>OZ018329.1:91568037-91915498 GCA_963969495.1 Ceratothoa steindachneri
ATTGGTGAGATCGAGGAGCAACTATGCAGAGACGCAATCAATAATTTTGACCGTCGAGTGGAGGTGTGTGCCATCGAAGTCTTGGCGGACATTTAGGCGATATTATTTTTCACACATAATTGCCATGACTCAAATAACATGATCCAATAGTGAAATCAATAAATTTTCACCAATAACACTGTTTTATATATATATATATATATATATATATATATATATATATATATATATATATATATATATATATATATATATATATATATATATTTCGTTGTACAAAAGTATAAAGCACCTCTCATAGACTTTTATATTTACCATATTTATTCAAGCTTTTTAGAATTCATAATATTCATAAATATGTATTGTGTTAATATGTTTAAATTACTTAGTATTTTACTGAATGGTATGTAATTAATAAATTATTATATTTTCTAATATCAAACTTTAAGCAATATTCCTGCTATGTTTCAGCTTAAATCTATAACTACTCCTCTCTATTCATTAACGTTTAAAATGAATAATATGACAGAATAAAGAGATTACAGACAGCACAAATTCAACTTTCCTATAGCCAATGGTTATCGCAATTAGAAAATCCTAAAAAAATAAATTACCAAAGCGATATTCAGTAATTATGAGATTTATATGAAGGAAGAGGAGGAAGATGATGATGATGATGAGGAGGAGGAGGAGGAGGAGGAGGAGGAAGAGGAAAAGTGGCAGAAGTTATGTTACAACACCGAGAAAAGTCAGATTAAATCATTCCAGTTTCACTAAAGAATCGTAGAAAAAAACTCTGAATTTTTCAGGGAGTTCACTGAAGCTTTAAGTTAAAAAGATTCAGCAAGAACAGTTAGAAGGAGAATAAATAAATGTCTTCAATGGGCCAGCGCCGATAAATATTGGACCCATGAACAATGGGGACGAGGATGGATAGTGGCCGCCGGTCGACCCTTCATCAAACTTGCTCCTGCCCGTCTTGAACTAGCCTCGGGGGCATCTTAGGGGCTTTGCTAGCTCCTCATTCTCTAATTCCAATGGTCCCGCAATATGGTGTTCGGAGTAGCATGGGCAACCTTGCTGCAGCTGACATCTGGAGTATTATGCACCCTCCATGGGCTAACACCCGCAGGAGGACCTGCGGCTATGTCTCTCGACACATTTTCTTTTCTCTTTATTCACCACTTTTTTACATATCGCTTTTTACAAACTAATCTGTGTGAGATGCGTCCCGATTACGACCTTTTTATTGGATGAGAAAAAATTAACTTCCGCCAATTTCTCTTTCTATTTAGGTCCCATGAAGGGGAGGAGGGTGCAGCGGAGGCAATGAAAGCCCTGCTACCACTGAAGCCTGGAAGAGCTGTAGCACGCCATATCCACCTCCACCCACCCACTGCTGCAAGAGAAAGTGGTGCCTTCTATCGGCTCATCTTTAGTTCCTATATCTCTTCTGCGCCTGTTTACACCCAGCAATAAGTGAAAGGGGGCGTTAAGTGTTATAAAATAGATTAATCTCGTAAAACTATTCTAATCTCGTTCCCTAATTTCGGGACAATTATGAATAAGTACTCCTCTCAAGGGGTTTCACATTTCAAGGCTCATTCCTTCGTACGAAGTTATTCTAAGAGGCTTAGAATATGTTTTCCTCGCCATAGTATTAAAAACTGGTCTTTCCTATCTAGTATTTGTTCACCCGAGTCTTTTATTACTATTTCTGCCAATTGCTAATTCGTAATTTCTTCTTTTTACTGCCCTACTCCATCCAACCTTCCTGAAGTGATATTTCCTCTTCGGATTACATAAGTTCCCTCTTTTCTTAATAAAAGTATTTTGGTAATGGCTTTACTCACCGATCTACCTTATTTCTGAGGGGGTTTTTTATTTCACATTGGGGACTAATGTACAGTTTAACGTGACATCAGAACAAATAATAATAAATCGTATTATATAATTGATCTCAAAATCTCGTTGAGGTGTGTGATGGATGTGATCGAAGAATGGTACTACCGATACCAGTACCGGCCAGGGACTGGTTCCAGGGCATCAAAGAACTCTGAAATACCAACTTGGCAAAGGGCAGGTCAAACCAATGTTCTTCAGGGTCTGTTTAGCTTCACAGTTATTAAACTTTAATAGTAATAATTATTAATTGTCAGTTACTAATAGTAGAAGTAACGAAAACGATTCGATCTTACCTCGTCTGGTGAATCAGCACGGACCCTTGAATCTTGAAGGACAACGGTCAACATGATAATGATCAGTATCATCAACTTCATTGTGTCTGTTTCTTTTCAGTATTACAAGATCCGTCTCTTTATACTATGCAAATTTGGATCACTCAATTTGGCGTTCTTCCATTTAATATCTAAAAAGCGATTTACTAAGTTAATTAGCGAGTCTTAAGGTCTTTAACCAATTTCGTGGGAGAAGGATTTAATCCCGAAACTCATTAGGATTTTGTTTCATCTCAACGCGAAATCCCAACGCGACTGAATCAAGCGAAAAAGTTTGGGAAAAAATGTTAAAACTAGAAGAATGTGTGGAAGATATTTATATGGATACCAGGCTAGTGGAAAATAATGAGAGACAGAGATTAGGACAGATAAAGATGGAGAAACAAAAACAAATCGACGAAGAGAAGCAAAACTTCGATATTAGTAATAATAATAAAAGACCCCCCAAACAAATATTATTGTAAAAATAGCGGTTCTTAGAGGGAAATGAATAAGAATAATGGGATAAATGATAAAAGGGGGAGGGAGGTATCTCTTTGTAGCATTCCTTTTTTTACACCTAGATCCCAAATTCTTTGGTCAAGAAAATAACGCCTTTTGTTTTGGTCGTGAGCTCTGTATACGTTGGTGGCAGTAGAAATCGATCGACAGACACGATGACATCTGTTAACATTGATTTCACATATTCTTATCTGGTCAAAATAAAATAGACAATTTCTTACTCGTGGGAAAAGATTCGACGCAATAATATCATGAAGGTGACAAAATAGGATGACGTGTTCTAAGAACCTTATAAAGCACATCGGGGCAGTACTGGCTAGTATTTATGGAGCCTCAAAGATACAATTCGCACATATTAAATCTATACCTGTGAGTTGCTGATCTACTGCTAAAGGAAAATCAGTAAATGTATTTCTAAATTGTCTTAATTATTCAAAAATATCTTAGCCCTTCCAAATAAAGCATATCACAGCTAAATTTGCTTCGTGTGTTTATGTTCCAATGATTTGCGTATTTCCTCCTAATGCCTTTAAATTGAGCTAGTTGTACTTGGGTCTTCTCCTTCAGGTAGGAAGCTTGGCGACGCCACCCAATAAATTTATAGGCAACTTATGAGGCTGTCGTGGGGGAGTTTAAAAAGGCTGCTGCCCTTGGAAGGCAATTTTCTTAACAGTTTTAATTTTTACTTTGAGGTATTACAAATTTCTGGATATGGATATCGTTATGGCCAAAAATTTTAAAACTATTATATCCATAAGATTAGATTTTAACTTTGGATTTTTTAAAACAAAAAGAATTACAAATGGTGAATTTCAGAAACAAAGTCTGCTAACCAAAATGTCGCGTGCTCTCACTTATTCTGGATCACTTTTCTGCCCAATTATCGAAATTTGGAAGAGCCTATGTTAACATTTCTTTCCTGAATGGTTGGGTGCTTCCAAAACGAACAATGAAAGAATTGTTTTCCCAGAAGGGTAAGGACTGCTCCCAGAAATTTCAAAAAGTATTCACCCAATTCTTTTTCCTCTCCCATTTTCGAAACTTTCTTTAAAAACTATTTAAATAAATCTTTTAGTAGGCCAGAATCAACATATATATCCATATATATATATATATATATATATATATATATATATATATATATATATATATATATATATATATATATAAAAGTTATGCGGTTGGTAACAACAACCACAACAGGGCTTTCGCCATATTTTTATTTTGGACGAGAATGAGCAATGAGACAAGAAACAGGAGTTTTTTAGAGGCAAGAGAAAGGGACATTAGAAGAAGACTAGAATCAAAGAGAACAGAGGGCGGGATAATGAAGGCAATCCTTTACCGAGAAGACAGAGATAACGCCAGGAAAAAAAGATTTGGGAAATTCCTGGACGGAACTCGAACCCGGGTCTGCCGATTGCCAGTCAGATGCTCTACCGCTAAGCTACCAGGCACAATAAATTTACTTTGCCCAAAGCGTTACCCCATAAAACCCAGTATCTCCCTAAACTAGGAACCTCCAAGGAATTTTTATACCACATCCTCTTACCCGCGCACAATTTAAAGGCTCATTGTCAATGTCATATACAAAGAAAGAGCAAATACAAAAAACTCCTGTTTCTTGTCACATTGCTCATTCGCGTCCAGTTTTCTCTTTCTCTTGTACTATATATATATATATATATATATATATATGCGATTAAAAGGCTATTTTGGGAAAAAACAGTCTTCCTCAAAGCCCTCGGAAGGATTTTTTCTCACATACACGCCTTAATTTATGAGGCTTATTTTAAGTGTTACCTTCTCGTGTATGTGAGAATAGCTCCTTCCGAGGGCTTTGAGGAAGACTGTTTTTCCCTAAAATAGCCTTTTAATCGCATATATATATATATATATATATATATATATATATATATATATATATATATATATATATATATATATATATATATATATATATATATATGCACCTAATTATTATTATTATTTCTTATTTAGCGGGAAAGAAAAGAAACGGGGCATTTCTGAGCATAAGGATTTAAGAGGTTCGTATAGAAAATGATAAAATTAGGGCCGTGAAAATATATGGAAGGGGGCGGGGAAGCACACAACTCTCCTTAGTCTCTTTAATTGAAAAAGAAGAACCCCTTGCGGTGGGGGGATCTCCGCTAAGGAGTTAATGAAAATGAGTTTCGTTTAAAAAGTGGTGATGTTATGGAAGGTGAAAATGTGGGGACGTTAGATAGTCCGAGTAGCCCCAAGAGGAGACTACTCTGAGGCCATCACTATTAAGTGGATGTGCCCTTCTCTCGGACCTAACCTAGCTGCAACGAAATCAAACAAGAGCGACAAAAGTGAGATCGACCCTAGATCCATAGACCATGAGAAACGTATTTAAAACCCTCAAGGCCCAATTTTGTTTGGGAAAGCATAGCTGCTCATGAGTACGAACTTACAACTTCCTCCTAAGACCAGATTCATCATTTTTTATCTGCTGCTAATTACAAAAAGGCAGAAATAATTCTCCTTCATCGACACGCCTTTCAATTCCTTGAATCAAACCTGCTAAAATCATTCTTTCGCTCCTCAATTGGTAGTCATCGATTGAGCTTCATCGAAATCTCGCCTTTGAAGAGTTTAATTTACTTTGCACATGCAGTTAAAAGCGCCTTTTCTTCCCTAATTACTACGAATTATATCAATTTTCGTCGGCATTTTTTATAAAACTGCTATAACGTTCAAGAAAGCACTTGACTATTACTATTGAGAAGCGTGATGTAGTTTTATTTCCTGTCAAACATAAAAGAGTTAAATCTTAACGCAATCTTTTTCAAGAAATAATAATAAAATCCTCTAAGTACACTCTCGTTAACGTTATTCAAACCCCTGTAAGAAAAAAAAACCCACTTTTACGCAATCCTTGACTTGCGGAGAGCAAGTAACTCCAAGGCCGGCCATCTTGTTTCATATTCCGAAAGCAGAGACACCACTAGTTAACGCAGCTATAGACCGATCTAAACTACGGAGCTTACACGTTAATGAGGCTATATAAACGAAATCCGCCATATTGTTTGCTTTATCCCATCACACTGTGTTGTAAAATATGTAATTTTCTCTTCCCTTTCCAGCGACATTCGCGAGTTTGGGTTATTATATTCGAAGAAAAGCAAGGAAAATATTTTAGATTATTTTAATATTTTATTTTACTACTGAATTGTCGCATTTGCAATTACTTTTAAAGATGAGGGCCTTTTTTCCTTAAAAGACGTGTTCGGTTTGGGGAAAGGAATTTTCAGCACAGTCATTCCAATCAACATAAGGCGCTTTCCTCTTCTTGCAGCCGCCCAATGACGTCAGGAAAAGTTCCCTTGTTCCTGGTATCCAGCTCAGCAAACATTGTGTTGACGGTTGGCGGTCGGAGTGGAGTTGTTTTTAAATTCATGTTATTGCTACACTCAGCAAATGTGATTTTGTGTTGATATAAAATGAACAACATTGTCAACTCGATGCATTATCTCAATAATAAAAATGAAATAGAACAAGAATAAAAACTAGAAAGCATATCTCGCCAAATGCCAAGAAAATGCCCAATCTTGCAATACTAAAGAAAGGGAATGAGTAATCCAAAATGCGCATCCTGATTTTGATCCCCTTCAAAATTGAATCAACTCTTTCTTGATCTTAGGCCCATCCTCCATATAATGTCATCGAAATCTGTCAATAAATATTAGAGATATCTTGTATAAAATATAAAGAAAACAAGTGATCCAAAATCCACCTTCATACCTGGATCCTCCCTGAAATCTGAACCACATTTTTTCTTTGGCTTAAGGCCTACCATTCCACAAAGTCTCATCGAAATGAGTGAATAGCAACAAAGCCTATAAAGAGGAACATATGTACAATAGATTTGGTGTAATATAAGATGAGAACAAAATAAATAGATGTTTATATTACTGTTTAATTCCTTGGCAAGGCCCATACTTGTTATTCCCATACAGATGGAATCCACATCCAAATGCCATCTGGATTTGTAAATTCAAGTTACAAAGAATGACCTAAAAATTCAACTTGACAGCTATTATGTACATCGTATGAGGTGATATAATAGACATATGGAAAATGATGTAGGTTCTGCGATGAAAGAAGTTTATATGTAGCAAGCACAGTCTTTCAACACATAGATATGTATAAATACACATGGATTGATCTGTGCCTAGAAAATGAATAGTCTTGTGCGAAACTATGTATTTGATATGAAAACCATATGAGATATGAGTATGGGACTATATGATCACATGCATGTGCAAGGTTAAAATGTTTAGTGCATGTATGAGAAGAGTTGAGGAAGGTGGAAATCAGAGAGAAAGGGAAGTATGTGAGAATCTTTGAGAGTAGAAGAGAGGAAAGTAGTGTAAGAATAATGATAGAGCAAATGTCACACTAATTTAAGGAAGTGGTATTAGGTAGTGTAAGGATTGTGGGTGTGCGAGTGCAGAAACTGCAAAAAGGAATGCTGAATGGTGGAATGACGATGTTTAGCATGCAGTGGAGAGCAAAAAAAGAGGCATATATGTAAATGGTTAATAGTGCAGATGTGAATGACAGGGTGATGTAGTGGAGCATAATATACAAGGAGATAAGAAGAAAAGAGAAACAAGAGAGACGAGTTGTCAGCAAAGAACAGTCAAGGCGCTCACTTTTTTTCGTTTTTGCTGACCCTTGGAGATTCTTGAATGGGTTTGCGCCTCCAATCCCCTGCTTAGAAGCGTGAGCTCAGGAGGATTTTCTCTTGATCTTGCCCTCTCTCCCTTTCGGGTTAAGTTGGGCAGTTACATATTTTCAAAACAGTGCTAAGACCCATCATTTGAAGGGCAGACGCATTTTTTTGGTGGGTACCTTTCACGCAGAGAGAAAATGAATCGTGTCGTCCATTTACTTTAGCAATCTTATCTTACTCTATCCAACTAACTTCTCTCTTCTTAGGTATAATATTTGTAAAGTGTTTATGAATTTACGGTAAGTTAATTTATGTTTTTTTACGGGAATGAGGTAAGTGCTTAGTTTAATTATTTTGCAGTAGTGTAACCTTGTACTATCAAATAAGTTGCGCAGCAGAAAACTTTGGTTCCTTTGTACGTACTTTTAAATCAATCAAATTCTTTTTTCAGAATTCATCGTCAAGCCTGTTATCAAATTCATTCTTCTTATCAAAGTTTAGCCCCTAATTTTCAAATATTCAAGTCATCATTCATTCCTTTTTACAACTAACTACCAAGTAACGAGGAAATTTGATATTAAACTCTTCTCAAAGCATCTCTTGTAAGGCCTTTAACCTCTCCAAAACTATCAATCCAATTTTGTTGCATACCCTAAAGCCCCCACCTCTGACCCTTACATCGAGGGAGGTCGATACTAACAAATTAATATAGCTAAACTCCTTTACTCAGATTATTTTGTTCCTTATTTTTCGCTCACCCGACGCAGTTATCCTGAATCTTGTTCATATTTTCAAATTATTCCTTTTTGAAATTCGAGAGGAACAAGATGGGTAATTTTCTTTCGTTCATCCGACGCGTGGTTGGTTTACGCCCTTGAAAATTGTGGCCATTGCAAGAAGTGTATTTTTCGAGGAAATTCCTCTTTTGTTTCATCGCACTTTCTCTTCCACTATTGAGGTTTTTTAAAATACTTGTTCCACAACACTTTTCATTTCCTTTTCTAATTTATTTTTTATACAAAATGGCGTGCGAGAATTAAGTCTCTCTTCAATCGGATTTCGAACATTCAATTTCAAATTAGGTTAAATGTCGTCATTAAATAAAGGATTGACCCAATTCTAAATAAAGTCAATGCAGAAGTTTACTTAAATTCCATTCCCGAACTTGAATTGCGTAATAGAGTTGTTTCCGCTGAAGATTTAAACGAACAAATAAATCAGATTTATATTTCATTTAACGTGGACGACATGAAGGACTCTTTGCTGAAAGAAGAATCGTTGTCTCAAATTGGCTTCGACTTTGCAGTCAAATTTAAATTAAATGATCCTTCGAAGAATCATAAATTCATTTCACCTAACTCTCAAAATCGGATCTCATGGAACATTTGAGTAACCTTGGCCCGAAACTACCCGTTAGATCCACTCCCAAGCACTGTTCAGATTCCCATGGGTTCCCTTCCTTTTCACCGCCCCCTTCTACGTCAACTTCTTCAGAAGAGCCCCCTACTTTCAATTTGTTAGTACAATCATTTTAAATTTCCGGGAAGAAGCTCCTAAATTTCATATGCCAATTGCCTTTATAAAGAATTTCTAAATCCCCCACACTTAAGCTGCGAATACTTCGGAGGACGCCACCTTTTTGCGAACCTTCGTACCACACACGCTCTGAAAGATCGAAGGCCGATTAAATTCAAAATGCTTTATTGACTTCAAACTTTGTCCATTTGCTTTCAATCATTATCATGTTTGATCATAATATGAGAAACAAGGATAGGTTTTAAAACTTAAACTTCTATTATTAGGTATTAGGGTAATTTAAGTCAAATTTCAATATTACAAAAAAGTGTAGATAGCGGAATTTAGTGGTTTTGATAAAAAAGAAGTGGGTGTATGTGTAATACAAGTTATGTGATGTCGCTATTGTTGTTTAATATTTTAATAAATCGAGCACTGAAAGAAGTAAGTAGTGGAATGAGGAATGAAAGGGATTGGTTCTATCTTGGTATATACTGATGGCCTGGTGTTTTTTGCTGACAGTGAAATGGATTTTTAAATGTTGATTCTAGATTTTGGACAAATTGTGTAAGAGGAGGGGAGGGCTAAATATGAATCGAGAAAAGAGTAAGTTAATCATTAGGGGTAATAATGGGGTTTAGTGTGTTATTCGAGTCCGTGGTGTCCCTCTTGAACAAGTGTGAAGTTCAAGTATCTCGGATGCATTGTAAATGATAGTGGTAGAGATCAAATTGATTGCGCCCACAAGGTTTTAAATGTTAAGAAAGCCTCCAGAGCAATTCAAGCATTAGTGAATGGTAATAGTTTGAGTATGGAATGGTCTTGTAGCTGCACGAGAATATGCTGGTGTCAACGTTGGCGTATGGGAGTGAGAATAGGATTGGAAGGAGAAGGAAAGTTCTCGAGTGAAAGCAATGCGAATGCACAACTTAAAAGAGATAAGTGGCGTAAAAAAGAAAGATAGAGTGAGGAAAGATTGGGTAGGAGATGCTTATAGTGTGAAGAAAGGTGTGAATGAGGTTTCGATTGGAAACGTTCTGTGGTGATATGGCGATATAAGAAGAATGGATGGAAATAGACATGTGAAAAGAATATAAGAGAGTGAGTGTCAGGTTTCTGTGGAAGGTTGGAAGAGCGGGGTGATTATGTGAATGAGTGTGTGAGAGAAAAAGAGCTGAGTGGGGAGAAGGAAGTGGGTGGTCTTGTACATGGATGGGGTTTGCGAGGGGGCGAGCTAGGAATCTTTTACCCACATGTCACACTACGCTGAATTTAGTGCAGAGTGAAAATTAAACATTTGATTTTTTTTTAACGTTATATTTTATTTCCCAACCTAGTGTATGTGTGAAGATAATATTAGTTGTCAACACAGCACAGCAAATCCTAGCGGAATCATGCAAAGCTATTCGCGGACTTAGAAAAATAATATGAATAATTATATCTTAGTTAACTTACGCTTGTCCGAAACATTTTTCTATAGTTTGAACTCACAAATTAGGGGAACTGTACATAAAAAGTGTCTTGAATTTAGGAACAAGGCAATCAAAATATTAGGAATTATAAAGAGAAATGTACATATAAAAGCGAAGAGATTATTTTTAGCCTATATAATTCTTAGTTAAGACCATATCTGGAATATTGTGCTCAAGATCTGGCTCTCTATCTGGCACAAATCTTTAATATGATTGAAAAAGCTGCTACTCAGCTTGTCACAGGGCTCAGTCAAGAAGTTGATGGATTTACTGATTAGAGGGGAAGTTGATGAATTGACAAATCAAAAAGGGCAGTTTATGGATTGACTTACTAAAGGGGAAGTTTATGGATTGACTTATAAAAGGGGCAGTTGATGAATGGACTTATTAAAAGTGGCACTTGATAAATTGATTAATTAAAGGGGTACTAGATGGATTGGCTGATTAGGGAGGCAGTTAAAAGCCTCTTGCTAGAACTTTTGAGTTATCTGTTGAGAGGAAGACCGTTAAGAGGACATGGTAGGAAACAGGATGAAATAGTCAGTTGGATATTTAATAAAACCTTTTCATTTAAGGGTGGGGGGAAGTTTTGGAATAGTTTGACCAGTGGGGGGATTAACCGTGACACACTTGGTTAGTTTATAACCATGTTAGACCATAATATCGATAGTGTAGATATTATCTGACAAGGACTGTTTTCTCTTTATTTTGTAGCGACTATTTTAGTACTATCAAGTTGAGTCAAAAGTAATTTCTGTTTGTTGGAAGAAAAATGTAACGGCGCATTTCGAATTTCCAGTGTTTTAATTTTAACCATAAATTACCTGTTTAGAAAGAGCGTTCACCGTATAATGCACAATTTTAATCTTGTATTACTGCATTCTCTATAGGAATGGATTAATAAACTACTTTGAATTTGAATGCTCTTTGCATTTCCCGGAATCTGTGGACTTTCATGTAGTGGGGTAATTTTATCGTACACAAATTTGGTTTGGAGTAATATCCTCTAGTTGGCCGATTTCTGACCTAGAAAGAGCCCAGTGGCTTTTAGTGAATCGGGTTTTCCGTTCTTAAGGTAAATATGCACAGGTGACTAAAAGGATAACACCCAAATTTAGTACTTTCTCGTTTATCTCCCAGCAAAGGGAGAAGATATTTTTCGTTTGGATCCCCATCAATATCACGTCTTTGAAATCCCTTTAAGATTAGTCGTTTACTTGTTTAAATAGGCTTAAAGCCCCCCCCCCCCCTCCAATCCTTGTCTATTTGTTCAATGAGAAAGAACCAAATCATTTCCTGAGAATATTCACAAATGCCTTCGGATACCGAAGGAAACTAGACGTGTAAATGGCTGCTTTTCAGTTCAGGGCCTTTCCAGACGTAATGTAAATGAGATTCCGGAACTTTATACATTTTCGTTACATTAGTTTTCAATCTTGGTAACATTCTTCACACATCCGAAATTTTAGAGAAATTTATTACAAACTGCGTTAGAGAATCATTGACAAGACCGCTTGGAATACATTGATGCGAACGGGTGACGTGATAGGGACAGTTGATGGATTCAGTGATTAAACAGGCATTTTTTGGATTGACTAATTAAACAAAAAAATTAAAGACTTGACAAATTGAAGTACAGTTTAAGAATTAACTGATTGAAGGTGCTGTTGATAAATTGGTTGATTGATTTCTTAAGGAAACCGAGACCTGGAGTCATCCAATAAAATCAAATGCCTCACTCTAAAATATAAGTGTTCGAGGGCAGACATGAGTAAAGAAAGAGGTGCCTAACTAAGACTGAATTGAAGTAGGTATGGTGAGTATAGCTGTACCACAATCCATAAAACCATACCGTCCGGAGAAAAGGATCCCCCAGGTACATCCCTGGGGATGATCCACCCTAATCCACATTAGTTGGATTGAACCAAAGAGAAACACATGTCGATGAAAAACAAAACACGGGTGAGAAGGATCAAATCCTGAACACATCTATGTAAGTTCCTGGAATTGACACTATTTATGAAACCCTTGGTAATAAGTGGTTCCGTTTTCTAGGCATCATAAATGGAGCAAATCAATAGAAATTTGGAAGGCAAACTCTGTCCAGTCGACGACAAAGCCATCGTTAAATTCGTCGTGAAATTCAATGCAAATATTGAGGACAAATTAGTGTGGAAATCCCCGTCTCACCTTATTTCGAAGAAACCAGATAAGACAAGAGCCAGATGAAGACTACACTACTCACACCCCTACGGCAAGAAACACACTCAAGAAAGGTTATGACAGAGAGGAACAACATAGCCTCTTAGAAGATAGATTATGGCATATAGGCACAATATCATTTCTTTGAAGTTAGATTATGACAGATAGGCACAAGATATCCTCTTTGAAGTTAGATTATGACAGGCAGGCACAAGATAGCCTCTTTGAAGTTAGATTATGACAGACAGGCACAAGATAGCCTCTTTGAAGATAGATTACGGCAAACAGGAACATTATATTTTTTCTAATTTCAGAATAATACTTGTTTTTGCATCTGAGGTCAGTGATCATTTGCAGCGTATTTGATAGATCTTGTGGAATGTGATTTGATTGTTCGTCTATCTGTATTAATTTGAGGTTACTAGTTACTATTGTGCTATTTTATTAATCATTTCCACATATAATATTGCAAAGGATATATTTGTTAAAAGGCGTGCTTCTAGTACCTGGAAAATAAGCTTAGCTGGTAGTTAATCAATAATCAGATTCCATTAAATTGCATAATGGAAGCGCTTGTGTATACAGGAAGTTTAAATCAGGATGGATGTACCCCTAGCATTTCATTGTGCTCTGAGGAATGGTTTTAGCTTAAACCCGAAAACCTAGCAAAGAAAAGATTAAAGTTTAACCCAGCATTTTCTCTTTACAATATATCTCTTGAGCTAAATGTTCTGTGTCTTCAAAAACTTCGAAGAAAAATATAATCAAATTAAAACAAGAGGAGGTATAAATTTTATTTGGTAAACATGTAGACGAGCGACCCGGCCGATAAGATGTACAATTTCGTCCGTGTTTCAAAATGTTTCACGTTTTTGGAGTACATTTATAGGGGACGGCTCGTAGGGGGGGGGAGCTAAACACGATGCGTGGATCGCACTAAGATGATCCTGAGTTTCATTAAATTTATGGGGGTCTGGGGGGCACAGCCCCCCAGTATATCATCCTAATTTTTATAATGTTCTGACGTTTACAGAGGTGAATGCATTGAACTACATCATGTCAGCGCCTTTAATCGTTTTGCGAATTATAATAGGGGTTGGGGGTGGGTTATAACGTCAGAAATGATTGATTCGGGTGAATGATAATATTTACACAAAATATTTTTATTCCGGCCGGGCCTCTCGTCTACATGTTTACCTTTTATTTTTCAACATAAGCTACTCGTACATTAAAGTCAAAACATTTTTACAAGCGATGATACCATCGACTTAAACCATTTCTATAAAACTTAGGACTGAGAATTTTACCAAGGTAAAACAGCTCTTTTAACATCATCAACAAAAGAAAAAAGAGCTCCCTTTCATGTTTTTTTTTCAGTGTTGAAAACAAAAAAAAAGTCAGATAGGACTAGATCAGGACTGTAGGTGGTGCGTGAGATCAACTCCCGAAGAAATTCTCGCAAATTCTCGTTATCGTAATGAAAAAGGACTCTTCAGTGACGTTTTCCGGGGCGCTTCTCCGCTGTTCCCTTGCGAAATTTTCTCAAAGCTCTTTTGTAATAGGTAACATTGATGGCGCTTCGCCATTAGAGAAAGTCAACAAGTATCACACTTTCGGTATCCCCCTAAAATAGTGGCCATTATTTTTCCTTTTGATCGATCAAACTTTTCTTTGATGTGTCCTCTTCCACCTCTTAGTAACAATTGTTTAGACTGCTCTTTGTCTTCGTACCTTGGTAAATCCGAGTCTCATCTCTGGTTACAGTACTTTGCAAAAATTTGGGGAATCTTCATTTCACTTGTTCAAAATTTGCATTGAAAATGTAGCTTTCTTCAACTGACCTTCGCATAACAACAACTAAGCGTACGGTGTCGAAGGTGGGCGTATTTCTCTGAGCTCTGTTGATAATCCACATATTCTTTGTATTTGTTTATTTCGCGTAGTAATTGTCAATAAAATATAAGCTACCAGGCAATGCCTTCGCCACTCGCCCCCTAAGGGGGGAGCTTGCGCTTTGCTACTAAGATTAAAATTTAAAATAAAAAAAAGCAGCCATGGTTAAATTTTTATAAATTTTCTGAACTTCGCCAATTATAATAATTTTAAAAAGGAACTCTAAACTAAATTTCCCCCCTTTCAAAATATCCCGTTGCTAAAATATAGTCATAGAAGAAGATATATAAAAATTAATTTTCTTAACTTCACCATTTGTAATTCTTTGGGTTTTAAAAAATTCGCAAAATCTCGATACCTATATTTATTTCTGAACTTCACCATTTTGGTTTTTATATTATAAAAGAATTATTAAAAATAACTTTGATAAAAAACATAAGTCATAACCAAACTAAGATGAAATTATTATTCAAATACTCAAAAAAATCCCCTTCTTAAATTATAGAGTTCTGCCGTGCAGAGAAAGAGCACCGAATATACAAAATAATAACTTTACAAGGAGAAGCGTTCAAAGTTTTCCTTTATTGCAATGCCCCCCCCCCAAAAAAAAAATAGTCTATTTTCAAGATTCTGCTAAACGTTTAATGTATTTACTCCATTATGGGCGTCATCTTTGATATTTGTACTTTCTTTTGTGCATTAATTTTATATTTTTGGATTAGTTGCACAAAAACTGTTTTTCCTTTGGTTTATGGATTGCTATTCACCACAAATGCAGAGGAAAGAAACCGAAACCGAATATAAGTATATTCGGTGTGTTTCTTCTTGAATGACCATTAATATTACACAATGAGACACCGATTATACCTTTATTCGGTGTTTGACTTTGTATTATTGACAACATTAATCAATCAGACTTCATTATAATTATGGCAACCACAAATATTCATCACTGTTTTTGTTTATTATTAGAATTTTTAACAAGTCATTGGGAAGGTATAAACAATCCTATAAATCTATGTAATTTTTATTGGTATTTTGACCATAAAAAGACAAACCAAACAGAATCTTTAAAAAGTGCAATGAATTTATCTTTCTATTTGCATGTTAATATTAATTTGAAATATCCTTAATTTAATAAAGAAAATAGTGAACATAAAGTCATATTTAAAACGAACTGAGTAAAAGTATAAAACTTCACAAAAACTGTAGTTATATCCCTTTTTAAGGAAAAATGACTAAATACACAAAAAGTAAATCCATTTAAAACTTAACGGGAAAATTCCTAACACTGTGATGTTTAATCTCCTCTAGAATTCAGAGATCGGAGATATTATCACTAGTAGGGAGGTTATTCCAAAATGTTGTTTTTTTATAGATCAGTCCGTGCAGACCTTTTTCAAATCAGGCTTCACATAAATCTTGTAAAGGAGGAATATCATTCTCAGAAGACGCTCTTCGGGTTGGTCTTAACTTTGACAAGTTTTCGTAGGCCTTAAAATCATAAAGTTGCATTTCTAAGAACGTTGTTCTTCCTTTTCCGGATTACTTGTTAAATTTTTCCATGAACGCCATCTGCGGCAAAGAATGATGATGATGTACTCAGTTTTTCGAAGAGAGATGGTATAGTGGAAGATATAGTGGGTGAAAATTAAAGATGGGGGGGAAGGGGGTATTTTGCCCTAGTAGGGAGGGCATCGCTTTATTTTTATTCTATTTCATTTTTCCTTTATTTTTGTTGTTATTTTGTGTTTTTTAATGTCTGTCTGTTTCTTCGTGTGTTTTTAATGTTCTTCTTATTGTATTTTGCCTCTTCTTCTCTGTCTTCTGACTTTTAGTGTAATAGTGTTTGTAGCATTCAAGCCTTTTATAGCTTTTTTGCCGACAATGCTATTTTAGTGTTGTCTGTAGTCTCATTTTTCGTGAGTATCTGTATGGAACTAGATGTGATGTGTTGTGATGCTTTTTATGTGTATATTGGAGGGATATTTTGGCGTGAACCGAGTTTTGTGCCCGGAAACCGGCTTAGCGTGAGGCTTTCGCCCGTAGCCACGCGGGTATACTTAACCTGCCGCCTGCTCCCTGCAGTTCTGGAATGACATCATCCGTTAGAGTGGACCAGATCTTTTGGCCCAGTTTCTGGGTGACGACATTGATGGGCTCCAAGCGTTTCCTCCGATGCAGGACACTTTGCCTGATTCGGTCACGCCTTCTTGCTTTGTTGATAAGCAGAGAGGCAGTGTTCTGGATACGTTGAAGCCTTTTCATTCTTAGTTTTATTAGCCGCTGGGATACCACTGCGGGGTAGATCAGCATAGCCCGGACATACATCATATATAATTTCCTGATGTTGGCCGAGCTAAGATCTCTAAACCTGTAGAGCTTGGATATTTCTCTCTTCGCCAGGTTCCGCCTCTCCGTGTAGTGTCTCAAATATCCATGGTCAGTGATTTTAAGGCCCAGGACGGTGCTTTTGGCGGAGTAGCCGTATCTCCTCCCATCTATGATGATGGGCCATGTTAACTCGCGGTTAAACGGGACAATTTAGAACTTTTCCCTGTTGGTCCTGATTTTCCATCGTCTCTCGAATCAGCTGATGTTGTTGATTTCCGCTATAGTGCGAGCCGCCTGCGCCCTTGCTTTCCTCTTCAGGCACGGGACAATTTGTGTGACGTCATCTGCGTATTGCAGATACATCGTGTCCCTGTGCACCGGAGTTGGGAGGTCGATGGTGAAGACCAAGTAAAGCAGAGGACTCAGGCAGCTTCCATGAGGGACGCCCGACTTTAATTCGAATTCGGGGCCTCTGTGCCCTTCAATCATGAGACACGCCCTTCTGTCCATGATGAAGTCACAGAGGATCCTTTCCAGGATTGGGTCTAGCTGGAGATTCAGGATCTTGTATTGAAGTCCTTCCAGCCAGACTTTATCGAAGGCCTTTGGCACGTCCCTCAACACAATGTCTACATAGAACCTGTTCGCTTGGGTGTATGCTACTTTCTCAGTCAGGAGCGCCAGGGCGGTGTCTGTGCCCCTTTTTTGCGGAACCCGTGCTGTTGTGGGTTGTGCACTCCTAACTCGCTCAGTTGAGCTTGTAGCCTATTCGTTAAAATCTTTTCAAAGATTTTACCCTGCATCTCAAGAAGAGAGATCGGGCGATAGTTTCCCACCTGGTCGGGGGGCTTGTTTTCCTTTGGGATAAAGATGTTTTGGCCATCTTGCATCCATCCGGGAAGTAGCCTGTATTCAGGGCGGCATTCATCGTGTTTGCCAATCCCTGAATAATTTGCCTTGGGGCATTTACGAGGTTGTTTTTCGTAATCCCAGACCAGCCTGGAGCCCTCTGTTTGAAGGACCTTATGGTGTTCAAGGTCTCTACGACAGTTATCGGGCATCCGTGGTCAACCATCACTCTTTCCTGAGATACTTGCGGATGGGGGTGGGTTCTATGTATCATTGTGCCGAGGTCGTTGAGCAGTTGGTCTTCGAAGTCCTGGTCAAAGTCGTCGTTCTCCTCCGGTGATATAGCGAAAATATTTTGCCACTGCGATCTAAATCTTCTTTCGAGTCTCTGGGTCCTCTATAATGTCGTCTCCTTCCTTAATTTGGGTTCTGGGTCTGGGAGGTAATTCCCTAATTCTGCGGATGTTATTCCAGAATTTTGCGGGATCACTCTCCCTGTCCAGTCTCCTAATGATGTCATTCCATATCATTCTTGTTTTTCTATTATGATGTCTTTCATTTCCATGCTTAGATGCCTCATTCTGGCCGTCCTTTTCCTATTTGTACCTGTCCTGCCGATCTCGTCATAGATTGCTCTATGTTCTTTGGCGATTTCTCTCATCTCGTCCGTCCACTCAGGTTATGGGAGCATTTTATAGGAGATTCTGGGAACACATCTCTCGTCGGATGGAATGAGGAGATCGGTGATCTTGTTGATCTCCTCATCAATCTCTTCAAGATTAGCGTCTCCCGGATAAGTTGGTTGGTATGTACTGAGTATCTCTCTATATAGCTCCCAGTCAGCTTTCACGTAACTTTTCCTAAGTGTAACGGGCTTTAGTATTCGCGCTAGCGAGATGGTAGTGAGAATCGGGATGTGATCGCTCGGAACCACTGGTCCGGGCTCATTGACAATGTTGAAGGGGAAGTTTTTGGATGTCAACCCAATGTCTGGCTTTGTTGCCGAACGTTGTGTTATGTTGGTCGGGAAATCTGGCCCGGCCCTCTGGAGTCTGTCTCTTACGAGTAGCATCTCTAGGTTTCTTCCCCTTTGATCGGTGCTTCCGTAGCCTGATGTACGGCATCTGACATTAAGATCACTGCCAAGCAATGTCAATTTCCCACGCCCGAAGAGGTTGTAAAAGTTAGGGATCGGCAGGTAATCTCGTCGCGATGGTTGATAGGCCGCCGCTACGGTCAGGTCTCCAACTAGGGTAGGTATTGCTATTGTCACGAATGATTCATCTAGACCTGGAAGTGATTTGTATGTTAGGTTGTTCCGGATCGCGTTGGCAGCGCCATCGAACCGTTCATGTGTATGTTTTTTGCTGATGACTGTGTAATTGGGTATTTTTATGCTGGTCATGTTTGTGTTAACGCCGTGTTCTGTGATCCACTTTACGAAAAATGTTTACGTAAGGAATGTGTTTCCCTACCCATCCGTTGACGTTAATTGTTAAAATCCTTAGTGTGTTGTTGGTGTTTTCCATATTTATGTTCTGTTGTGTATGTGTGTGTTGTTTTGTCCCGATTAGTGGTTTTCACTGCGTGTGTTTCTCCCGTTCCGAATTCTTTTGAACTCTGCCTCGCTTACGGCGAGGCAGGAGTCCCTGTATATCTTAATCCTGGCCTCCATGAGCGCCGCTACTACCAGCGCTCCACGGTCGGGGGAGTCATAAGACCATTTCAATAGTCCCGTCTTCTTCACTCCTTCAATAATTTCCCCCCACCTTGGGGCTTTTAGGGAAGGAAGTTTCTTCCGTTCTGAAGAATTTGATGTTGAGTTCTTCTCCATCAAATTCCCTTACTTTTTTCGGATTTCTGCTTCTGCTCCTCTTATTAATGGGTTGTGAGATCTCCCGTTCGTCCTCGGATGACGAGGCCGAGCATAGGAGATTTCCTTCAGCCTGCTTGGGATGCCTGGTTGCTCTCTTTGCATTCTCTTCCCTCTTCTTCATTGCAGCTAGTCTTGGGTCCTTGTTAGGGGACCTCTGTTGGGTAAGCTTCTGCTCCATTTCTTTGGTGCTACCCTCTCTCTCCTCGGTCTCCCGTGGGAAGGGGGTCGCGGGCGCCTCTTTTTGTGTTTCAAACTGTACCTGTGAGACATCCCCTGAGGGGGGTCTCCGGGAACTACATCTCTGGAAGGCCATTGTTTTTCAACATATTGTTAACCTCTCTGGCAAAGCAGCCTGGGCTGGTCAGATTCCTTACGTGCGCATATAGGATGCACGTAAGTATCTTTGTGGCGTTTTTGTCATCCTTGTCTACCTTGATGTAGGTTCCGGGGCCTGGCTGTTCGAAGCGCTTGCTGAGGGGGTGGTTTTAGCTACTTGGGCATAGGAGGTATTTGCCCTCCTAATTCCTTCCGCCCTCTTTGTTTCTGCCTTTTTTCAGATTATTTCCTTCTTCTTTGGGCATGACATCGCCATTGCCCCATGCTTTTGGCTACAGTTTGGACACTTTCCATCCTTGGCCTGGCATTCGCGCCAGCCGTGTCCTTTTTGGCTGCACCTGGAACAGGTTGATTCCTGCTCCTTGCATTATTTCGTGGTGTGATGCTCCAGACGGTAGCAATTAAAGCAGATCTGCATGGGGGTGTATTTCTCGCGCTCGACCTGCTCACCACTGATTTTTGCGTTGAAGAGAAGTAGCCCTCTCTCCTTCGCCTCGGACTTAGGCAGTCATCTGCTTAAGTAGGGCCACTAAAAGAAAGATGAAGTTAGTATGATGGTGATTACAGGTGAAAAATTAGTATTATCTCTCTTTTGGAAGTTTTCGGAGGCGTTTGTGATTTTATAATGATTTTATAACCTGATCTTGACTGTACCCTAAAGTGCTGAGAAAAAAGTTCTGACAGACTTTGATTGCTTGTCCATGGGCATCGCTTAGTGTTTACACATACGATGACTTCTTCCTTGATAAATCTTCCTGAATATGCCTTCTTTCTACGGTATCATGCTCGCATCATATCGTAGCGGTTTTTCTAAAATTCTGAATGAATGTGGTTTCGCATTTCATCTGAAAACTTGGCATGGCATTTATCTATATCACATCCTTTGAATATTGGATATTTTTCTTTATCTTGAATGATATTTTCTTGTTGTGTCATTGATTTCTTTCTTTTTTAACCTCAGAAGCAACAGAGGTGTGATGGGAAGCCATTTTATTGTCATACACTGCTTCATGAGCATCCGAAACTCCAGGAGATTGAACTTCGATAGCAGCTGCTATATTATTCTCTTGAATACATGAAATGTCTTGCTTTTCTGTCCTCAAAGCACCTCTGAAAGGAGAAAAATAAACAAATATTTATTCATTGCACTTAAGTAGCACATACAATAATTTCGTGAATTACTTCATTATCATAATGATGATCATCACCATTATCATCTTCCCTTACCTCCCTCACCACCACCTTATTTATGCTTGTTACCTTGTATACACAGCACAACGGTGCAAGTGTTTTTGTGTTAACAAATGGACACACATATAACTTAGAGGCATACAAATATTTAAGGCTTGATCCTGAATATAAATATATATATATATATATATATATATATATATATATATATATATATAAAAACAACGATATATTAAAGATGAACGATGAACATGGTAAACACACACAATGCACAAAAGAGAACATAATCTGGATCTAAATAAAAAAAATCCGAAATTACCGGTCGCTTTTAATAAAATATGCTATAATGAAAATATACTGCCCAAATTCACACCCACATATATATATATATATATATATATATATATATATATATATATATATATATATATATATATATATATGAGGAATTAAACCACATTCTCCGAAGACAATTTAATTCAGAACAGTTTCGGTGTATCTCACACCCTTTTTCAACTGACACTGGATAGAAAATATTAGAAAAGTGCTTACAAACATAACACGGAGTTGGGTCGTGAAAGATCCCCTCTTTTTCTCCCAATCTCCTACTTGTGGCTAATCAGGGGGGGGGGGGGGGTTAGGCCTAAACATATTGAAGGGCTGACATTTTACTATTTTGTTTATTTGCTTTCGTATTACAGGATTAAAAGAAAATTGACCCTCAGATATATTTAAATTAGGAACTGACGATATCAAGCTCGATTCTACGATTTTTCTCTTAACATAGTTAACCGATTTAAATACCATTTAATTCCATTGAAATCGATCGAATGATTCAAGTCTCTAACATGGCAAAATATTCCACTGCTTTCGCTGCCCACTCTAATATCTCTTTTGTGTTCGTACAATCTCTTGTCTAGATTTCTCCCCGTTTCCCCTATATAAACTTTATGGCAATCGTTGCATGGTATTGCATATACTCGAGTCTATGTTATGATGTTCTTTTGGTTTCCTGGCAATCATCAATTGGTTTAAGGAATTATTATATTTAAAGGCTAGATTAATACCCGCTTTTACAAATATGTCCTTTAAACTATTTAATTTATTATTAAATGGCAATGTTATACATTTGTTGAAGTCATTATTGCGAGAAGGTTTATTACCATAGAATGTTTTCCTAGCTGCAAAATGGGCAGACGATATGAACCAATCGGGGTAATACAAATTAGAAAAAATGGTCCGGATAATGACAATTTCTTCATCTAAATAGGAAGGATGCCATATTTTGTATGCTCTAAGGTAAAGGTTAGAAATATATATATATATATATATATATATATATATATATATATATATATATATATATATATATATATATATATATATATATATATATATATATATACATATATATATATATATATATATATATATATATATATATATATATATATATATATATATATATATATTTATATATATATATATATATATATATATATATATATATATATATATATATTTATATATATATATATATATATATATATATATATATATATATATATATATATATATATATATATATATATATATATATTTATATATATATAAAGGGTGTTCCATTAAGACGGATCGAAGTTAGCAATAAATAAAACAGTGTTATTGGGGAAAATTTATTGATTTATTGATTTCACTATTGGATCATGTTATTTGAGTTATTGCAATTATGCGTGAAAAATAATATCACCTAAATGTCTTCTTCCTTTTCATGCTATTCCTTGGATTCATTTTTTTTCATTTTCCTGTGGGTTAATTTTCATATTATTGCTTTCCTCACTGGCCACTTTGTGAGTTTTTCATTATATATATATATATATATATATATATATATATATATATATATATATATATATATATATATATATATATATATATATAAAAATATATATATATATATATATATATATATATATATATATATATATATATATATATATATATATATATATATAAGCGACCGGTCTCCAAGGGGCGTGACCCTTTTTCACTTGACCTGGATGCGGGGTGGAGCCAATGATCAGGAAAGCTTGCTGGGGCCCTTTTAAGTGGAGCTACAAGAATTATGTGCATCTCTCCAGTTCACATCGCTTTACTACGATTCTTGTGCCTCCTTGCCATTCACAGCCCTCTGGAAACTTTAACTGGTTAAAGCATACATTGCCCTGTATTTGTTCAGCTTGTCCAAGTTTATCTATCATCGAGACCTTTTTGACTGGAAGCTGTGTCTTTGTGTATATGTGTCCGCGTAACATTCTGGCGATTCGCTTGTCCCATACATATCCGTAATAAATATACAATTGTGATATATATATATATATATATATATATATATATATATATATATATATATATATATATATTATTTCTCTGGATTTCTTTGGTACTCTGTCTATTAAATGTCATAATATTTCATTAATTCATGCGAATACCCATTTTTAGGATTTCATAGATCCACCAAGCATCCATTTGTAGAGGTTCCTCGCTGGGTCTACCTTTCCTTCAATTTGGGTACTACGGGCCTGCTTTATTTGCGATTTGGACGCTACAGAACTGCCTACTTTAATGCCATTCTTGTTTACACTTTTCCTGATTAGTTAATTAAAGAGCTGTGAAAAGTTTTCTCTGTTCACTTAAATTGAATTAGGAATAACAGTTTTAACGTCTGTTTTTGTTTGTTTTTTATTAGTTTAACTATTTAGTTATTTTTGTTCAAAATGGCTGAATGCATGTAATTGTTGTCTGAACATGAATCTGTTGGTATTTGCAATGTTTGTGGTGTGATCAGGGCCGGCTCTAGGTCATTTTGTGCCCTAAGGGAGAGTGTACTTTGCCCCCCCCCCCTCCCAATTCTTCCTGAAAGCAGCACCTGATGGCTTGGATGACTGACCTTGACCTTTCATTACAAAAGATAAGCAATTGACTCGTTGACAAAAATGACAATACGACGGCGTCCTTCAGTTTCAATTTGAGAACCGTGATAGCCTTGTAGTGTACAATCACTGCACACACACACACACAGAAAGAGAGAGAAAGAGGGAGAAGGACAAATACACATTTTGCCAGGTCGAAGTATCAAAGATGGAATAGTAGGAGCAATAAAATAAGGTCGTTTGGAGACTGTTTGTGAACTAGTGGAATCGGATTAGAACGTCTGGATTGAAACTCTACCACAATTTAAGGCTATCGCACCCGAGTGGGAAAGTGTGGGCAAGCAGAGTAATTAAAGCTATCTGGAATGCGGAACAGAATCGGCTACAAAAGATGTTTCACCTTAATGTAAAACTTGATAGCTTTAAGCAAACGGAGTCTCTGTGATACCCTCATAGGGAAGAGACCCCGAAATTAAGATACAAAGTGGAGAATTTCAGCCAATCACAGGCTAGATTCCAACCAATCACAAGCTATGCTGACTGATAGGTAGCTAAGCACCGCCTCAGCGACCCAAGGAAGGCGGAGCTACGCGTCGCATCCAAAATGCTGCCTGGTATAAATAAGAGAACATTTCATTCAAACGATTATTGACACATTATTGATTGATTCATTTAGTTATTCATTGATTATTATTATTTGAGATAATGAACACAAAATTCTTGTGGGAAAAGTCTAGCGACCATGAACTTGAAAACAAGCTCCCACAGAACACAGTGTCCATATGTCAAGTAAGAAAGAATGAATGCTAGAAGAAATAAATTGAAATGTGTAAATAAATAAATAAATAAGTTTAAAATTATTAAAATCAAATCATTATTAAAATTATGATTCAGTAGCACCCACCCTTATTCTAGCATTGCAACCTCGTTTGAATATATTAAGATTTTCCTGCATAACTTCTGCAGGAAGATCATTCCACTGCTTTACCGTACTGGGAAAAAGCAACGCTGAAACTGAGAAGTGCGGCAGCGGGGAATGCAACGTGCATGTGGATGTTGTCCATCCACAAACCTTGTTGCTCTAGCAAGAGGCAAGGGCTCAGGAATTAAAAATGATAGTGGCAATTCCCTACTGAAGTAGTATTAATAAAAATCTATATAATCTACTTAATTTAGTTGCTAAATTAGTAGGCATCTTTTTAGAAAATAAAGGAAAAAAATTGTTGGGATCGACTCCGCCCAGGCTGTCAAGACTGTCAAGTATTTTTTTAACATCCCTTGCACGAAAAGCAAACCCAGTCAAACGAGGCTCAGGATAGCAAGTGTCAGGGCGAGGAACTTCTTCAACTGACTGCTTGGCTTCAAAAGCTCGATGTAGTGACTCTGCCTTTTCATTTGCACTATTTGCTAGCTTACCATTTGGCAAAAGTAATGGTGGGATGGTAGAACTGTTAGAGTCAAAAATAGCAGATTTTAATTCAGTCCACCACAAATGAGGCTGTCTGATCTCTGACAACTTACTCTTCAGATTATCATTATATAATCTCTCAGCACAATGGTCAACTCTATTGGCAGTACGCGAGACTGAACAAAGATCTCGAAGTTTTCTCGCGTCCGATTACGCCTCCATACATTAAATTTTGTTTGCTTATCATGGTAGGCTCTTCTACAGGATTCGTCAAACCATGGTTGGTCGTTTGTACGAATCCTGATAATTCTACTGGGAACATGCCTGGCCAAAACAATAGATAACATATCATTCACCTTAGCCATTGGATGTGGGTAAGATATTACATCCGAAATATTCAAGGCTCGACAACTCTCTTCACAACCAACCCAATCAGCTCGAGATTTAGGCCAAACTCTTTTTTGGATCGTAGCATTTGAGATATGCTGATTAACAGCTAAGGCCATTTTAATGGGAAAATGATCTGATGTCCCCAAATTTTCACATAACTTTGCATCTACAGCAGCTAGAGCATCAGTGAACACAAGATCTAGTCTATTACCTGAAATATGGGTGGGTTCTTGAATCATCTGGAGACAATCAGCAGCAGTGCAAAATTCATAAGCTGACCTACCATGCCGATCAGTTACATTAGAATTAAGCCATTCTTCATGCTTTGCATTACAGTCCCCACTAATTACAAAACAAGCTTTCCTATCTGTTGATTGAGCCAAGGCAATACCATCTAAAAGATAGTCATAAATAGAGTTATCATTTCCTGGGTTACGGTACAACGCAAATATATATATATATATATATATATATATATATATATATATATATATATATATATATATATATATATATATATATATATATATATATATATATATATATAATGAAAATTAATGCAATATCGCAAGAAAAGATGAGGAATTAAACCACATTCTCCGAAGACAATTTAATTCAGATATATATATATATATATATATATATATATATATATATATATATATATATATATTAAAACATAAAACTTCATGACATATGCATTTTAAATTCTTTTGTCGATAAATTGGTAGGCCAGACCTCGAAAATACTGCCATAGCCTGAGTTGCTAGCGTATTTCGACGATACATAAAATCAGGGCCAGAGTTCTCTGGAATAAGGAATTCTGAATAAGATTTATTACTTGTCACTAGGGTATCTGAAAGGAAAAGAATGTCATAATTCTTTGCATGAGCCTGAAGATCTAGAAAATTGGATCTTAAACCCAGAATATTAGAATAGCGGATACTACATTTCATCTCATGAAAATGAGTAGCAGGTCCATTGTTCAACTAAACATCTCCAGAAAGAATCAGAAACAAAAGCACCAGTAAAAGGTTTAAAGCAAAAATATTTAATAAAGCAACAAAGGTAAGACCAACAACAAAGTAAATGTAGTCAACAACAATAATATGTACAAGGGATTGAGAAGCAAAAAAGTCCATAAGCAACTCTAAAAGAACCGAAAAAACTGGTCAACATGGCGGAGCCGAGACACCATGCAAGGCAAAATATCCCCAGAGTCGCCACAAGACTGGGGGAGGACAGGTGGAATGGATTTTGAAAATAATAAATAATAAAAAAAGGTCAATAGAGAAAGATTAAGAATAGAGCAAAGGCATCCACCTTTTGAAAAAATCAGGTAAACGATAAGAAAGGAAAGTCAGACACTTGAATGTACCATCAAGTAGGGAACCCAAACCTAGGACTGTGCAAGGACTTGGTACACAGACTATGGCACCATCCGACAGTAAGGGAACAATGGTTTGATTTTGGAGTGTCCTTCTGCTAGAAAAGTTGCCTACCAGGGCTAAAGAGTCCTTTTTGGCATGGTTTTATATCGAAGTTTTCCTCTCCTAGCCTTTGCCTAAAGAGGCATACTCTGAAAGGCAGCAGGAATTGGGGTCTGATTATAGCGTCAGCCGCTCGGTCACTTAAATACATTCAGTAAAGCAACATGGGGACCACGTGAAGGTAGCATGTAAGCAGTAAGGAGACGGAGGCTTTATATTATTTAGGACTTAGGACCTATGCCGCATGCACTCCAATTAATAGCTCTGCGAATCTCCATTATTCTTGCTCTTGCCATTATAACTCAATTTAGCATATTCCGTTGCGCAAATTAAATCTGTACCTTAAGTGTGAACATTTCAAAGTGGTATAACAATGCAGGTGTTTAATTCCTTCACAAAGGAGCCTTTTATTTACAAACCTTGATCGGTTAATACCCCCTCGGACCGTACGTCAAGAAACCTGTAAGCAAGCCAATTTACCAGACCTTTATGGGATCGCTTTGCAATCAAAACAAGGCCTACTTACGCCGACCCCATAATAAGTGACTCTATAGCCTGATGCACTCCCTCCCCCCCACTTTAAGAAGAAAACGTGTCAATTATCAAGAAAACCTATTAAAGAGAAAGGTGTCAAGTAGCCTAACAATTAACTATGACAAACAAATAGTAAACACATTTATATCCTCCTACTAAAGGGTGTGCTTCAAGTTTATAATACATATATTTTTATTTATTTATTTTTTAATGTTTTTTTATTTTATTTAATCTGTATGTAACTTGGCGCCCTTTGGCAGCCGCCTGTGTGGCCTATGCGCAGAGCCGGTCCTGGGTGTGATAGCAGATGAGAATGAATGGGTTGTAGGTGGATTGAGTGAGTGCAGTGTTGATTTAGATAGGATGAGAGCTCAGGATTTAGAAAAGATATATAAGCTCGAGGGGCTACTTTTTTTTAGTACAAGAGGGAGGTTAGTGCAAGGTCTAAGTCTGGGAACAAGGTAGATAGTGTGGTAGGTCAAATAGATATGTCAGATGTAGGTAAGGATAGTTCTAGAACCAGAAGTAGGGCAAATTGAGAAAATAGATAGTAGGAAGTAGTTAGGAGGGATAGGCCTAGTGTAGAGTCTGGAGTAAATGAGACGAATGAAGGTGAATGTTGGATTAATGTAGATCGTATGGATAGAGAATGACAGGGTAGGTGTGTAAGACAAAGGGACAGAACCTCTTAGCTTAGCTAATTGATTCAGTGCCCTGAGAGAGAAAGCTACTGCAAGTGATATGATTTGGAAGTGAGGGTGGAGATAGAAGTGTAGTGACTGTTAGGGTAAATGAAACTAGGGATGGGGGAGATTGAGTTAGGTCTGATAGTCTGACTGATGTACTTGTGATGGGTGATTCTCGTGTTAAATATATAGATAGGAGGTTGAGTGCGAGTAGATGGAATGGGTTGATGGTTTGCTTGTCAGATGCTGGAGTAACTGAACTTAGTGACAGGTATGATGAGCTGGTGATGCAGTTGTGATTACGCTTGTAGGAGTGAACGATGTTAAGAGAGTAGGTTCATGTGAGGTACGTGAAATGTATAAGAGGTTGATAGAAAAGGTAAAAGAATGTCGCTGGATACCTTTTTTGTCGTGATATACTACTTTTTTGAAGTATACTTTTGTTGAAGAGTGCTAATTTTGTTGTTTTTAATCAAGAGCCGCTTCAACACGTAAGGATATTGAGAAACGCACAGGAATTATCCCAAAATAAACATATATTTTAAATTTAACAATTAACTATGACAAACAAATAGTAAACACATTTATATCCTCCTACTAAGCTAACCAAAGCTAAACCGGTTGGCACTTGGGCCTATTACAATATCTCTTTAAGACAAAAATAAACAAATAGGCTACACGTAAACACTCCAATTGCCGATTAGTTATTTTTCGCGCCTCTTTTAGATTAGCGTTAAACATTAAATTAAATTACTCTCTTCTACTAGTAAGTATGACGGAGTTCACGCACAATTGTTTTTACTTCCGTTAAATCGTGAAACGTAATAAACTCATATGGAAGCAATATGAATATAAATGTTCTTTCTAACTTACACGACAGAAGGGATCAGGAATTGCCGGCTGTCGCTGGAGGGCTTTTCTCGCACTTCGGAGATTTGGAGAGGCCGATGTTAGAATTTCGTCGAGATGGGATGGAGGAAGAGAGGGTGGGAGATGTCAACTTCTTATTGCAACTTTGCCTCCAGTTACGTTAAGAAGACGGAGAGAGTTACAGTGCTCTTCGCTCAAAGAGTCCTCTTCTGGATAATCTCGAAGCCTCTTTGTGTCCTATTCTTCGACGCTGGGTGCCCAACTAGTTTTTTGGGGGGTATATGAGGGGATTTCTACCGTAATTAACAAATGGAACATCGTTGGGGCTTGGTTCTTCTCTCACTTTTACGGAGCTTGAGCTGTGAGAGTCACTCGAGTGTGAGCGTTTTTTTTTTCTCCAGTCAGACTTCTTCTAAGTCTGTAAAGGATTCTTCGGTATGGCATCGATATAAAACTTGATGATTTATGTTAATTCGGCACTGGGGAGGGAAGGATCGATCTTCTCAATCTGATCCTTTATCATCTCTCCTCGAATAATCTGGACTGGCTGAAGGATTGATCTTCACGAACTGATCCTATGTCGTTCTCACCGAATAATAATCTATTCTCTTTCCTTCAGGGGCTTATTTATAGGCGGACCACCGCCCCATCTAAGTGGGAAGGGGCGAGGCCGCAGAGGGGAGCGCGAGTGGTTAGGTCGCATCTGGGAGAGCGAGGAGTGAAGAGGTTGGCAATGAGGTGCCCAAGTCGGCTTGTTAATTAGAGAGACCCTCAACCGCCCCCCTCCTTGGCATGCCTTTTGACTGGCACCGCTTTTTGGTGATATAACCACGGGCCTACGGATCTCGTAGGTAATTGGATCTTTCGAGCGTCGTTTAAGGGCCTTTCGTGATTTCCTTAACACCTCCCATATGCGGCGGGGAGGTCAAACAGGGTACGCAGTTACTGTTATTCGCCGGCTACCGTTCCTAAGAGTCTCCTCATGGGACTCGCTTCTCCGGCTTTCTCCACAAGGGGGGGGGGCTTTAATGTATAAGTCCCCCTGGCCCTCCCCTCCGGGAGGCTTTATGTTGCAATTCCTCTACAAAGAAAGACGAATCAAAGGTGACATGACAGGTGTGCTTCCGAGAATGGATGTTTGGTTGGAAAAGATGTCTCGTGTAATTGTGTTGAATGAATATGTAGGAGTACTTATGAGACCATAATCTATCTAGGTCAACTTGGATACTTTGGGGGAGGGCAGGGAGTTAGATGAAGGGTCGACTGGGAACACCTCTCTACCTATCAGGATGGGGCTGTGCCTATGCTGGCGATGAATATTTCTCTTTTATTAAAAAAAAAACAAGAACAGCAACAAAAGAATTGGGGCAGCTTAACTTACCCTCGAATATATGCCAACAACGATTACCCTCTACGTAGATGTGAAATAACAGGCTGATATCATTAAGGCCCTAAAAGAAATCACATTAAAATGGTCATAGGCATGCAACACAAGATCCTAAAACTCCGGATGAACAATAACCTGTAAAGAATACTCTGACTTTCTGACAGATAGGAGAGGATATGTGACTGACGACAAATTCAAAAGACCCGAGTACGAATTGAAAACTGGACTTCCACAGGAAAGGGGTGGGCTGCCTCGCCCCTGCTGCAATCGATCTATACAGCTGACATGCCAGCACCTAGAATGCACCAATCCCTAAATATCCAATTCGCTTACCACATCAGACAACTAGTCGTCAGTTGATTCAGGAATGAGGAATTCCAAGCATGGATGACAGCCATTGATATTCACAACATTAATCAATTCGATACGGACTAAAAATAAGACCAAACAAACAAAATTTAACCAAAGTACCGATTTCAAGATAAAAATATATAGCAGTTTACAAAGCTTGACCACAAAAGACAAAAGAAAGATCTATTTCGTACTACGAAAGAAGGCGCTCGTTTACCGTATTGACACTCACAGAGAATCTTCTGGAAGAGGCAAATTATGCCTGTGGCTCCAGGGTTTTGAAGTCAGAGTTATCCTTCTCTTAGGTGGACTGCCTGCCATGGCTACGAGCGACTCCTACCCGTCCCCACCGTGATACCCAAACACGGAGGTAACCTCCCTAGTAAATAGTGTCAGCTTTAAAAAGAATCCGGACGGAGATTCGAACTGCAGACCCAAGGATTGTCGGGCAAGCGCGCTAACCACTATACTAGCCTCCCCTTCAAACAGAAGTTCACCAAAGTCCCGATCTCAACACCAAAAGAAATATCTATCTCGCACTAGGAAGGAAGGTGGTGACATATCCTAACCCCCAATTCCCTATAAAACTTACCAACAAAATGAAACTCACACTCCAAATAATTCAAACTGTATCTCTCTGCCTTTTAACCCATAAGATAATATCAACACCAGAGCAAACGCTCCTTTCAACTCCAGATTCGCCAGTGAAAAAAAATCAACAGACAGTAAAGGAAGGCACATGCAATTAGACCATGAAAAGTGTAACCAAATATCCCAGCATATGTTGTTGATTGGAGGTGTTTAGAAATAGTGACAAAGATGTAATATTGCAAACTTCAGAGTGGATTTAATGAAACAAAGTAAGTGGAACAAATGAGGTGATGGAAACAAGAGTGAAAAAAGAAAACAAAGTGAAATCAGTAGAAAAAGTGAGTAAGGTAGAATTAATAAATCCTTCAACCTACAATAAATTAAAATAGACATGAAAAATACACATTCAATACAGATACTTAAGACATAAGACATACACAACACTACATAGGTTGACAGTAGCCCAACACAGAAATTCACACAACGGCCTGAATGCCACAGTACACACATAAATTAGAAACGAACAAAAGTGGACTTAGATTAGTCGTGTATATATATATATATATATATATATATATATATATATATATATATATATATATATATATATATATATATATATATAATTAGTTAAAAGGCAATGTTGTATGCATATACTATTGAAGTCTACAGCTGTGACAGCGTTATTAATTTTAGCTTGTATTTTCTAAATATTTCTTACAAGTTTTTTAACGGGGTCTTCGAGGCGAGAAAAAACATCCACGAATGACATTCTTTATCCCTAGACGTCTTTCAACCGTGTTAGGTGATATTCAGGGAATAAACAGATATGGAATTATTCACAAATTGCTACATTATATATATATAGTCTTTTTACGTGAACATAAGTATTACAAAAATTGCCCAATCATGGCGCAAGAAATTTTAAGGGCAAACTAAGCGCTACAAGAAACATATAAAATTGGAAGGCTCAGATTGTCTGAATATTTGTCGACGGCTCTGGTTTTTGGTGCTAGTCTGCTTTTCCCGCTCTGCCCATTTTACGGAATTTTTACAAAGTGAATATCAGTGAAAGTGAATTTGTTCGACTCGCTTAGAGTAGTGAAAATAAAAATTGGTAAAGTGATAAAGCATGATTTCGTTCGAAAAGTGGACCAATAGCTTTTCGAAGAGGATCAAATAAGATCGAAAACTTAGCATTTTAGTTTGGTTTTTACCAAACACATTCATTTAAAAAAAGAGATGAATACTGGACAAATAATCCACCATTTACAAGATGGAATAAAAAAGATAGTTAGAAGAAGAGAAAGTTGCCAAAGGAAATTAATTAAGGCAAAATACACAATGGTACCATGTAGTGACCATATATGGAACCTACTCACTATCAACAGGAGCCCTATACAAATTCCAGCTGTAGTCAGAAAGAACTACAAAAGAGCAGACTGGACACGGTACGCGCGCCTTCTTGAGGCCTATGATCCGCCTAAATTGGACGAAGCAATTCTCGAGGAGATTAACGAGGCACTCGACGACCTCAATAACCATCTCATCAGCGCAGATAGGGCCTGTATCCCTAATACATGAAGGAATTATACCGTGAGCTGAAATTATTGTATGAAATCAACATCGTAAATGCGTCAGTTCACTCAATACAGCGAAGTAAAGAAGTCAAAGAAGAACTGAACCAGGTGATTCTGGAACATCAATGTAGATGGGATGATGCGATCGATAGCCTCGATCATGAAGCAAGTCTCAAAGACTTTTGGAAAAAGATCCGAAATCTCAAAGGATCGACTAGGAAGAAGAAACAGAAGATCGAGCTACAAAAGGAAGATGGAAACATCGAAACGGAAGAAGGAAGAATTGAAGAGCTTTTCCGAAGTTATTGGGAAAAAATCTTCAGTATAACTGAAGAGGAAAATGAAGACTATGACCTAGAGTTTGAAAGCAACATCATCGACGAGCTTAGCGAACAAATACACAAGACGCACCCTCACCACCAAGTGGATAGACAGCGCGACGGAGATGCCGAGATTTCCAAAGAAGAACTAGGGGAGGGGGGGGGGCATCCTTAATATCTCCTTTTGTTTATCTATCAATATTATACTTCATCTTGATTTTCTATATCGAATCTGGTTACTTCTTCTTGACTGAAGTTGCCCCTTCAAACATTTGTCTGCCATTTGACTTAGGTATTCTTGTTGGCTGGGTTATAGTTCTTGATCTTCGATTTCTTTCTTGATGTATCTTCATTTACTTTCTATTATCTTGCGGGTTGATGATTCCTTTTTGATTCTTGATACTTTGATGAGTTCTTCTTGATTCTTGATGAGTTAGTCCTTGAAGTCGTTTTCTTCCGTTTTTCTTTCTCGAGGCGATCCATTTTATCTTGAGTCTTCTTTATTCTAGTTGAGTTGTCCTTAAAGCGGTTTCCTTGATTTCCGTTTTCTTCTGGAGATTTCTTCATAAAAGGTTGTGGACTTTGAGTTTCGAACGTGGTACTTTATATCTAACCGCCTATGCTCTTAGCCATTACGCTACGGCGGAGTCCGTCCTGAGTTGGTAATTTAATGGGCTATTTATATTATTGATTTGGAAGGAATTTTTCTCTGATACATCTTCGCACCCCTACACAGGTCCATTTCTAGAACGCGGAGCGAATTTGAGGATTGGGGAGAGACTAGTCTTGGATTTCTTAATCGAGGAGAGTAGTAGCTCTCTCTCCCCGGCCTCCGAGTCTGCGGGATGAGTGGAGTTAATTCAGTAGGATTAAGGAGAGCGAACGAACGAAGTCTTGTCTCTTAATCAATGAGTAATAGCATCTCCTTTCCGGACCTCCTGAAGTTCCCAGCAGCACCTTTTCTTAATCTCTAGTAGGAGAGCAGGTGCAGTTGTAACGAAGATCAGAAGATTGTTTGGCCTTTGAGGGTCACCAGTTATGGGGGGGGGGCATCCTTTTATTATTTTCTTTATTTATTTATCATTTATTTATCAATATCATTCATTTTCTTGAGATTTCTATATTCGAATCTATTTATTTCTTATTGACTTAAATTGCCCCTTAAAACATTTGTCTTCCATTTATCTGGCTCTTGGTATTCTTGTTGGCGGAGATTCCTTCTTCTTTAAGTTGGGTGGGTTAATTCTTGATCTTCGTATCCTTCCTTTCTAGATCCATCTTCTAATTAACTTGTGGTGATTATTTCTTCTTGCTTCTTGACGATTTGATGAGTTTTTCTTGCTTCTTGATGAGTTGATGATTTCTTGGATTCTTGATGAGTTAGCCCTTGAAGTCTTTTTCTTCCGTTTTTCTTTCTCGAGGCGATCCATTTTATCTTGAGTCTTCTTGATTCTAGTTGAGTTGCCCTTAAAGCGTTTTCCTTGATTTCCGTTTTCTTCTGAAGATTTCATAAAAGGTTGTGGACTTTGAGTTTCGAACGCGGTACTTTTAGATCTAAACGCCTATGCTCTTAGCCATTACGCTACGGCTGAGTCCGTCCTGAATTGGTAATTTAATGGGCTATTTATATTATCGATTTAGAAGGAATTTTTCTCTGATACATCTTCGCACCCCTACAGAACTACTCGGCGCGCTCCGTCCATTCCGACAAAAAGCCCCAGGACAATCGGGGCTTACAAAGCTTAACTTTGAAAAGGCACCTGGCAATGCCAGTGAAGGTATGAGAAGAATATATAACGCCTGTCTGAACACGGGATACTTTACATATGCTTATAAAACGGTTAAGATGATTTTCTTGCCTAAGCACGGAAAGGACCCAACGTTGAAGGAGAGCTATCGGCCAATTTCACTTCTAGTATTTGGCGGGAAGCTCTTCGAGAAGATCCTCAACAGAAGACTGGTGTCTCACCTTGAGGAGAACTCCTTCTTCAACCCACATCAATTCGAGTTTAGGAGGAAGCGAAGTAAGGAGATGGTGATTTATGTCGCCACGGAAAAGCTAGCCCAAGCAAAACGAGAAAAGAGTTACGTGGACATTGTTTGTCGGGATGTATCAAAGGCGTTTGATGAGGCATGGCAACGGGGAATGCAGTACAAGATCTTACGACCGGGCCTAAGTGAAAACTTAGAAAGAACTCTCTGTGACTATGTCAAGGAGAGAGCGGCGTACATCAGTTTAGGGTGCACAGACGGACCAAAGTTTCCGTTCACTGCGGGCCTTCCGCAGCGGGGGTGCCTATCCCCCACTCTCTACCTGATTTACACCACGGATGTCCCAGCCCCTGTAAGCCCCACTTGCCTCAACATTCAATTCACCGATGATTTCACCTAGATAATCACTTGTCCATGGAGAAATGCGACTTGGCAAGCGCATATGACACCAGCAGAAATTGAAAATCTTAACACCAACGAGGCCCGGTGGAAGATCCGCACAAACCAGGAAAAGTTCAAAGTAGTCCCCATAGGCAGGAGACTACTTTACGACGTAAGAGTGGGGGATAGACGTTATTACTACCCCACAGAGTGCAATATACTCGGAATGAAGATTACCTCATCCGGGTACAAGAAGCACGTCCAACAAAGAATCCCCATGGCCACTGCTGCAGTGAAGACTCTATACAGGTTGAGAAATCTTCTTCAAAGCAATAAGAAAAAGATCTACAATGCACTTGTAAGATTGACGCTGCTATACCCCGCTTCCACCCTTTCGTGTGTCTCGAAGACACAAAAGAGGAAACTACAAGTGGTGCAGAATAAATGTACATACCTAATTACAGGTACACTAAGGCGAGAAAGAAGACGCCAGGAAGAGCTGCACCGGAAGGCTGGGTTAAGTCCCATTAACATTGTCATAGAAGAGCAGACAAGATATATGCTGGAACGGGTTGAACGATGATATCGTCCAAATGATTAACCAAAACAGAAAGGAATAATGTGCGCAAGATTTCCAAGTTCCGCCGGGGTTTTAGCTGGCGGAGCAGAAGTGCCGTTCTACGCATGATATTAGAAATGTCTTTGCCGTAAACCAATAAAAAATCTGACTAAGAAAAAGCTTACCTAACTATAAAACCTCACCGATTTCTACAAATTTACCGATGAAGCCCCAAATCTACCGATGAAGACTGAAATTTACCGAAGAGACATCCACGAAAAAACAAAAAACACGAATTACACACAGTACAAGATATACGAAAAAACAAAGACTCTTAGCACAACAATAAAGTAATTTATAAAGCAATTATTACCACAACAGCAAATGCGCATGTCATATCCACAGACATTAGACCAGTGGTTCCCAAAGTGGGCGGTGGAAAGATCTGGGGGGGGGGCGGTGAGGAAGTAGGGGGCGGTAGGAGGGCGGCAGTCCGAAGTCGAAGTCAGAAGTTCGAACGTTTGTTTGACGATTTGTACACAACACGTGCAGCAGGACGAGTCAGTGGACGACGCATCAGGGTCCGGTTACCGCACGCCGCTCTGGCCCAGTCAGATCCGACAGCATAGACTACAAAAGCAAAAGCTCAGGTTTGTAATTTCAAGCTTGTAATGTTCAGAATTTTATCTTATAATAAAAACCGCATCCTGGCGGTCAACATCATCTTGAGTTCAAGTCAACATGAAATTGGGGACTCGCCAGAACGCGCCGTGTTGTGTTGTGTTGAGCTGGTTAGGGTGGTGCATTCACTGATATATATTGTTACGAATGTATATGACTTTGTACCTGTGTGTGCATGTGTTTGTGTGTGTGTGTGTGTGCATATATGCGTGTTCGCGCGTGTGTCATTGTGTGGGTGATCACGTCCGCCACCATTTTCTGTGAGTAAATGGAAGAAAATGAATACGTGAGAGGGTAAACTTGCTTTTTATACCTTCAATGTTGTCATTTTTGTCTTTAAGTAGGCCTATTTATGAAATGCGATAAAATGCTGTATTTTACATGGTTTTATTTTTTTGTTCCAGAATAAAGTATGGCCTTGGTACAGCAAACAAAAAAGAAGTGTCGGCAATATAGTGTGGAATATCTGAAATATGGATTTGTCGCAGCACCACACAACCAACAGCAACCAATGTGTCTACTGTGTGATAGAGTGTTTTCAAATGAAGCTATGAAACCTTCGAGGCTTTTGGAACATTTGAAGAAAATGCACTCTGATAAAGCAGACAAAAACTTGGCATATTTTCAGTCACTCCGAGACAACGTTCGGAAACGGAAAACCATCGGAAATATATTTGCCAGCAGTTTACAACAATCTACTGACGGTTTGCGAGCATCATACAACATCTTTTTGCTGATTGCTAGATCTGGTAAGCCTCATACAATTGGAGAAGAGCTTATTCTACCAGCAGTAAGAGAGGTTCTACACACAGTTCTACACAAGTCACCTGACCAAATTATAAAAGCTATTCCTCTCAGTGATAACTCTGTTCAGAGAAGAATAGATGAAATGGCTGAAAATATTGAAGAAACATTGTGTAACATGCTTAGGACAACAGAATTTAGTTTACAGTTAGATGAGTCCACTCTGCCAGGCAATGAATCTTTGCTTCTTGCTTATGTTCGTTTCGTCAAAGATGAAAGCTTGGTTCAAGAGCTGTTATTTGCGAGACAGCTTGAAACAGACACAAAAGGGGAGTCAGTATTTCGTGTCGTTGATGTTTTTTTCAAAGAGAAAGACATCCCACTTTCTAACATTCTTGCTTGTGCAACAGATGGGGCACCATCAATGGTAGGTCGTCATCGTGGCTTCATTAGTTTCTTGAAAAAAGCTGTACCTGGAGTACTTACAGTGCACTGTGTAATCCACAGGCAGCATCTGGTCGCAAAAAAACCTGAGTGGTAGACTACACAAATCAATGAGTACTGTTATCACAGCAATAAATAAAATCAAGGCACATGCCCTCAATTCCCGACTGTTTCAACAGCTGTGCACTGATGATGATGAAGAGTTTGAACGTTTAGTGTTGCACACAGAAGTTAGATGGCTGTCAAAGGGAAACTGCCTGAGACGTTTCTATTCACTGTTTGATACAGTTGTTGAATTCTTCCAAGACTCCAATTCTGTTCTGTGTGATAAACTAAGAAACATGAAGCATGACATTGCTTATTTGGCAGATATATTCACAAAGTTCAATGAAGTTAATTTGCAGATGCAAGGAAATGAGGCTAATCTAATTACAGTCAAATCAGCTATCTCCACCTTCCTGGCCAAGTTACAGTTATTCAAACGAAACATAGCTCGCCATGCACTCTACCAGTTCCCAAGCCTCTCTGAATTGGATAAGGAAAAAGGCATACCATTCGATGACCTTCAAGTGTATTGTACACACCTGGATGAACTGCACAGAGACATGTCTGAGAGATTTGAGGACATTTTATTGCTTGAAATACCAGACTGGGTGATCAATCCATTCCTAAATGTCGACGGTGAAGAAACTGGAGTGGCAGAGGAAGAACTGATTTCCATTCAAAATGACATTGAGCTAAGGCCAATGTTCAAAAAGTCATATCAAGATTTTTGGTTACAAAAAAAAATCTCTGACTGCTATCAAGTGCTGTGGAACAAGGTCAAGATGTACTTTATTGCCTTGTCAACATCATATTTAGTAGAACGGGGCTTCAGTGCAGTCGCCTTGCTTCTTTCCAAGCAAAGAAACCGACTGAAAATTACTGACCGCGGGGATCTACGACTTCTTCTTAGTGAGTTCCAGCCTGATGTTGAGAAGCTTATGTCCCTACACCAAGCACATCTATCCCATTAATATTAAGTGTGAGACAATGAAGGTTACTGGTGGAATGTTTATTTACTATTCTATGTTGCTGAAACAGTTAAAACTGCTAAAAAATAAATTGGTTTACTAAATTGGGTTTTATTTGTAAAATACACATTTGTGTTTAACCTTTCTCTTTTCAAATTGCAGCATACCAAATATCAAGAAAGAGGTGTTTGTTTCCATATGTGTCTGTGGGGGGCGCTAGGAATTCACTGGGGAGCCAAGGGAGCGCCAGCCTGCAAAAGTTTGGGAACCATTGCATTAGACAAATCACTTGAACGCTATATTATATATATATATATATATATATATATATATATATATATATATATATATATATATATATATATATATATCAACTAACTCAAAGACAACAAAGGAACTACAAAACTAAAAATACTTAAAAGCGATAGGCCTAATCGCCAGGCTCTAGCATCTCTTTGCACCACTTGTCTACTCTCCGCTGCCTGTCCACACACCCTTACTCTATCCTTTACCTACATCTACTTTTACAACCATATGAATTGTCGCTCCGATCTAGTTCTCTGGCAAAGGATGAAAAGGAAAATCACTTTTGAAAACGTTCTTCTTTTAACGGCAGTTAACTCGGAGACGCCGAGATGTTAGGAGTATGGTTTCCGGCTGAAGTTGCATGTTAATTGCCGGTTTCTTCATTTGAATGATTACGGCTTCGGCCATCCGCAAACTTCTGCGATTTGGGAGTCTCAGGATGATAGAGGTGTCCTGATTCAGTCTTTCACGGGTTAGGGTAGTGCCATGAGAATGGGCGTGTTTTTTAATCGCGCCATCTTGAAGGTGACCTGTCAGTCGCCTTGAAAGGGTTGTGGAGGTTACGCCGATGTACTTTGAATTGAGGTGTTCGCAGCCACCGACTTTGCACGAATATTCCTACACGACTTTAGTCTCCTGGTGTTCGCTCGTTGGTTGGGGTCACGTTACGATGGAGAATGGCTCTCAAAGCCAGACAGACCTACAATTATACATATGAATGTCAATGGGTGGGACGGAAAAGGTTCCATATATGGCAATATTATGCGACAGAGTGACCCTGCCATAATACTTATTTCTGAACGCGGACTGATTGCGCAAAAACACTTAAAATTATTTCAATACGACGTTATTAGCAAAAATCATAGTCAGGAACGGTATAACGGCTCCGCAATAGCCGTCAAAAAAGGATTAAAATACAGGACCCTGGAGGACTTAGATGAATCCTTCCTTGCCATTGAAGTAGGTAATGTCCTAGGGGGACTGGTCTTGGCAACGGGGTACCAACCTCCAAGACGGGGTTATGTTCCCATGCACAACATCTTGCAGATATTTAACCACAGGAAATATGTTTTTTTCGCCGGAGATTTGAATGCAAGGTGCGCTGCGGCAGGATATACCTCCTACAACAATGCAGGTACAAACATCAAACTACTACTCGACAGACAATATATGACAAGCATCGGACCAGAATTCCCGACGTACATATCTGAGAGAGCAGCCACGAAACCCGATATAGTCCTATCTAGTATCAGGCTTCCTTACAATTACTGCATTGAACGTGGCCCCATCATTCCGAGCGACCACCAGGCTATCAAAATTACAGTTGGAGTAAATCCCATTCAAAATTAAATCACAGAACGCAAAAGCTACAAGCAAGCGAATTGGGAAAATTATAGAAATTACCTCTTATTTGATGCTAATTTAGAAGAAATACATAAGGAGCTGGATAAAAATACTGACTTTTTAATCAAAGCGATCAAAATAGTATTCCCCGTATTAATTATAAAACCCTTCCAGCTATCCCCTGGACCCCTCCCATGAGAGCCCTGGCCCAAGAATATAGGGACCTGTCTAATGTAGTAGCGCTGATAGGCCCTAACCACAATGCCCAGAGAAGTACAAGATAAATTAAAAACGAACTCCAGACACTAATTCCGGACCAGCAAATGCTACTATGGGACAGACTAATATACAGACTCGACATAGAAAGAGACCCACACACGTTCTGGCAGACGGTAAACGTCTTAAAGTAAAACCTCCACAAACAAAAATGACAATTACTCACAACGGCCAAAAAACTACTGAGACTGAAGAGATTAAAGAAATGTTTAGGATTTTCTAGTCTGCAATCTTCAAAATTACTCCAGAAGAAAATGACAATTGTGAACTCAAATTCGAAACTGACGTAATCCAACAGCTCAACACACAAATACACAAAACATCTCATCACAACTATGTGTCGCAGGAAAGATTGATGGAGGGCTGTAGCAGTAAAATAACTGCCCTAGAACTCTCAGTTACTCTAAAATCCTTTCGTCAAAGAGCCCCGGGTACTACGAGGCTGACCCGTGAAAATTTCATTAAGGCCCCGCCTAACGTTTGGAGTGGCCTTCTCAACATCATGAACGCCGCTCATAACACGGGTTATTTCCCCGACCAGTGGAAAGTGGCCAAGATGATTTTCATCCCAAAACTGTGGAAGCCTCCGGACTGACCTTAACAGCTTTCGACCGATATCTCTCCGAAAATTTGCTGGCAAAATCTTCGAAAATATTTTGGCTAACAGTATCAACTCTTTTCTCGATGAAGCCAACTTGCATAGCGAGCAGCAACACGGCTTCAGAAGGAAAAGAGGGACTGACACGGCACTAGCCATCGTCACCGAAAAGCATGCAAAGATCAAGACAGACAAAAGGCATGCTGACCTGGTACTTGGCGATGTCAAAAAATCTTTTGACAAGGTTTGGAAGAGAGGACTACAATGTAAGATCGTTCTTGAAAGGATTCTATGTGACTACAAATGAAGAGGAGAGCATACATACAAATCAGACGACATAAAGGCACTTAATTCGAACTCGAAGCAGGGGTCCCTCAAGGGGGCTGTCTCAGTTCCCTTTTATACAACATGCATACACGTGACTTATTACAACCTCTCTCTGAGGGTACGATATACGTACAGTTCGCTGACGATATATCGCAAATTTGTATCACCGATTATGTTCACAGGAAATTTATGGCGAGGAATACGTCTAGGTAGATATCTAACATCAACTCTTTCGAGTGGACATGGAAGATATCAACCAAAGCCCCCAATTCGAAATAATTCGCTTGTTTCGCAAGACCTTCAACGATATAAGTGTAGAAGGGGAGCGAATCCCCTACTGCATGGAAGGGATGGTTCTGGGGCTCAAAATCACTCGAGTCATATCGAGCGAACAGTTGCGAATGGCAAGGGAGATTTGAGGGAATTTTATAGGTTCCGTGACCTAAATCACTCAAATAAAATCAAGATATTCAATGCGTGCATTCGCTCGAGACTCCTGTACCCCCCGGTGCCGCTGAACGCGAGCGCCAAGACCCACATTGCGAAACTACAAACGATCCAGAACAAATCGGTGCTTATTATCTCAAACACCAAAAGAAGAGAATATAAACGACAGAGGGATCTCCACGACTCGGTTGGATTATCTCTGCTTAACGTGGCGCTCCACGAGAGGGCTAAGAGGATCTGGCAAGCCATTGGCACCCGCCTGTCCCCGGAGTTCTCTCTTACACACCTAGTCATCGAGGTCGACCGACAAATAAGACCAGTTAAAAGCAGTAAGAGTCGGTCTGACGGCGATGTTACTCCAAAATACATATGACAAAATCGACAAATCACAAAAAACGACTAGCGTAATGTTCAGGTTTCTTTAGTAGAAATATATATACAATCACTAAGATTACCTTTTTTTCAAAACTTTGCTAAAAATATCAAAATCCAAAAATTTAGCTAGAAAAGCTTTTTCAAAAACCCACAGCGGGAAGAATAAACCCCCCCTCAAATAAAGGCTTGAATGTCATTTAAGATCATTGAGATTATATATAAATAAGAATTAAATTAACATGTTTAATTTAATTAAAATAAACTATAGATTTTGATAGTTTATTAAAAAACAAACAAGCAAAATACATAAAAAACTTAAATAAACAGAGCTACCCTTTCACCCGAGACCTATTTATTCTGTCTCCCACATCAGCTCTATTCTTTAAACTCACCCTATTTTACCCCTTTCATCTATCACTATCTATCTCTTACTCTCCCTATATTTAACCACTTTTTATGTCCAAGTCCAAGTTTACATATATGATTTACTCAGTTTGTACGCTTGCTCTCTCGCTGCGAACTGGTAAAGGCTATCTCAGGTAAAGGAGGACATGTTTTAGGGAGGATCTAAAAACGCCTTTCTCAAGAAACTTCTAAGAAGAAATATATGCGCTCCTGGGGCTGATTGGAGATTCTTCCTGTTCCTCCTGAGCGAAGTGGCCTCCCCGAAGGGGTTGCTCTTCCTTATTTTAAATTCTTGGCTCTTTATCCATACCCTCTACCTCAAACTTACTTCTAACTATCACTACATAACTTGGTCACCGGCAAGGTCTGAGTTGCAGTTGGTAGTAAGGTATAGTGAACCCTTGCAGGAGACCCTCTTAGGGGGCCAGAAAAGGGGCGGCCGATTCTCGGTCACGAGCCAGAACCCAACTTATGGACCGCTGTTAGGGCTAGACCCAGATAGGTAGGGTTGACCAAGGAGAGTGCGAAAGTTGGAAGGTAGGCGAGATAGAACTATGACAGATAGAGGGGTTCCTCCCACTAGTGGAGACTGGATAAAGTCTCCACAGTTGAAGATATACAGAAGAACCCCTCTCTTCTGAGAGGGGACAACTCCCAGGGAAGATGGACCCACCGGACTTCAAAGGGCTTTCCTTAAACTCATACCCAACGGAAGGAAAAGATCACAACAAGAAGTAGTGCAATGCATATTTACTGATCTGGAAATACCACTAATCAAATGTATTGACACATCATCTGGATTCACAGTTATTTGCCTAGAAAATAAAGACGTAGAGCAGCTACTATCATCTGCTGAGATCATTACGCTAAGGAATTTGGATTTGGAAGCAAGAGTACCCACTAGGGCATGTCATACTTTGGGGAAGCCATATATTTTCATTAAATCCTTTAATGAGGGGTGCTTAAATGATAGATTTTCAGGTGTAGATTTTGAAAAAGAACTTGATTTTGTTATACAATTGCTCCTACTTATATCAATTTCCATTTAAATAAAAGTAAATTTTTCCCTTTTGTCACAAGCTTATGTAACCTATTTTTATTTAATCTAAGTACACACAAACACAAAGTCACCTCAAATTTATATGCTTATTGAATGAAAAAAGTGTATGCAAAGCTCCACATTTAGCTGCATGGGTCACTTTGGATCATATTCAAAAGTTAAACTTCACCAGAACACACAAATCTTGCTTTGACTTATTCCTGGACATCAGACCTCTACTTGTTTCTTGTGCCCTGATTCCTCCATCCCTCTTTTTATGTGAGTAATACTTGGAAGAAGCCTCAATCACCATTCTTACAACCCTCTCAATGCTATGTGTGTGACAAGGTCAGTCAGGTACTTTCATAGGAGAGTCAATGAGGTTTTTCAATTCAGATGTACTTAAAGAGCAATTGAGAGGTGGCTCAGAGACATCCTCTAACCAATTGATCAGATCTCCAATCCTGGTAGCATTACAATTGATGTCCGGTGTCCTTCTAAGCCTCACAAAGGAGTCCCCCAGTTGAGTATCTGGGTCCCCTTCTCCCTTGATGGTCTGGATTCTTTTCACCCCTTCAGTTCTCTCTGCTTGATCTTCAGGGCATAGGAGGGTATGGAGGATGGCTTCACTGTATGCATACCAAGCTGATCTCTTAACAGTTGGCAAAACAATATCCAACACCTCCTTCCTCTGAGACTTAAGGCAGTGAAGTTGATAAAGAATGTGCCTAGGTCCCTCGGTCCAAGAGTGCTTAATCTTAATGTTAAACCAACATTGGTAATATACACCAATGATGAACTCAACAATCAGTCGTAGATTCTTAAAGGCTTTTCCTTTGAGCTCATGCTTTGACACTCACATCCAAAGAATTCTGTTAGCTGTGGTCAGCCAGCGACTGTGGTTTACTGATCCTATTTCCAATAGAGAAAGCACTGTAGGAAGCACTAATTCCTGAGGTATCTTGATAAGAGGAAGACCAAAAGATATTTGAGTGAAATTTGGGTTGATATCCAAGTCTGTAACAGAGTCAAGGACCTTTCCTATTGATCTGGAATGCCTGTTATCAGATAGAGTTGGGCCATCCAAGTTGATAATTAGATGACGGAGAGGGAGTTCCTTAGTGTGCAGGTTACAGACCAACCAGCCTAGCTTTCTGCCCAAATGGAGCTCCATTTTTTGCATTATTCCAGCATTTACACCTGTGTTTACATTCGCGGAGTCTCCTCCAATGGCCATTAAGCTTTTATCTAAACCCCTTTACCTCAGTCATGCAAACACAGCCTTAGCGATCTTCTCTGCATGTGATTCTTCTTTTGTAGTTTTTTCTGGGACAAGGTAGAAGAGGTAATTGCTCCCAGACTCACTGATGACAGTGTAATGCTCCTCTTTTGTTTTTGCTGGAAACATTTTTTTACTTCCCTCTGCCTCCATCATAAAATTGGTCACAACAATTTGTCCATTAAAGAGAACACAAGAAATTCCCCCATCCTTCCTTAAGCTTTCCTCAAACTCATGTTTAATAAGTGTCATTAGCTTTTCCTGTGCTCTCTTAACTTTATTCTTATCAATTACTTTACTTGTATCTTCCTCAGTAATGAATCCAGCATCTATTAAAGCTGCTGTTGCTATAGCTGCAGTTAGTCTCAATCTGACACCATACCTTATACTAGCAAGAGCAATATTTGGAATTTCATCTCTAATTCTTTCTATTCTTGGTGGAAGATTCCGGCTCTTGAATATTTTCATATTTTTATATATTAAATGAAATGAAATGAAACGAAAAGAGAAGTGGGAAACAAAGAACAGCTCTTCCGACCCTCCTCCCGCCACCCTTGGCCCTCATGGAGCACCAAGGAGGGAGAAGGGGAGGCCCACGGCTCCTTTGTAGACCCCCACTGTCACACTGTCTAGAGTCAAAGTAGGCTCCAAGCACTGTGAGTATGGCGGATAGGAGTGAGAGGGAGATGAAGAAGAAAGTTTTAGGATAGGACAGCGAAGAAAACAGTAAAATAGTAGGAGATAAAAGGGGACTTAGTTAGTCATGGGACCCACAGCTCAACGTGGAATACGAACCACGATGTATCGCTTGTCTTTAACTACAACTTTGCAGTTTATCGTAATCCCTGTCCCACGTATATGCTATCCTTTCTTTTTCTTTCCTTTCTGAAGCTCTTAATTGTCTATTATGCTCTGGAATATCAGAACCTGCAATTTGAAAGGTACCTTTACTTCCAGCCTTCTTCTTTTGTTCTTTAATAAAGGCCAGTTCCCTAGTAGGTATTTTTTTCTCTTTACTACAACAGCAGTTAATGTGGGCTTCAGTCTTACAGCCATTACAATCTATTTCCTCAGAACTGGAAATTTGACATTTGCATGTCAATATATCAAATAATTTATCTAGTTTTGCAATGAACCTCTCTTTAACTTCAATTTTTCCTTTACCAAGGGAAACTTTTACTGCCTCCTTCCACACTTCCTTAAGCTTATAAATTATTGTGACCTTTTGATTTACAACAGGTGGTTTGAAGAGAGCATTAGCTTTGGTCCACTGATTAATCAAGCCCTGATACATGTCTTTTACCAGCTGGTCCACTTCATAATTTCTCCGGTCATCTTCACTTTGCTCCCTCAGGTAGATGCCGTACCTCAAAATATCTCTTATTGTTGGTAACTCAGACACCATCAGCTCTTGCCCAGTCCCAACAAAAATAATCAGATGAGAACTTGATTTGTACCTTGTCTTGATATTCGCCATTGTCACACTAATTGCAGGTATATCTGCAAATGAAGAGATGGCACTTAGATTAAGAAATAATCTCTACCAAATAATTATATGTTATTCTAAAATGATCCACAGCCTTTACTAGCATTCAAATATTATGTAAATGCTCTATAAACCGTTACCAGTTACAAGAGTTACCAGAACTGGCAACACTACTTGAGTAATGAGTACTAGCTACTTCCAATTTTGGAGTTAGACCAACCTAAATTAAGGGTCATTTTTAACAGGTTTCCTACTTTTCATGTCTTTCTAATACATTTTTACATTTTTTTAGACAAATATCTTTCAGACTACCTAAATATATCGATGATAGAAAACGGTAAATTGGATCTTTTATCAGTAACTAAAATAGTAGTAAAATATAGTAAATGACCCAGAACTAACAATATTTCAACTTCAAATTGATGTAGGTTATATCAATCAGAATTTAGCTTTTCTGCCAAAAGTATGTTCTTTTCACCAATATTCATCATTTGAATACCCCTTATCACCAGTTTCATAAAATTCTAGAGTATGACCCGCCCTAGTATCCACATAAATCACGGGTAACAGAAGTGTCATCTGCCGAAAAATCGAGTCCTGGGTAAGAGAGCACTCATGCCAAGAAATAAAAGAAGAACTACAGGAGAGGCAGAAATGGCTCAAGATAGCAGAGGTGGTCAAATTTAAAGATCACACTCACGTTTTCAAAGTCATTGGCGAATCTAGCGAAATGGCTTCAAGGATCATCGAACAGGGACTTCTCGCTTTCAACATGAGAATCCCATCCGCCAACATACAAAGAGACGTCTTCACAAGCAGGGAAATATGCTTCATATATTATTATGCGTTGGAGGAACATAAGACTCAAAACTGCCCGCCAAAAGACATAATCATCTGTTCTGAATGTGGATCTAAAGGCCATTCTTGGCGTTACTGCAACAACACAGATAAAAGATGCATTAACTGCCATGGAAGACACAGAACTATGGCGATGATCTGTCCCAGGAGAACATAAATTATAAAGAGAAAAGAAACAGCCAAACAAAAATAATGCTAACGTAAACAAAAACTCATACGCATGAATGGCAAAATGTGACCAACAAGGACCGGCAACACAGAGATGAATTACCAAAAGGGCCCTCAACGCAGTCAGCAGAGGCGGAACCTAGGAGAAACGAAAGAAGAACCAGAAAAAGAAGAAGAAACACCGATAACTTAACAGATAGGACAAACAAAACGGAAAACGAATAAACGAACGTAAATGGACTATTGGATTATGGATATTAAGAAATTAAAAATACTACAAATTAACACACCCGGATGGAAAGACAAGGAAATTATGTACGGAAACTTATTCAGAAAGATTGACCCAGATTTTATACTAATATCAGAACATGGAAGAAACACAGAAAACGAGAAATTAAAGATATGGAACTACAATGTTATTAACAAAATCCTTCAAGAGAAACACACGACGGAGCGGCAATAGCTGTCAAGCAAGGATTGCAGTACAAAACAATATAAGGACTGGAGGATGCATATTTAGCTATTGAAATTAAAATGGAATTAAGCAACATCATTGTCGCAACTGGATACCAGCCACCCAGGCGCCCCCAATTACCGGTACAAAACTTTACTAAACTCTTTACTATAGGATACCGGTCATTCTGATGGGCGATTTAAACACCCATTGCGGGGCTTCTGGGTACAGAAATACAAACAGAGTCGGAAAACAACTTAACACGCTTATCAATAGACATATACTGCAAAGACTGTGACCCAATTTCCCTACATACCCTTTAACTATTTAACAGAACCAGTGGATGTTCCTTGCAGTGACCACACTGCGACTCTAATGCACATAAAAAGCCCTATACAAATCCCTTCAAAAAATGGAAGGCATACCATAGAGCGGATTGGGATAAGTACAAAGAATTACTTCAGACGTACGTGCCCAGCCCGCTCGGGGAAGCCACTTTAGAAGAAATCGATGGGGAGTTGGATAGGATCAAAGAAGAAATTAAAAGGGCAGAGAAGGGGCCGTCCCCATTAACTCGTTCTAAACAATTAAACAATTTAGGTGGACACCAGAAATAGTGGCTTTGAGTGAGGGGTCCGGCCGGGCGGCAGAAAATATAAGAAAATTCGGAACATCAAGGGAAGCATACAATGCACTGAGGAGACAGAATAGAGAACTAATAGCACTAATTTATGAAAAACAGAAAAAGAAATAGGATCAGCACATCGAGAAAATAGATGCGGAAACATCACCAAGAGAATTTTTGAAACATATCAACAAATTAAAGACACGGACAGCAAGGGATAAAATGAAAATTAAGGATGCATAGAACAACATTTTAGAAGGTGACGAAGAAATAGAGGCACTATTTAGAGATCACTGGAGAAATGTATTCAAAATTAACGAAGAAGAGAACGAGGACTATGACATTAAATTCGAACATCAGATCGTGGATGAACTCAATGGGAAGATCGAAAGGACATACCCCTCTCACTTTGTCGAGGAAAGGAGAAACATCAGCGACGGAATAATCGCAATTATTACATCTTTAGAATTATTAGAAATGAATAAGAACTTCCGACAGAGAGGAGCCCCAGGCAGATCGGGACTCACCATATAAATTACCTTGAAGCTCCCCAGAGCATACTGGAGGGAGTGAGAAACGTCTTCAATGCGTGCTTGAACATGGGATACTTTCCTGATGAACTGAAAGTGGCGAAGATGATATTCATACCCAAGGCCGAAACCCCCCCTAGATCAAGTGGGTAACTACCGCTCCGTCTTGCTACTGGATTTAATCGGTATGTATTGGGAAAAATAATTAATAACAGACTGTCCAAATTCCTCGATGATAATGGCCGAAGAAACAGCTGCCAATTTGTCTTCAGGAAAAACAGAAGCGCGGAGATGGCCCTTGGAGTTATCCTTGGAAAGATAATGAAAGCAAAGAGGACAAAATAAGCGTAGACATCGTATGCCGGGACGTGTCCAAAGCATTGACAAAGTATGGCAGGGGGGTATGCAACTTAAGATAGACAGATTAGGAATGAAAAAAAAAGATCGAAAGGATTTTATGTGATTATGTAATGGAGAGACTTGCTTATGTGGAAATAGGACGACATCAGGGAGAAATATTCAAGCTCACTGTGGGTTTGCCCCAAAGCGGATGACTGAGTCCGTCACTCTATTCAATCTACACAGCAGATATACCACCACCTGAAATGCGGGCTGCTTGAATATCCAATTTGCCGACGACGTCACCCATATTATAGTTTACCCCATTTCATTTTATTTACATATATTAAAATATTAAACTATCACATAATTAAGAAGAACCCTACCGAAGAAAGGCACGATGGTACAGCCATCGCATTAAAAAAGAACCTCCAACACACACAGGAACAGGAGGTGAACGAGGCTTATACCGCTGTGACTCTAGACCCATCGACCCATTGACTCCATTGACCCCGGCGTTCGTACATTCCTGTCCATTCAGTAATGGAATTGTTCAACAAGAACAATCCAACTATACTGCTGGGGGACCTGAACGCGAGAATACCGGAATCAGGATATAAAAAAACAAGCAACGCGGGAAGAAACCTTGAACTGCTAATGGAGAGAAAAATAATAAGGAGAGCCGGCCCGGAATTCCCGACATAGATCACCTGAACAGCATAAAAAAAAACAGATATAATACTAACCAACGAAAACCTCCCTTAAAATATGCACATGGAACCAATAACAATTCCATGCAGCGGCAACAGTGGCATTCTAGTCACGATCAACCAAAATCCAATACACGTCCCTATTAGGCCACGAAAATCATACAGGAAAGCAGGACGGGTAAAATACGCAATGCTGCAAAGTCACATGCAGCCAGACCTAGACGGAAAACCCTATGAAGAACTGGAAGAGACACTCAAATCATTAATTGAGAGCACCAGTTAGGCAGACAGTGGACCGAAGAAATGGACCAAAGAAATGAAGAGAAAGATAGAAAAATTAAAGAAAAATAACAGAAATAAGAGAACAAGGACCAAACAGACAAAGGAGCAAAGAACTGATAAGAGTCAAAAGAGAAATGATCGTCCCCATAGAAGAGAAACAAGAAGAAAATTAGGACAACTTTACAAAGAAATTAAAACACACAAAACCCAAGTGAGGCTTGGAGGTTAATCAAGAAAATAATAGGTCAACAACCAAGAAAGCCGATAAGAATAATAAACGAACAAGGTGAATATTTAAGGAATAGCGAAGAAACAGAAAAAAAATCAGAAACCATTGGGGCAAAATTTACACAATAGAAGAAGAAGACAATCAAAGATACGACAGAGAGACGGAGGAAATAGTAAATGGGAATATAAGAACAAATATACATAGGGTAACACCGGAGAGTTTAGTAAATGGGAATATAAGAACAAATATACATAGGCTAACACCGGAGAGAACCAACCAGCAGGCGGGAGTAGAAGCGACGATCACACTGCAGGAACTTAAAGACGCTATCGGCTCCTTCAAACAAAAAGCTCCCGGAAAAACAGGACTAATAAAATGGAATTACGACAAGGCACCAGAAAACATATTAAGAAATATTACGGACATATTCAACACGTACCTGGAAGTGTTTAAGTTAGCCAAAATGGTATTTCTACCTAAACCAGGCAAACCACCAAACATGGTATCCAATTATAGACCAATATCGATCCTGAATCTTCTGGGTAAAGTTTTTGAAAAAATAATAAACAACAGACTAGCCAAACACCCAGAAGAAAATGGAAAACTAAACACACATCAGTACGGATTCAGAAAAGACGGGGACTCGACCATGACAATCGCAATAACGAAGAAGATTGCCCAAGTCAAATCTGAAAAAGGGTACGTGGACGTGGTATTACGGTATGTCAAGAAAGCCTTCGATAAGGTATGGGTGGAAGGACTGAAACATAAACTCCTTCAACTTGATCTCGGCATCCGGACAAATAGAATACTGGCTGATTACATATCAAACAGGGCGGCATACATCAACATCGAGGAATACGAAGGACTTACCTTCCAACTCCAAACTAGGGTCCCAAAGGAGGGTGCATGAGCCCCACCTTATATGCCATCTATACGGCCGATATCCCCCCCACCCCCCCACCCACTAACGCCATGGTGTATGAACATACAGTAAGCCGATGACATCAGCCAGGTGATCTCCACACGCACCACGAACTCCAGATGGCAGGCAAGAAATACGAAACGGGAAATAAAAATATAAATGATTACGAGAAAAAATGGAAAATTAAAACTAATATGAACAAATTAAAAATCATCACCATAATGAGACGCAAAAAAGACCGATTAACTATCGACGGGGTAGAATACGCATGCACCTTGGAAGGTAAGGTACTAGGCCTACAGATAGGAAAAAGAGAATATCAAGCACATATAAAGGAAAGAATTGGCAAAGCTAAAATGGGAATAAGGCTATTATACACCCTTAGAAATCTTGATCGAAAACGAAAAAGGAGACTATATAAAGCATTCGTAGAATCGGTATTGGTCGATCCTCCGATCCCAATTCACACAACAACAAAAAGTAATAAAAGAAACTGATAAAGGGTCCAGAAAAAAACGGCCTATATAATTACAAACACTAGAAGAAGAGAAAGGGAACGAATAGAGGAAATTATCGACACAGCTGGACTAATTCAAATCGACAAAATATTTGAAGAACTGGCCAAACAGGTCTGGCAAAAGATCAAGGAAAAACAAAGAAACAAGCCGACAACTTATCGTTGAAAATCAAAACTCCGAAGGCAAATCCTTCCGAAGCAGCAGGCATCACCTCCGAAGAGAGGAAGATCGAATAACCAAATATGACCCAAAACAAAATTAACCAAGAATAACTTCAAATAAAGGTATGAATGCCTAAAATAAAACAACTGATAATCAAGAAAGAACAAAAGCAAAATTAGAAGCAAAAAAAAACAAGAATGAGTGAACGCAGATACACGCAAAACAAATAAACTATAAAAGAAATAGAATTAACGTTACCTGAGTAGTTACCCCATTCAAAACCCTAAAGAAAAAAATAAATACAAGAAGGAAAATGAATTAGAAGTAAACTGACAAAAAAACATAGGAAATAGAAGAAAGAAGACTTTCCAAAGAAAGAAGATCAACCAGTATCCTGACAACTGTATAACCCTCTTAACACACATACACATTCTTCTCGCGCCTACTTTACAGATATGTATTTAATTTTAATATTTCTAAAAGGAAAAACTCGTTGTATATTTCCCTCTAATGAATCTTGAATCTGACTATTTGTCGCTCCGATCTAGTTCTCTGGCAAAAGAGGCAAAGGAAAACGTGCTTCTTTTAAATGCGGTCAACTCGGAGACGCCAAGATGTCGGAAACTTCAGCGGCAGGCTATGGTAGAACCAACAAAAGTGGCCGAAATGGAATTGATTATGGGAAGAAAAAACATCAAAAGAATAGGGCCTAACTTTCCGACCTATATTACTTCCACATCAGCCACCAAATCTGAAATAATCTTAAAAAGTGAAGGCTTCACCTTCAACTACCATAGCAAGCCGGGCTCAGCAATCCACAGAGATCACATAGCGATGCTCACCACAATCTCACTCGCGCCGATCCAGCTCCCAGCACTCTCCCTAAAAACTACGCCTCAGCCAACTGGGAACGTTACAAGAGACAACTCAGTCTATTCGCGCCAGCTGACCTGAGTGACACAAGCTTGGAGGAGATAGATGAAGAGCTAGAGAGGATAACTGCGACTATTCTAGAAGTAGACCGAGAGTGTGTACCAAAGACAAGGTACAGAAGTCGTCCTCAACCTAGATGGACAGAGGAAATAAGGGCAATCACTCGTGATCACAGGGAAGTGTATAAAGAGATAAGACGGGCAGGTACAAACCGGGAGAGAAGCTCGCTACTACGGCGCCTAAGCGCAGAGCTTAAAGACTATCAACCTCCAACAAGAGGAAATATGCAACAACTTAAAAGATAGAGTCCATAGCGAGTTGAACCCAGCTAAATTCTGGGGACAAATCAGAAAACTAAAAGGACAAACAGGAAAAGCGAAGGCTCGAATTAAAGAGAACGGTGGTTATATGGAGGAACCGGTGGTTCTGGAAGAAAGATTTCGAACACACTGGAAAAAATGTCTTCAGCATCACTCCAGAAGACAATGAAGAGTTCGACCAGGAATTGGAAGGCCAACTGATAGAAGACCTGAATCAGATCATACATTGAACGTACCCACACCACCAAGTAGATGATGTGGGTACACATCATATCACCTGAGGAGGTCATGGCCACTGTAAAGTCCTTTGAACAAAGGCCGCCCGACTGGATAGAAAGCACTAAATGCAACTTAGTAAATGCCTCACAACAGATCATTCAGGGAATCACTATCATCTTCAATGATTTCCTGAATGCGGTTACTTCCCTGACGGCTTAAAGATCGCTAAAATAATCTTTATACTTAAGGAAGAGCCACCCCCCCTCCTCCCTGATTAACTGGTCAATTACAGGCCAATTTCACTGCTGGAGTTTGTGGCGAAGATCTACGATAAGCTTCTGGCTGACCGGTTTCAAGACCACTTAGCCGAACAAGGAGCTCATAACCCTCAGCAGAAGGGGTTCCGTAGGAGACGGAGAACGGAAACTGCCCTCCCCCTCCTAACGGAAAAACTCGCGAGCAGCAAAGCTGAGCGGAAATACGAAAACGTAGTACTGCGAGATGTTCAACAGGCCTTCGATAAGGTTTGGCTGACGGGTCTACAATACGAGATATTGAACCTTCGGCTAAACCCAATCCTGGAAAGGGTCGTCTGTGACTATATTATGGAAAGGAGAGCTAAAATTTCAATAGAGGGCTACACAGGACCTGAATTCGTACTCAAGGCAGGTGTTCCACAAGGCAGCTGCCTGAGTCTGTTGATGTACATCGTGTACACAATAGACCTCCTTGCTCCAATGCGAGACGATACGATGTATCTGCAGGTCTCAGATGACATCACTCAAATCGTCCCAAGTCCCATCAGGAAGGGCAACAGCTGTCAAGATTGAAAATATCAACAGATTTGAAAAAAGGTGGAAAATTAAGACGAACCGCCAGAAATTCCAGGTAATTCCAATGGACCGCCGGAAAGTAGACGACATCCTCGTATATGACGAACACTGCTAGTACTCTAACGAGGGAAATGTCCTGGGCTTACGACTCACAAAATCAGGATATAAAACCCACATTAACAACAGAGTCTCCCTAGCCAAAAGAGCGCTGAAGAAACTTTACAGATTCCGAAGCCTCAATGTGCCGAACAAAAAGAAACTTTACACTGCCTTGGTACGCTCCGTCCCGGTGTACCCAGCAGTGGTCACGCAGATGGCCAGCTGTACCTATCTCAGGATGTTAAAGAGGGTGCAGAATAAAGCCACACTGCTTATTGGCGGCGCAAGAAGGATCGACCGTATCAGACAGACAGTCCTACACGAAAGAGTTGGACTCAAGCCAATTAATACGGAGATCCAGAGGCTAGAGAGAAAGACATGGAATAATGTGGAGGAAGAAATACTCCCAAATATCAACAATAATGTCGACATACCTCAACGCGGACGTCACAAAGTAGAAAGAACAGCACTGTTCCCCATCGGAAGAAACTGTGCAAGGGAAGAAATAAGACCGATCTATAGCTAAGAATGTAAACCGTCAAAATAATTTAATAAAAAAGAGATGGTAAAAATATGCAAAAAGAAACAATAAGGATATTAAAAGAGGCAAAGTGCCCAAGTTATTATGACACTAAAATGAAATAAAATAAACAACCAACAAAAGTAAATCATTAATAAAAAGAGGCGAAGTGCCCAAGTTAAATTATAAATGAAATAGAATCTAACAATAAAAATTAAAAGCTTAGAAAAAAAGAGGCGAAGTGCTCAAATCTAAATATAAATTAAAATAAATAAGAGAATAATTAAACAACAAACATAAAACTCTAGTAAATGATAGAAACAAAAAAGAACATAGAAAAAAAGAGGCAAGTGCCCAAAATAATAATTAAACTAAATTAAGATTAAAGGAATAACAAATATAAAAAGCTTAAATAAAAGAGGCGAAATGCCCAACGCTAAGATAACTGTCGAAGAATACCTTTTGTCAAGATATACTTTTTTTTAAGTATACTTTTGTCAAAGAATGCTATTGTTGTTGTTTTTAAGGAAGAGCCGCTTCAACACGTAAGGATATAGAGAAACGCACAGGAGGCTGGCCTCCTCCACTCTATTTGACTATTTGTTGTAGGTCGCATTTTGTTTTCCGTTTTATTTGTTGTTGTTTTCAGCCTGTCTTAGTCTTTGTTCCTTTTTATATTTGTTATTTATTTGCATGTAGTGTGAGTACGGCGACTTTTGCCCTATTAGGCAGTCGCTAGATGGGTTCTTTAAATTTGAAAATAGAGATTGCTTTAAGGATGTGTACGAGGGTATGGATGCAAGTGTATTCAAGGATTTTTCCTGTTTTATCTCAATAGTATTTTTTGTACATCTGAGCTGGTCTGCTGTGGCCTTTGCACTTTTGCATAAGTTAGATTTTGCTTTTCTTCTTTCTTTTTTCCTTTTACCCTCTTTTTTCTTTCAATAATATCTTTATAAAGTGGGCACGCAATGACCATGTGCGGTGGTTCCCGTTGCAGTTAATACACTTTTTGTGCGTGTTTAAGGAACTTCACTCAGAACACCATTTAATGTGTTTGTGCGGGAAGTCTCTAGACAGATATTTTTCTAGCACAAAACAATTTAAGCAAGTTAGGACGTTGATGAAGTCGTCGCTTTTACTTTGATCTGTTGATATTTTGGGATTGAAAGCCGAGATTCCAACCTCTCTAACTTACTTCGCCAGTCTCTCGATAGATAATTTTGAATACATGAGAGTACTCTGTGTTAGATTTCAAATTCTCCGTAGCTTTTTCAGTGAGCACTTTTGTCTACATATTTTCACTCTGCCAGATTCCGATCTAGGTCGTGACGTAATCGAGTAACTTAACTAGCACAACTCCAAGTTGTCCATATATTATTCTAAATAACTGAGTTCTGTTGAGTTTTTACGCACCTTTAAAGATGGGCAAAGGGGCCCGTTTCGATGTCTCCATGAAGTCGCTAATCGGTCCTCTTCTTTTTCATTCTCTTCACAGAAAAAATAAGGCAGGAAAATTAGAGATACTTATGGAGGTCCTTCGGTAACGAAGATGACGTACTTATTCTAAATAATTATTAATTAGATTAGAATTATAGCAATAATAATAACAATTACAATAGTAACAACTAAATCAATAATAATTATGCTTCAACGCTGATTACATCTTTGGTATAATAGTTTGGCATCGGTTTTAGGGTCTAGTTTCTTTGAAGGTGACTTCTTTGATGACTTCTCAGTCCAAATTGGGATCTTACCGTAAGTGGGACAGCGAATTTCTTGTGCGAGGTTAACAGGACCCCGTGCCATACGTTCATGTTTGCGGTTTTGTCGCTCGATCCTGGTATTCGTGCAAGCGGCTTCAAACACGTCGACAGCCCGATGGACTGTTAATCTCCAACTTTCTCGATCAGCGGCCAAGTTGGTCAACAGGGATTTTGCATTGTTTGAGAGTGGCCTTTATTTGGTCTTTAACCCGCTTTTTTGGTCCTGCCGGAGAGCGGTCGTCATCCCTCAGCTCGACGTATAGTATTGGGCGTGTTAGGTGACATTAAGACATCCTGACCACAGGACCGATCCACCGGAGCTGGCGACTTAGTATTATTGATTCAATACTGATGGTGTAAGCATTCTGTAAAATGGTTATATGAGGGATTCGGTTACGCCATGTGTTGTTAAGGATGGTTTGATGACAGCGGATATGAAACTCTTTATCTCTTCTGATTTGGGTCCTGTATAAGGTCCAAGTTTCGCTGCCAAAAAGTAAAATGGATAGAAAGATTGCCTGGTAAACCTTAACTTTAGTCTCCACAATTAGATCACGGTTTAGGAAGACGCGTTTAAATAATTTTCCAAAGCTTAAGCACGACAGTCTGATCCTGGTTTGGATTTCATTTTCTGTGTCGTAGGTAGCTGAGAGAATTCTGCTGAGATACTTGAAAGACACAGCAGTTTTCAAGTCTTCACCATCGATGGTAAAGGGTGGTATTGGAACGGCGATGTTGTGTTGTATTGGGAGCACTTCAGTTTTGCTGGCATTGATAACCAGACCACCTGCTGAGTAGATGTGTTTACTGCATCCAGATTTCTTTGAAGTGATTGAGGGTTAGATGTACGGTAGGCGGCATCATCAGTATATTGCATATCAAAGACATTGACAGTGCGGGTATTTGTCTTAGCCTTGAAACTCTGTAGGTTAAACAGGCTACCATCAAGACGCTAGTTGACGGCTACGATGACGTTCACGTCAAATTCATACTTTGCAAGTAAAGTGACTGCTGCTAACTATATGTTGAAGAGGGTGGGTGCAAGGACACACCCTTGTTTAACATCAACGGTAACATCAAACGGGTCCGAGACATTCCCACCCATACAGACATGGGCAGGCATGCCATTGTGAAAAGCCTTAATGATGGCCAAGAATTTAAGGGGGCAGCCACATTTTACCATCACTCTCCATAACATTTTCCTGTTGATGGTGTCAAAAGCTTTTCAAGGTCTACAAAGGCTACGAATAGATCTTGATTCTGCTCCCTGCTCTTTTCCATTAGTTGCCTAGCCCCAAAAATCATGTCAGGGGTACATTGGTCTTTTCTGAAGCCACACTGGGATTCAGGGAGGATGGTCTCTGTGACAGTCTAGTAGACGGAATAAGAGTATTCGTGCAAATACTTTGCCCGCAACATCGAGCAGGGATATCCCTCGATAATTCTGTCATTCAGATTTCTGGCCTTTTCTTTTGTAGATCATTACGATCAGGGGGTCCTTCGGGGATTGAGGGATGTAGCCAGGCTCCCAGAAGATCCGAATCATCAAGTGGAGGCGTCGCATCACGACTCTGCCACCAAGCTTGAAGATCTCTCCCGTGATGCCATCAGGGCCTGGTACTTTATTGTTTTTCAGGCTCTTGCAAGCTTTAAAGGTCTCGGTGAAGAACGGTGTTAGGTCCAGATTTTCAACTAATGGTAAGTTGGGGAGCCGGTCAGCAAAGGTAGGATTCATGGGGTTGTTATGGTTTAGAAGGCTGCTTAGGCACTCAACCCAACGGTCTAGAATGCCTTTTCTGTCTTTTAGCAGATTTGCTCCATCATTTGACATCAAAGGAGCTAAGGTGCTTTGTGTTGGGCCACATGTAGCTTTAATGGCATTGTAGAAATTTTGATGGTCGTTTAATTCAGCATATTGCTGAATTTCAACTGCTTCATTGCACCACCATTGATTTTGTATTCTACTAATGGCCCTCTGTGCCTCCTGTCTCACTGCTTGAAACTTTTGTCTGAGCAAAATTGAAGTTAGGTTATTTAAGGCAGCCAAGTGGGTTGTTTTTCCTCCTTAAAATATCTAGAATGTCTGCTCGATTTTAGTCGAACCAATCTTGGTCATTGCGAGTCGAGAATCCGAGGGTATCCGTTTGGGTAGAGTGGATCGAGTCTGAGAAGGTCTTCCAGTCGGACTCGATTTGTTCAGGAGTTGGGTTAGAAGTAATTGGCTTGAGAGTTGGGAGATGCTGTGATGCAGTGCTGTTTGAAGTAAGTCAGTTTATCCTGATTGTGAAGCATTGCTCGGTTTATTTGCTTTTCTTAGCTTGCTTGCGTATTAGAGGGCGAATATGGAATGACACAACAGACCGAATTAGTCTGATCTGTCTAACATTCAACACATCTGAGGGCTCTGGTCATTAATAAGTCACGGAGATCAGTCTTGCGAGTTATTATTAAATCAATTTGATGCCACTGCTTGGAACGTGTATGCATCCAAGACGTTTTATACTTGTTAGAAAGTTAAACAGTATTTGTTATTGTGAGATCATGAGTAGAGCAAAGATTCGATAGCTAGATACCATTGGAGTTCTCTTTGCCATTTTCGTGGCGTCCCATGACTCATTGCCAAACATCAAAGTTGGACCCAGATCTGGCATTGAAGTCACTCAATAATAATAATAATAATAATAGGTATTTATAATGCGCCCTTCATGGCTGTTAGCCCTCACAGAGCACAGGTTGTGTAGTGAGTGTACAGAAAGTTTACAGGGAAGAGAAGGAAATTCTGAAGAGATGAGTCTTTAAGAGACGTTTAAAAGTAGCAAGGGATGGAGAGGATCCGACTTCGGCAGGAATAGCATTCCAGAGTCTAGGAGCACAAACTGAGAAGGAACGGTCACCCATTGAGCAGAGGACAGAACGAGGAGTGTTAAGGATGGGAGCGAGGTAGACCGGAGTGCCCGAGGAGTTTGACGACGGGAGAGGGCAGACGAGAGATAAGGTGGAGCCTCGAGGTTTAGGGCCTTGTAGGTGATGAGAAGAATTTTATAGTGGGTACGGAAGCGAATAGGTAACCAGTGTAGCTCCTGTAACAGAGGCATCGAAGGAGAGAAACTGGGGCGGCGAAGGAGGATCCGGGCAGCATAGTTTTGAAATAGTTGTAGGGGGCGAAGTGACGAAGAATGGAGATTTGCTAGAGGAGAATTGCAGTAGTCTTAGCGTGAGGTGACGAAGGCCTGAATAGCAATTTTAAGGCTTCGTCGATCAAAATGGGATAGAACACGTGAAAAGTTGCGGAGGAAACAGATAGAAGACTTACAGATACGATGGATGTGCGGTTGAAACGAGAGTTTCTCGTCGAAAATAACACCAAGATTACTGACGGTAACAGGTTCTGGAGCAGATTGTCTAGTTCTTCATAAAACCTATCTTGTATCTCTTCCGAAGATGGTAGTGTGGGAGCGTAACCTCTAATAGGTGTGACAGATCTTTGTTTCATAAGAGGAAGACGCAAAGTCATGAGGCGCTCATTTACGCCCACAGGGGCTTCAGCGAGGCGGTTGAGCAGGGATGTTATAACTGCGAAGCCCACGCCATGAATTCTCTGGGAAGCTTCTGGCAGCCCCTTCCAGAAAATTTGCAGCCGGAGCCGACTTCCTGTAACGAGCTCTCATGAGCCATTCTTGTTTCACTGAGCGCTGAAAGTTCGATATTGTATCTGCCAAGTTCAGATGCAACAAGTGCAGTGCGCCTATGAGGTCTGTATTGATCATTGGTGAGTGGTTGATCCATCAGTGTCCTGCCATTCCAGCATGCAAGTTTCAGTTTCATTTCTTTGTGGTTTCGGCCGCGCCAAACAGATGCCTTGGTAGGGGTGGTTGTCCACCACAGGTTTGGTAGTAGATGAACAATTTTGGGGCCTCTTTTTCTCGGTCCCTCCTCCATGGAGATGATCAGTGTGGCATCCTAAAAAGGGCTACTCAATCATATAGCCCGCTGCTTCAGGGGGGTATCATCTCCGCAGTTGCATAACCCATACGACTATCAGGACAGTACCGCCGTGCGTGCAAGAGGAGAGCTAAGAACTTCCAAACACATCTATATTGTGTCCCCGTCACCCCCAACTCTCGTCGTCGCAGAAGTTGGTTCAGGGTAGGAAAAAAGTGAAAAATAAGGAGATAAAGATTAAGGAGTAAAGAGGATAAGGAAATCTGCGCAAGGAAGAGATTTAGGTGCAGAAACGACTGCACCCTCCAGCAACTGCACACATTTAACCACAACAACTAACACCTGATGGCAAGGGGAGCCCAAGACAATTTAGTAGTTGTGTGTGGCTGCAATGTTTTGCCAGGGTTCTGTTCCACTAGATGGAGCCTGCCTACGGGGTGGCACACCATGGGCAAGGGAATGGCTTAGTTATAAAGGTGGCCTAGACCCACCAGATAACTCTGTTAGACAGGTCCAAAGATGGTTGGCGTGCACGACTTCGGACTGCAGCCAGGCCGAAGCGGAAGTCGAAGCTGGGAACACCGAAGTGGGGACGGAAGCAAAATACGAAGCTCAAATCAACCAAGATTTCCCTGCCCCACGTAAGGGGAGCCCAATATCACCTTCGTGGTGCCCCTCGGAGGGGGGGGGGATGGAGACCAACCCAGGACCCACAACATGACATGTACAGTATGCAATAATTACGTCACAAAAAGACAAACACCCATAATGTGCAACAACACCACAACACATTGGGTATATCTCAAATGCACAAATACTAAAATCAAGCAATACAAAAACACTAGATGCGCCCTAAACACCAATCATCACACCCATCAACGCCCACCCAACCAGAACCAACAAACATCCCAAACCCCTAGACAATCAAACAAATGAAATACACACAACAAGTACCTAAAGATACTAAAAATAAACATAAACGGACTGAACAAGAAAACGACACAACTCGAGAACCTCGCAGCAAACAAACATAAACACACACAAAACTGAAGCACAAATCACCAAAATCCATCTAAGCAAAACTAAGCACTTACACCTCACAAACCTCTACATCTGACCACGAGACACCGCAAACCCCAACCACCCAAATGAAGATGCAGACATAACAAACTTCCTCACCCACGCAACCACTCTCACGAACTCAATAATCACAGGAGACATCAACGCACCCTCAGAACTTTGGAAGTCACCCACAGAATACCATAGAGGAGAACTCATCGCTGGCATCATTTAAAACTCAAATCACATAACCTTAAACACATATATGTACATCAACCTGCATACCCACACACCCCAACCAACAACCCACTTAGCCCGACATCACCCCTGCAACAAACACCCTACACAGACACCTCACCTGAAACACGACACAAGCTCTCTCCTCTGACCACCTCCCCATCTAAATCACATTAAACACAGAAACAAACTTCAGGCTACAACAAAGCCTCAATACATACACAAATTATCATAAGGCAAACTGGACAGAATACACAATAAATATTGAACAAGCACTCTCCAATATCCAACTCCCCAAAGATGCACACACGGCAAACAAAATACTAACCAACACAATCCTACAAGCAGACAAACACAACATCCCACGTGGAAAAATACACAACACACAAAAACTACTCCCTGAACCAATCAGAAACCTCATAGCACAACGGAACAACACTAGAAAAAAAACCTATCATATATTAACATTATAGAACAAAACAAACAAATAGATCGTGCTATACAAGAACACAAACAAGAATTATGGAAACATCAACTAGACCAGCAATGGGACCACAAAACAAACACACACAAACTCTGGAAAACCATTGTTGGCCTCACAAACAAAAAACCAACACATCCACAAAACCACACCATCACCTTCGGAAACAAAGAAGCCACAACACCCATACAAAAAGCAGAACACTTCAACAAACAATTCACAAACACAACCATACACCAAACGAAAAATGAAAACGGGAAAATAGACAGACTTACAAAAAAACTCCCTATACCACAATTCACAACCACAACAGAACAGACCATCAGAGCCATAAAACAAGCAAAAAACAACAACTCCACCGGCACTGATGACATAAACACCTAGGTAAAAACGCCATAAACCTCCTCACGCACACTTACAACCTTGTCTTAAACACAAACAGCATCCCTAACAATGGAAAGTAGCAAAAATAATCTCAATACCTAAACCAAACAAAGACATAAACAAAGGATACTCCTACGGACCAATTGCGCTGTTTTCCCCCATAGCCAAATCACTCGAAAAAATCATCCTACCCTACATCGCATCCAACATCCCAAACACACCACACCAACATGGGTTCAAACCTATGCACTCAACCACCACAGCATTACATACAATAAACCACATAATCACAAATGGATTCAACAAGAAAATTCCACCACATAGAACCATAGCAGTCGCCCTTGACATGTCCAAAGCATCCGACACATTAGACCTACACAAACTAATCAACAAGATCCACATACTCACCATAACGTCCCCCCGCCCAATCAAGTACATAGCAAACTACATTAAGGGACGACTCCAATACACCCAAATACAAAACACAAAATGCAAACACAGACACACAAAATCAGGAGTTCCTCAAGGAGGAGTACTTTCCCCAACACTTTTCAACATCTACACCTCAGATATACCAACTCCGCCACAAACAGTAAAAATTGTGACCTACGCAGACGACAGCACAATACACTCCTCACACAACAAACCAGAAACTGCTGCACAACAGATACAACCTTACCTCAACAAAATACACACATGGACAATAGAAAACTCACTAAAGCTAAACACCACCAAAACAATAACCACTCTCTTCTCACCAGACCGTGCAGAATACAACACAACCCTAAATCTAAACATACAAATCATAACACTAGCCACCAGAAAAGAACCGAAGATCCTTGGCCTCACTTTCGACCCCAAACTCACATAATCAAAACACATACAAAACACTATAGTCAAGGACACGAAAACACTCAAAGTCATCAATGCCCTCACACCTACACACTGGGGAAAAAACAAGGAAACGCTCATTAACACATACAAGAATACGCCAACCCAATCTGGTCCCCAATTATTTCAGAAACCAACACCAAAAAACTACAGACAATATAAAACACAGCCCTCCGCCCTGCCACAGGATGCCCTCTTGACATAAACACCCAACATCTACACGACGAGACGAACATCTTACCAATCAAAAAATCACCTAAAACTACATGCATCACAACTCAGGCAGAAAACGCAACAACCAAATCATCCCCTCCACCACATCACCAGACAACCTCCCAATCACCGAGACAAAAAAACAGACCATTTTCGATAACAACAACAATTTCACCACCTACTTAGACACATACCCTAACACAACAACAGAAGATACAATCAAGCAAAACATGAAAACAATCCGCTCTCAGATCACACAACAATACTTGACACACCTAACCTACAACAAAATATTAAGTGTACCACCTCGAACCATACACAACTCCGAACAAACACTTACAAACCAGATCAGAAGAACACTAGCACCGATGCGAACAAATAAATCGCCACTTCTGACATCATACACGCACAAAATATCTCCTACCACCCATACAACACCAAAGTGCCCCAAATGCCTAAAACAGATACACGATACAACACATATCTTCAACTGCCCACATATACACACAGACCTGAGCCCAGTAGATCTTTGGAAGAGACTCCGGGAGGCGGCGGGTCTGCTCCCGCGATGGTCCGGGAAGCTGGGGTGGGGCCTGGAATAGGTATGAGGGTCCTCGACCCACTGTCGAGCCGGGGACGGGGTCGCCACCACCACCCTGTTAAAGAGCTTTAGGGAAAGATTTAGTGACTGTGTATTGCCAAGCCCTTTCCACCCAACAGAGGTACCGCTAGTTTGTCCGCGACTGCTTATTTTCAATGTCCAAATAGGTCACTGCCTTATTCTCAGCTAGCGATACTATTGTATGTGCCAATTCCTAGATTTCAAATTCTCCGTAGCTTATTCAGAGAGTAATTTGTCTAGATCTTTTTCACTTTGGCAGATTACGACTTAGGTCGTGGCGTAATCGAGTAACTTAACTAGTACAACTCCAAGTTCTCCATATATTATTCTGAATACCTTGGTTCTGTCGAGTTTTCGCGCACCTTTAAAGATGGGCAAAGAGACCCGTTTCGATGTCTCCATGAAGTTGCTAACCGGTCGTCTTCTTTTTCATTCTCTTCACAGGAAAAATGAAATAGGAAATTAGAGAAAGTTAATGGTTTATAGATACAGTTATGAGTTAGTTATATCTGTGGCTTATCCCACTAGTGTCGGGAGCCTATCATGCCTACCTAACGACTAGCCCTAATTGTATGTGCTCCCACCCACACAAGGCCGACGTTCTCCCCGAGTAAGCCGCAAGGTTCAGATAAAGCTCCTGTCTTTGTAGGTATCTATTGAGACTTGAGCTTCCCTAACCGAAACGCCTCAAAGAGAGGTGAGATTGGAAAGATTAGTCCATGTCTCGGAGTCAAGTCCGAAATCTCGTGATGCCCAGTAGAAGACTCTTCTCACGTATTCTTCTTGCTAGCTTCAGAGTAACTCTTGGAGTAGGTACTTTTTTCGGAATTGTTGTAAACTTCTTGAAATAAGAATATAACAACTGCCATCCGTCCGTCTGCAACTTTATTTGGACTTGGAAATAGTAAGAGATGAAATATAGTGAGATATAAAGTAGCGGGAGAGTAAAGTTGTGAAATGGGGTGAAGTTAAAGAATAAGTGAAGTATAAGAGATAGAAAAGGAAAAGGTTCCCTGGTGAAAAGGGTATCTCTGATGTGTTTTGTTCTTGTTTTTGTTTATTGTTTAAAAAAATATTTTATTTTTATTTATGGAATTCAAGCCTTTTTGTACCTGGTTATGTGCCGGTATTTGTGTACGCTTAGTCATGCATTTTCAATTGTGATTTTATGAGTTAGCTGCCTTCGATTGTTTCTACATCTAAAGAAAACTTGAAAATTACGTTTGGTTGAATAGTTGAGTCTGGTTGTCCATCATGTGTATTTTAAGGACACATCGCCGTCAGTAAGTATTTTAATGCTTTTGAAAAGTCTTATTTGTCGTACGCCCTCAAGGTCTAGGTGTATCCGAGAGAACTCGGGGACAGGCGGACGCTAATAGCTTGCCAGATCCCCTTTGCTCTTTCCTGGAGAAACACACTGATCGTAGTTATGCCAATTGAGTCGTGGAGCTCCCTAGGTCGAAATTTTCCACCTTCTCTCGAAAGATTAAATGTTTTTTATCTCCATAGCCGTATTTCTCGCCATAAATTCTCAATCGACATAAGCGGCGATAGAGATTTATGATATATCGTCCGCTACTTGAACATATATCGTACCGTCGGAGAAAGGGCTGTGGTAAGTCGAGTATTGTAAATGTTAAAAAGTAGAGGACTGATACAGTCGCCTTGCGGGACCCCCGCTTCGAGCTCGAATTGGGGGCACCATAGTCCTTGATATTTATGAAAGCTCTCTTTTCATTTATGTAATCGAAGAGAATCCTCTCACCTATGGGGTTGAGGCCTATTTGCAGAATCTTATATTACAGGCATCTTCTCCATACTTTATCAAAAGCTTTTTTGAAATCGCGGAGAACTAGGTAAGTATGTTTTTTTCTGCCTTAACCTTTGCCAGCTTTTCAGTGGCTACATAGAGTGCAGTGTTTGCCCCTTTCTTTCTCTTGAAGCCGTGTTGTTGCTCATTACGCAAGTTGACTTAATCGAGAAATAAGTCTACTCTGTTAGCCAACATCTTCTCGAAGGCTTTGCCAGCAAATTTTAAGAGATTTATTGATTTAATCTAGCAGGGCTGGCCACGAACTTCCCCGATTTGGGAATAAATATTTTGGCCACTTTCCATCGGTTGTTCATGATGTTAAGTGAGCCGCTTCAAACGTTAGGGAGGTTAATGGATATAATTCTCCCGGGTCAGCTTCGTGTATTTTGGTGCTCGTTGACGAAAGCATTTCAGAGTTATAGAGAGTTCTAAGGCAGTAATCTTACTGCCGTAGTTGCCCATATTGCATCTCTGCGACACAAAATGATAAATCAATGTTCTGTGTATCTGTGTATTTAATTCCTGTATTATTTCAGTTTCGAAGTCGAGGTCGTAATTGTCATTTTCTTCGGGGTTGATTTTAAAGATTAAAGACCAGATAATTCTAAAATTATCTTCACTCTCGTCCGTCTTCGTGATTATTGTATAGCTATGTTTAATTGGGTACTTTGTTGTTGCAGAATGTGTGAGAGTCCTTCTATATCTAGTCTATTTATTAAGCTGTCCCATAATAAAGTCTATGCGTCCGTAATCATTTCTTTAGTTCGTCTTATAATATGGTTGAAGGCTATCAACGCCACTGTATTGAACAGGTCCTAATATTATTGTCCAGGGCTCGCATGGGTGGTGGCCAGGGAGGGGCTGGAGGTTTTATATTTACCCTCAAGTGAGGCCTCTTGCAATGTAGTTAGAAAGATGGGCTTTTTAGCTTTCCCAGTTCGCTTGCTTATAGCTCTTGTGCTCTGGGATTGGTGCTTGAATGGAGTTTACGGCTACAATAATTTTTATAGTTGGTGAGCATTTGAAATAATGGGGCCCGGTTCAATATGCTAATTACAGGGGAGCCTATTGCTTGTGAACAGTATGTCTAGTTTTGTGGCTGTAATTTTTGTTAAGTTGGTCAAGTAATCGGGTCCTATTCTCGTCATTATCTGGCTGTCTAGAAGTGTCTCGAGGTGTACTCTACGGCAGAGCCTCTTGCATTTTGGTCACCTGCGAAGAGAACGCTTCCCCGGTCGACAAATATCTGGAGGATATTGTGCCTGGGCAAGTAACCGCACCTTGGGGTTTGATACTCCGTGGCGACGAGCAGTCACCCCTAGTGCTGTACGTACCTCAATAGCGATGTATGATTTATCCTTGTCCTTCAATGCTATATAGTCGAGTTTTCTTTTAATTATAATAGCACAACCGTCAAATCGTTCCTGACTGTTTTGTTTATATATACATATATATATATATATATATATATATATATATATATATATATATATATATATATATATATATATATATATATATATATATATATATATTACATCGTATTGACATTTTTTTGGTCTGTCTTGCTGTGCTGTTAGTCCGTGTTCTGAGATTTGTACTCGGTCTGGGTCACTTTATCTTAAGATGTTACTATAGGTGGTACTTTTACCAGGGCCGTCTTAACGCATGGGCTTGATGGGAACTTGCCCTGGGCCTCCATGAGAATAGAGGCCTCATGCTCACCTGTGTATTTTAAGTGACTTGCAATAAATAAATACTACTACAGAGTAGTCTAGACTATATTAAACTATAAATATTTGCTGCAATGTTATTGTGTAAATTTGTGTTACAAATGGAGATTGCGATTTGTCTTTGATTTAGTATACCCGGGTTAGTATCGCAATTACCTTTGCCACTTCACTTGCATGCAGGCTTATGTGTATAGACCTAGTATATACCCTAGCTAAGCCACTGGACTAGATCAAGGCCTTGCCCGGCCCCAGCGCAGTGTTGGGAATCAACACATAGTAGATAGTTTGTATTTAGAATTCTAATGGTTGGAGTTTATGAGGTGTAAAAAATTAATTTTAAATACAGAACGAAAAATCACTAAATATTTTATCACTGCGATGATGGTCAACAACTGTTTTGAAATGAAGTGAGAAAAGTTTGTGGAGCTATCATAAATTTAAATGTGATAAGCAAAAGTAAGTTTATTATTATATTAACTATATATATATTTAAGGTTTTACAGTAAGGAGACCTTATGTAAAATCTTAAATATAAACATACTCCTACCTAACAACCTTACTGTAAAGTTGTTACTGTAATACCTTTCCTGAAGCACCTTGAATATGAAGATAGACTGAGGGTAATAAATATGTTCTCATTTGAAAGAAGATGTGTGAGGGGAGATATGATTGAGCTTTTTAAAAATCTCTTCTGGGATGGATAAGTTGGATTTTAGCAAATTATTTCAAGTTGGAAGGTAGTAATAGGATTAGGGGTCAACACTTAAAATTTTAAAAAAACAGAGATGCAGGTTGGATGTTAGAAAATATTTTTTCACCAATGGAGTGGTAGATTACTGGAATAGTTTGCCATCTGAGACGGCAGACAGTCCAAACCCCTGAATATTTCAAACGCATATTAGATGATTATATGGGGAGGGAGGGTTAACTTCTTTTTTGGTGGAGGGTATTTTGGACTCATTCCTGTGAAGGCGGGGTTTTTTGGGGGTATTTTTGTGTATATTATGATTGATTTGGATTTTGACGAGTCTTGATGATGATGCTTTTTGTTTTTGGCACATTCCTGTGGATGGTTCTAATTGTAAATGCATCATCTGACTCAATCCTATGGATGCATTTTGTGGGTGGGTTTTGACAGATGCGGATGACCTTTGATAGGTCCTTGTGGCTATTGTCATCCGTGAAGTTATGTTAAAGTTGTTAGGTAGGAGTATGTTTAAATTTAAGATTTTACAGTAATGTTGTAGGTAGGAATATGAATGTATACATTAAGTTTCATTTATTAACTTTGTGGCCCTAATTAAAGTTTTTGTACAGTCATTGTTATTTAGAGTTATACTGTATGTATGTTACGTTAATAACCTAACCACAGTGTGTGTATTATTTTAAACCCACTTATTATATATATATATATATATATATATATATATATATATATATATATATATATATATATATATATATATTTCAATGTGTCAATATTAAGTTGTATGTTGTAGGCTTAAGTTTATAATATTCAAGGATGTATGTGCATCAATTCTAGTATGTTTTAAAGTATATTGATACCTTGGTAATAACTGGTCATGTAAGTCAAAGTACATTTATATTGATGCGAATCTAAAAGTAGGACACATTTTGGTAACTTTAAGGGTTGTACAGTCCAGTAATGCCACTCCTTAGCCTTTTCTCCAAGTTCTTGGAGATTTTAGTTACTTCTTGGAGTCTTGGAGATTTTTAAAAAAAAATCTGAAAATTTTGGAGTTTTTCGATAAATATTGAAATAAAATTATTAAAATGTTAAAAGTCAATAAGAGTTGCTTTACTTTTTTGTATTTATTTGCCATAGTCAGCAAATCATAGTCGGCCAGATATTATTTTGCTATATTTTTCTTATGTTTATATTTTTTTAGGATTTTATTGGTGTTGCCAGATACAGGTGAAGTTTCCTGTTTTAGGGAAATTTTCATCAATACAGGAAACAAAGAAATGGAATCTCACTTGTTGGGTCATTATAGGATTATGGAAAGATGTCTATAAGAGAGTTGCAGCTAAAGCTCATTTTTGGAATTCATCTGAACATAGAACCCAACAAGAATCTTTGGAATCTCCAATCAGCAGAACTTCAAGAAAGTCTGGTAATTATACTTGTGATTGCATAATACAGTTGCACACACTATATTAAAAAAGTAGAACGGTTAAAATTCGTTTTAAGCCACAATCCATTTCTTCTAATTTGTTATCATTAGGTCATTTTTAAGGATACCAACATATTTTACACCTCTCAAGCCCTCCTGGAAACACACTTTCCTCTCTTTAAAGTTACGTTGTGTTAGACAAAAAGGTTTTGTTATTCACAAAGAATATCTCAATTTTCAACAAAATTAAAATATTTAGGTCTTGTCCCAAGCACACTTATATTATATAACCCTTCTTTCTGGCGTGGAACTAAATACTAAAGAGTTTAGTATTTAGCCCCATGCCAGGATGTAAGGTAATATCATATAAGTGTTCATGCGACATGACCTAAATATTTAAACATTCTGCTCCCATAATGAACACGTCCTTCTTTAAATTGTACGAACATTATTTATCCGGTTGCGGATTATGAAACAGGTAATCAACCTCTTTATTGATTCAACTCCAAGCCTACCACTTGTTGCCTAATATACAACGTAAAATTAATGATTAATTCACAAAAAAATGAAGTTCCTGAACAAAATTAATGGTAATTATAAAAGACATTTAGTTAAACATTTATAATATATATTCTCAGGTGAATAACCCTTTCAGCAGAAATGAAACTTAATGTTTTGAGTGGAGTAGAGCTGCAGAGGAGAAGGAGCAAATTGGAAAACCTCCAAAATTAACATCGTGGTTCAACACAGGTGCAACGTCAACCACTCATACCATTTCTTCGGATATAGCATCCACATCAGTATCCACTCCTGCAACGTTAGCCACTCATACCATTCCTTAAGATATAGCATCCACATGTATATCCACTCCTGCAATTTCAGCCACTAGTACTGTAAAGGAGTTTCCAATCCAAGAGACAGATCCTGGGCTATGGAACATTAATCATACTAACAAAGTAGATTACTGCATTCGTAGTGGGCCCTCATCATGTCAGAATCGTGATTGCAACTTTTCAAACTCACGCAGTGTGTATAAAACAGCTGGAGTAGAGAGTATAAACACAAGGTATTTATCAAATAATGTGTTTAAACTTGAACTGCTGAATGGCGACTGTGTAAAACGTGAATGGCTACTCTATTCACCATCCCAAGGTCGTTTGTACTGCTTTGTATGTTACCTACTGTCCAAGAAAGAATCTCCCTTTTCTACATCAGGGTTCAATGACTGGAAACACAGCAATGTTATTGTAGAACATGAAAATGAAAAAGAACCCCGAAAGTGCATGACGGCATATTTGATTAGGCATACAGACACTGGAAGTGTAGATTCTTTATTAGTTGAACAAAATCGCTCAGAGCAGGAATATTGGCATAAAGTGTTGACACGTGTGGTTTCTGTGATTCGCTTTCTTGCCTCCAGAGGTTTGCCATTTCGTGGAGAAAATCAGATTATTGTATCAGCAAAGCATGGCAACTATTTAGGTATACTAGAGCTGTTGAGTGAATTTTACCTTTTCCTGGAAGAACATCTCAAACTGTAGGGAAATCCTGGAAAAGGGAGCCCGTCATTTTTATCTGCAAACATTTGTGAGGAATTTATTGAACTAACAGGACAAAAGGTTCTTTGTACTATTCTTGAAGAATTAAAAGAGTCAAAGTATTATTCAATAAGTCTAGATTCCACTCCAGACGTCTCACACACAGATCAACTGACATTTACTGTCTGATACATTAATTGCTGTCTGTGGAACGTTTCTTGATGTTTATCCTCATCTTTTCTCATAGAGGGAAGGCTTTAACAGACATTGTTGTGGATGTTCTTAATGAGAACAAAATTCCACTATCAAGCTGCCATGGTCAGTCATATGACAATGCTTCAAATATGTCTGGACGATTACTGGATTGCAAGCACGGATTCATCAACTCAATGAATTCGCCATCTATGTCCCCTCTGCTGAACACAGCCTGAGCCTGGTTGGAGTAAAAGCAGCAGAGTGTTGTCTACAAACTGTAAAATTCTTTGACTTTGTTGAACATCTATATTCCTTTTTTGCTGCTTCTACTCATCGATGGAATGTATTAACATCATCTTTGGGAAAATATTTGGTGGTTAAGCTTCTATCTGACACACAATGGCCAGCACATTTTGATGCTTTTGATGCTCTGTATGTAGGTTTCGAGAAAATAAAACATTCGCTGGATTCTGTATCAGTTTACAATAAACAGGAAGTGAAAACAAGGCGAGATGCAGAAGGATTGAGCAAGAAAATGGAAAAAACTGGAAAAAATCTTTCTCACAATTCTTTGCAATGACATGCTAGAAATAATGAACAAAACAAGCAAGGTTTTGCAGTCAAAGGATGTGAACATCCTCGTGGCCAACAATCTTCCTGAGTCTATAAAAATCTATCTTCAGGAAATTAGAGATAAATTTTGTGAATATGAATTCAAAGCCAAGAGTATGTGCCCAGATACATATTGGAGTGATGAGAAAAAACGGGAACGAAAACGAAGTGTGCGTCTTACTAGATATGATAGATCATCATCACAGAAGAGGTACTTCTTAGTAAAAGTGAAAAGTTCAAGGTAGAAACTTTCCTCCCTATTCTGGACACTAATCTTTGAACTGACAAAACGTGCAGAAGCTTATTTATTTTACAGATTGGAAATCTGTTTTCTTTCTTCAGTGAATTGAAAACCATTGCTTCTGATGCACTAAAGAAAGAGTGTAAGCATCTAGCTAATATGTATCACAAAAACCTTAATTATTATGACCTTTTAAATGAATGTGAGCATCTCAAGTACTACATGGCTCTTGATTAAAATTGTGAGACTCTCCCTGCATTGTACAAAAAAAATAATTGCCGACAACTTGAAATCTGTATTACCGAATGTTGAAATTGCATTCAGAGTGTTCATGTGGATGATGGTGACCAACTGTTCAGGAGAATGTTCCTTTTCAAGACTGAAACTTATAAAAAATCAGCTTCGGAGCACAATGGAGCAGCATCGTTTGAACTGGCTTTCACTCATGTGCATGGAAAATGACATCCTGAAGACCATTGACTTCAAGCCAATAATAAAGCAATTCTCTGCGAAGAAAGGCCTCAAATGATTGTTATAATAAGAAATTTGTAATAATTTCATACTGAAACATCTAATCTGTATGGCTTACTGAGTATTTTTTGTATTTTTCAAGCCCCGTGTATTGTTCAAATGTTTATCATGTTGATTAGTTGTAGCTATACAGCATGTTTTTAATCTTTCAACACCGATTTTGTTGGAAGTGCCAATAAAATAAATTTATCTTTAATTTTATCGACCATTTACATTTATATTCCTGTGAGTAGTTTTCGTAGGGGTCTCAGTACACTGCTTTACCTGGGGGCCCATAATGCTGTTAAGACGGCCCTGACTTTTACCTTCCCGCCCATTTACATTCATATTTAATACGTAAGTCTGTTTTTCATTTTACGTAGTGTGTTTCTTTAGTGTATACGTGTTAAATAAGGCGACTAATTGCGTTCTACTTTGGAGCCTTGTGGTGTGTAAGAGGGTGTACGCCCCTTTTCGAATCTCTTTTTTTCTGTATTTCGTGTCCGTGAGTGTAACACAGCAGTCCGGGGTCAGCTTAATGAGTCCGTGAGCGAGAGCCTCTTCGACCTGTCTCTCGGGTAAGACTACGATGGGAGCGAATTTGAGGGGGTGTGGTTGCTTTAGCTTAATCGTCTGTAGGCATTTTGAGTCTTAAATTAAGGTCAGGGCCAACGGGGGCTAGGTGGCTGAAACCCCCTCACCTCCAATTGTCCCCAGAGCGCATCAACTGCCTGGCGCTGGTCGGCGTTCACAACTAAATTAATGTTAGACTAGACAGCGCAATCAATGTATTTACCCAAAAGAACAGGAGGTTGATGTTTGTGTGAAAATCGTGACCAATGCCGTGTTATTAATTTGTGTTAGATGTTGTTATTTACTTTTCAAACCCTTTTATGTTTATATTTCTTTTTTGACTCATACTTGCATTCTACTATTAAGAAAGAGGGAGGTTTTTTGTTTAGGGGACACAAAGCAAAAATGGCCGGTGACGTCACCAGCCAGAAAGGTCGACAGGCCACTGTGACTCCATAATAATATTCTGCTTCGCTTGGAATTGGTCAGAATATTTATAAAGACAAGAAATTTCTATCCTTTAAAATAATAAATTTTTGCTGCTACTTTACCTTTCAATTTCACTAAAGCAGGTTCAATCGGTCCATTACATTTATCTTTTAGGTTAAGGTTAGGTTAGGTTATATAACCAAAAAGTGCTAAAATCGGGAGTTTTGTCTTTATAAGACACAGTCGTGGATCACATGGTTGTCTCACAGGCACCATGGTGACGTCACTAGCCATTTTGGTTTGTGTCCCCTAAACAAAAAAGCACCAAAAAAGATTATGTAATAATATCGAATATATATATATATATATATATATATATATATATATATATTTATATAGTAAACCCTCGATATAACGAATATATGGGGCAGGGGTCGTTCGTAAAAGCCGAAAGTTCGTTAAACCCGATGGTCGTTAAAAGCGATGGAAATCATGATAGTTCGTTCGTTAATCTGTATACGTAAATATGTATATAAAGACTGTATTGCATGGATATGTAATACGTATGTAATTACTAATAAAGTTAAGTGGACTACATCGGATTTTTACGAACTTCGGTTCGTCAAACCTGATGGAGTTCAGCCAGGAAAATTGGTTCGTTATATCCGAAATTCGTTATATTGAGGGTTTACTTTATATATATATATATATATATATATATATATATATATATATATATATATATATATATATATATATATATATATATATATATATATATATATATATGTATATATATATGTCGTTGTATGACATTATATTATATCAATACCATATTATATATATGGGGGAAGGACCAATAACTTAAAGGCGAACCGACAAAGGGACGGAACACCACGAGTTTAGACGGGCGAAAATGCGAGATAAGAATGCAACGAGGTCAGGTAAAATATGGGCAATGGCAAAGCTCAAGGTTATTTAAAGAGCCATATACAAAAATATAATTTTATTTACATAAAAATAATGAGAGAATTGATGGGCAAAATTACATCAGAGAATAAATGGGCAAAATTATATCAGATGACTTAATGGGCAAAATTACACCGGTAAACGAGGGGGGAAATTGTAGTTAAGAATCAGACTATGAAGTTAAAATTAATGTATTACGGGAGGAGACGTCGGGTAAGGCTTCTTCTGCACGTGAGGTGAGGCCGCTTGGAGTTTCTGAGCGGGATGTTAAAGTGATGACGGTTCTCCAAAAAGGGGAGGGGGGGGGGGGGGTAACGTCCGGTCCAGGGAAGATTATTTCGGCCACCCGAAACGATGGGGGGACGAGGAGGGCTTCGACAGGAGCTGATGAGTAGTGATCGTTAAATGGAATTACCTCACTGGCTAGGACTAATTCCAATACACAAATAGTTCGGCCGTCACTTTGCTTTTTTGTTAGCACCTGACTTGGAACTAGGGGAATCTTCTTAGGTCCAGGCGAGAGTTCTTAACTCTGTGTCTGTCTCATGGGAAACGAGCACTATATATGTCTGAGGCTCTTCCCGCGGGGGAAAGGGGTTAGTGGGAAACAGCTCTACTCTCAAATGGCCTCGAATCTTCTTGCCGTGGCTATTCTAACCCGTGTAAAGGTTAACCGCGGTGAACGCGGGTCGAGGCTACCGCTTGTGGAAGGGGGGGTAAGGCTTACCAATTTAAGCCTAACAGAACCTTCTACGGCGCATGGAAGTTCCGTGCTAGACAAGAAATTCCACGTGGAATTTCCTCACAATACATATATATATATATATATATATATATATATATATATATATATATATATATATATACGTGTATGTTTCTGCTTCTAGCAAGCCGGATCTTCAGCAGGAAAAGGAGAGCAAGTACTGAATATAATATATATTGCCAACGTTTCGGGCTCTAGACCCATCTTCTAGCCTAGAATATTAAAGATTTTTATAAGAACAATTGATTAACAATTATGACAACAATGATAATTATTGGCTTTAGGCTAAAAATGTACTAGGATGAAAAACAAAACAAATATATAAAAATGCAATATAAAGGAGAGCAATCTGTATATTAAGATAAAAAATAAATAAATTCAAACGAAATTAATAAGGTTACAATTGGAAGAAAAGGAAAACCTCAATAAATACACTAAAATTTGTTACCTGATTCGGAGAAAGCTGTGAGCTGAATGAATGAAATTTAAAAATTATACTTTCAGGAAAGATGTGATTTATTATTAGTTGGTTCTCTGATCTATATAAGTGGTTGGTCGAAAAAAAGTTAGCTAGTTGGTTGTTTAAGTGCTAATTAATTAATGGTAACTAGTTAAAATTAAAATCCAGGCAATATATAACGGTGTAGAAGTAGAGTCCTTATTTATCTGAGCCTGATTGTATTTAATTAAAAGAGACTCAATTATAAGAAATTTAGATTTAGATTTTGATGCAGATAATATTTTAAATTGATTATAATCTATAGGTATTTTACATGAATAGGAATGAGATCGGACAACAGAGCTTTCTTTTACGGAGAGATCCATTCCTGTTCTGTAACTGACCCAACGGTGAGCATCAATGCGAACCTTAAGAAGACGTTACGTACATCCAATGTACGTTCCCAAAGAACATTTAGGACAACTATATTTATATACTATTCTGGAACGCAAAATGTCAGGAATGGGGTCCTTTAAAGTGAACAAAGAACTAATCAGGAGGAGAGAAGAAGTTGATTCAAGTTGACTTTCTTCCTGCAAGCAGGATGATAGAAGACAAAGAATGGAATATTCCATTATTTGGATCTACTGATTAACGTAGAATCTGAACCATGGTCCCTAATTTCTTTTTTTATCTAACTTCGTCTTTGGGCCCTCCAGTCGTTTTTAACAACTTCGCCTTATTTGCGGGAGAACCGCCAATCTCTGTCACTCTCTCTGTTATTCATATTCTCTCTTTGTTCTTTTTAATTAATCTCTCTTATTTATTTTTGTTTATTTACTATTGTATTCAATGTATTCTGTAGCATTCACTGAGTTATGTTTATTTGTGTTAGATCTTTGTCTTGAGTTATTTTTTTTGTTTTCGCAATTATTTGCTTGTAATGAGTATCTGTTTGTTTGTTTTTGTTACTTAATCATGTTATCACTTAGGGTTTCTTCCCCTTTGTGAATTTTTAATTTAGTGTTTCACTTCGTTCACTGTAGTTTGTTTTTTATTATTTTTCACTTTTTTTAGTCTTCATCGGTGTTCCATTTTCTTGTTCTTGTTCAGGAGTCTTTTCCGGTATGATTTTCTTGATTCGAATAATTGTAGTAGCCGTGATCTGGTTCATTTAATACTTCTTCAATTATTTAAGTTTTGGACGCCGTCACGCTTGTTGTAATTCAATGGCTCCTCATTCTTCCTCTCTTTTACAATTTGGAGGGGGAAGGGTGAACCATTGTCCATTATGGATCGCTTCAGTTTCCCTTCGTTGACTTTCTGGTGGACCTCTTGGTTGTTTCGGCGTCACCAGCCTTATACTTTCGACCTAAAAATTATTTTTTCTGGATCAAATTTTGTTCTTGGGCTTTGGAAAATGGCCAATGTTGTTCCCATATTAAAAAAAAAGGTAGACATAAGGAAAAGGAGAAATATCAGCCAGGAAGCTTAACTTCAATTATATGTAAAATAATGGAGTCAATTTTTTTTTTTATTTAAAATTACGCAATCATTTGGAGAGAAATCAACTTTTAGTAAATAGTCAACATGGCTTCAAGAAAGGCAGGTCTTGTGTTACTAGTCTGATCACATTTTATATATGAACATGTAGCAAAAGCTGTCGACTCAGATTCTAGCTACTATATGATATATCCAGATATTTATAAAGCCTTTGATAAGCTCCCGTTTAACATCCTCCTTTCAAACTTAAAAGCTATGCACATCCATGAAAAAACGATAACTTGGATTAAAAATTGGTTGACAGATAGTAAGTAGAGGTTAATTTTAAATGGAGTGACATCTGACTGGCTGCCGATAATTAGCGAAGTTCCTCAAGCTTCCGTTTTGGGACCCCTACTCTTTATAATTTTCGTAAGCACCTTAGGTTCTGGAATGAATCGTCAAGTAAATTCATATGCTGTCGATACTAAACTTGGGCCGATAATAAAGTATAAGGAAGACTCAAACTGTTTAAAGAATTGTGCAATGAGTCTGGCATGAAGCTTGATGCTGCCAAATGCGGCATTTTACACTTCGGAAAAATAATCCTAAATTTGAATACTATCTCTAAGATTCCGAGATTATAGAAGTAAAGAGCAAGTCGATCTAAGATTTAAAGAGGATAATTAATTATATTTATATAGTCAATACGTTGCAATTAGAACTAAAGTAACAAGAGCCGCATCATTTATCAGGCAATCCGTCTCAACGCGTAATTCAGAAACGATGTTAAAACTATACACGTCATTAGCCAGACCAATATACAATTATGCTGCTCCCTTCTGATCTTCAGAAGTAATTAGGTATGTAGATATTATAGAATAGGAACAATGACGTTATACTCAAAGAGGATCTTCTGGAAGAGGCAATTATGCCTGTGGCTCCAGGGTTTTGAAATCAGAATTATCCTTCTCTTGAGTAGACTCCCTGTCATGCCTACGAGCTCCACCAACATGTCTCCACCGTGATTTTCAGTCACGGAGGTAACCTCCCTTAGTAAATAGCACAAAATAATTTCAGCTTAAAAAGAATCCGGACGGAGATTCGAACTGCCGACTCAACGATTGCCGGGCAAGCGCGCTAACCACTATACATCTGAACTATAATGATAGGCAAAAAAAACTCAAATTCTTTTTCCTTGAACATAAAAGGAAAAGGATATAACAAATAGAAACATAAGTTATTGATGAATAGTGAAACCACGGTATAAGAGCTAAAAGTCTCGTAAATTAAACTTTTGACTCCTATACAGTGGTTTCACTATCATATACCATAACTCGCCATTGAGTTCTTTTACTATATATATATATATATATATATATATATATATATATGAAGAAAAGTGTTTTATTATTCTTAAATATAACTACCCTCGACTTCAATGCACTTGCGCCACTTGTCCCTGAGGCTTCGAATTCCCGACAACCAGAAATCTCCCGACTGCTGTTCAATCCACTCCTGGACGGCGAGCTGGACATCTTCATCGTCCCCAAACCGGCGTCCATGCAGTGCAGCCTTGAGCTGGCGAAATCAAAAGTAGTCGCTAAGGGCCAGATCTGGACTGTAGGGGGGATGGTTGAGGTCCTCGAATCCGGACTCGCGCAGGGCAGCCTGTACAACTCTAGCCTTGTGTACTTTTACGACGTTGAAGTCGATCATGGGGCGTGAGGTTTCGTGAGGTTTCTAGGGACCCAACGGGGAGAGACTTTGGTCATGGCCAAATTGTCGTGGATGATGTTGATAACACTTCCATGTGATATTCCAAGTTCTCGCTTGATTTCTTCGACCTTCACCCGTCGATTTTCTAGTATCATCCTCTCCACACGGGCCACATTGTCCTCGTTGGTCACGTCTGAGGGGCGTCCTGGACGGGGGTCATCTTCAAGGGACTCACGACCATGGCGGAACTTCCTATTCCAGCGAGCAATGGTTGCATAGGAAAGGGCGGTGTCGGTGTACAGTGCAACCATGCGTTCATGGATCTCTTTTGCATTCTTGCCTTCCTTGGTCAAAAATTTCATCACTGTGCGGTGCTCAACCTTCTCCATTGTTGAAAGATTTGTGACTGACGATCTGCGATCAGCTACTGCTTCTTAAATAGACGAGGCAGGAGCGTGCGGCTGCAGGTCCTGAGTTGTCATAACTTGTCCTAACACCCCCACAAACATCAATCCCCCTTCCTCTGTTTTGCCCTACCGATTCGCAAAACTTATTGACCGCCCCTCGTATTTTCCGAAGTAAGTGTAGCTAAAGAAATCCTTTTAATGTACGGGTCAGCCTGAGGCAAATGAAGAATGAAGAATTCATACCAGTAACTACGTGGATGAAGTGCTTTAAGCTAGAGGAACATGAGACCAGAGAGTGCCCAGCTGACCATAAACGCTGCTCCGACTGCTGTGAAACCGACCAACTGAGGTTCGAATGCCCTAAGGAGCAAACAAATGCAGAAACTGCGACGGCATCCACTCAGCCCTAGCCATGGGGTGCCCACACAAAAATAAAATAATAAAAATTAAAAAAGAAATAAAGGCGGAAGAAAGAATGAAGGCAAAACTGACGTACGCTGGAATCACGAAAAAACCTGAGCAACCGAAGAACGTGGATACCAAACAACCAATGCCTGAAAAGCAACATTCCCTCAAAGTGATGGCAATGTTGATGAATGCTGACATTGCTAACGACCCAGCACCAGGAAGTTTCGGAGCGGAGTACAATAGACTGCTGAGGAAAAACGGGGCTAGTCGGGACTTATGTTTCCCAGACAACTCCTATTAATCGATGCTATTACCACCATCTACAACACAAGGAAGCAGGAAATACTAAAATATCCGGAGGACAACATACAGAAAGACACCGAACGAACCGACGAAAGTGAAGAGGATGGAAACGATCAACCCCCCCCACACACACACACACAGACACAAAAAGCAAGAAAAGTACGAGCTCAGCAAAAGAAAACTCTTCTAAAAATCCCCCATGCGCCCGACCAAATCCGAGTAAATCGACCCCTCACATGAAGAAAGCGCCCACTAACCAGCGCCAAGCAAGAACACCAGCCTAGAAAAAAAAATCTCAAACAGAGAAGAAACTCACATTAGATCAAGATCTCAAATAGATCTTAGAGCTAATTAACTCAAAAAAAGAGCAAAATACAAAAAGCTCTCACGGCAGAAAGTATCAAATTAAGAATCTACACCACAAGGCACAACCCATTCCCCAAGGACTGGGACCTATGTAGATACAATCTTTGACGGAATCGACATTGTTATAATCAAGTGGAGTTACTCGTCGAAACGAATAACAACGAAGTAGCATAGAGAATGCTATCTTCCAAAGACACCTCAAAGTCACCCAAGCCCATGGACATGTAACGAAAACAAGTTATGGAAAAACAGCAAATGGAAAGCGAAGATAAAGAAAGTAGAATGAGAAGTGTAGGAAACAACAGATCATGAACTAGACACGAAAACAAGAAAAAATGAAAAAAAGACATAATTTCATGGATGACAAAAGCCACAAAGGCCTTGACAGAGATTAACTTGACCTCTAAGCAAACTCGCAACTCTCCAAATTTCTTCCTTTTCTTCCTAACACTGGGTCCTCTATCAAATCTCCGCATATTTTCACACTATCCTATATCTACCTGCTTTTCCTCTCCCCCTTAACACCCCCTGGGTAAAGTGCGGGATGAGATGAGGAAACGAAGAGACCGGGTCTATCCTCTGCCCCTCCCCCACCTTGCTCATTTCGGAGCAAGGGGAGGGACGGAGAGACTCGGATGCTCTAGCCTTTTACTCTCTCAAACCTTTTTACTCTTTTCTAATCTATTTTTCACCATGTGGTCAAAAAATGACCCCTCGAAAGGTTGAAGGAGGTTTTGGCTAAAAAAGAAACGCCACTTGCTTGCCTTTTTTTCTGACCTTTCGCTTTCTTAAAAGAGTCTTTGAAAATGTTAAAAGGCTAAAGGGTAAGCTTAATACAAATCATGCATACAAAATGGTCTCCTACCCCGATATATATATATATATATATATGCAATGTCCTGCAGGAAAAAAATGAAATGGTGTTTTCGAGAACTTTCGAACTTTATTAAGTTCTTTATCAAGGATAACTACAAGAAATAATATTATATTCGAGGTTTTTTCTGAAAGAAAAGTATGAAAGACTGCCTCAAAAACAAGAAATCACCAATGAGGAAGACGGAAGGAAAAAGGTAAAGATTCACATTAAGAATTACAAGAAGCAGGTAGTAAGGTCAAACTGAGAAGACGAAAAGGGTAACAGATTCAAAGAAATGGAGATAGCCTAACGAGGGAGATTATAAGACAAGATGAGCAAAAAGTGGCGAAAATACAATGTACATAACAGAGCAGTGACATAATTAAAAAACAAAATGGTTTCACATAACTAAAGATTGTATATAAAACTAAAGACAAAAGTCAGAACTAATTTATTTAAGTATTACTTTTTTAATTATAGCATTAATTTTATATAAGCCAGGAGAAATGTTAAAATTATCACATTGGCTTATAAAAGCACATTCAATGATATTCCTTTTTATATGGTTATTGGAACGATAAATAAATTTTGCCGAGTTCCAGTTAATTAGATGGTCCTTATCTGACATATGGACAAAGAAAGCATTGTTATCTTCCCCTCTTCGGACATTATATTTATGTTGATTTATGCGAACAGAAAGTTGTTTACCTGTTTGTCCATAATATTTACTTAGGCAACCAGAACACTCAACTGAATAAACTTCCCCCTCCCCCTGAACTATTACAATTATTACGTACTAATAAATTCTTAATGGTCGTCTCATATTTAAAAGCAACAGAAACGTTAAAGTTATTCAAAAGACGTGGAAGATCACTAAAACAAAGAGAAAAGGGTAGAATTAAAATGTTATTATTATTAAAAGAGAGAGAGGGGCAGTTTGATAAAATGTCTTTTTAGCAGAAGAAAGACAGTTTTGAAGAAACGGGTAAGGGTAACAAAGTTTATGGCCAATTTCAAAAATATTGGAAAATTCCAAATCCATATATTCCGGGCTCACAACTCGTGACACCAGGTAGGATACCGTCTGTCTTGACCGACTAAAACCTGCTTTAACAGACGCTGTTTTCCCTGAACAACCCACATATGTTCATTCTTCTATTGTCACAAAAGAGGTCCAGGGATCTTCAAAAATTGCGTTCAATATATTCACTCCTGTTTCTTCATTCAACGCCAATCATTTCAACCAACAGATTTTGGTTGCAAAACCCTCGGCATCAGTGATAGCAGAGTAGGATGATTCGAATTCAGATTACGACTCGTCTGCGGCAAACCCTCATCACTGCAGTACTGACACGCCTCACTTCAGCTCGAGAGATCGACCTAATCATTTCCTTCAATCCGACCGCGTCCTTGCCTTTCATCCTAGTAGTATTTCGCCCACGTCAGAACGCAGTGTTAATCCTGTGTCCCACACCTCTCAGTCACCCCGAACTCAAGTTCTTGCCGTTTGGTGTGAAGGCCTAGTCGATTCCTAGATAAGTGAAAGTTATGGATCAGGTTGGAATGAAAGTAATGGCCGATTTTCTATGATATATTTTTATATAGTATTTATTAAAGTAGTGCCTCTTGTTATCGTTTTGGAATGTAACATTGAGTGTAAAAGAACAACCTCTGCTCCCCCCCCCCCTCCCAATTTATTGGAGACTCTGTGCGAGTGTATCTCACCATGAGGAACGTCACTTCCTGTTCGAACATTCACGAATTTTCTACTCCTGAGCGCATTGGGAAAATATTCCCCATTCCTGAGAACTCGTCCCACGTCCCCTCCCCCTTCCCGGTGACGAGGCGAGGAAGAGCAGCTGTTTCTCGCACCTCGCTGTTAAATGATGAATCGATTCCGCCTCATAACATAACATAATTACACGGATGACAAAAGCCACAAGGGCCTATCACAGGTCATCCGCATCCGTCAAAACCCACCCACAAAAAGCACCATCACCAGGGGAAGACAAAATCAAAGTCTTCCACAATATAATATAACAGATGACAAAAGCCACAAGGGCTCATCATAGGTCATCCGAGCCAAACGGCCTCTTTTTTAAGGCACCCAAACTCCCAGGAAAACTACATCCAGAGGATTGCGTCCACAAACAAGGGTATCACCAATCAAGGCTTGTCAAGAACTAAATCATGCAGCTATAGATATATACAAACAATATTAATATATACAAAACTTAGGAACCATCACAACCTTCCCTCCCCATAAACTCATCCAACCTACTCTTAAATACATTTAAATTTGGACTACCTACTACCCTCCGCGGCAATTTGTTTCAGAAGTCTACCACTCTATTGGTGAAAAAATATTTTCTTAAATCCAACCTACACCCTTGCTTTTTAATTTTCAAGTGGATCAAGATGTCTGGAGCTTGTGACTCCTTTCTCCAAACTCCCCCTTCCCCCTCAAAATCGGGCATACAAATGCTCGGGTTATTTTGTAGTTCGAGGAGTTGTTTCTATCTTTAAATAGGCCATATTTAAGTAAATCTTGCCATCCAATTAATTATGCACTCGGTCTGATTATTAAGGATTTGAAACCAACGCCTCAAGTGTGACCTCCTAGTCGGTCGTTAATCCCTGCAGACAGTCCTTCAACGGTTCGCGTTGCAGTAGGTGGTTAAGTCACCCCCACATAATATAGTAGTAGTCTATGGTATAGAGTGGTGTGCCACGTCATTAAGTAATATATACCTTTTTCTTTAAGATTAAAAAAATATTGTTCCTAAATCTTCGGTATTCACCCCTATGTTCGTCACATCTAAAGATCATATGAAACATCTTTTACTCTGCGAGTTTCAATGCAAGTACAGGAGCAAGATCTATTCACAGCACTTGAGAGAATAAAGGAAAGTTGCCGGATGTTGTTTTCCCGTTTCCAAAGTGCGGATTTCAGGCTAAAAAACTGACCAAAAGAAGTCGTCGAAAAGAACTTGATTCCAAAGAGTTGGAAGCTGTATTCACAGCATATCCTACTACGATATCTTTTTTACTCAAAATAATTCAAATTAATATCATTCGAAGTAACTTGTATATGAATGTAAATCGAACTTAAGCGGAGTGAGAAGTCAAAATAATATATATTAAACTATTTTACAAGAATATTATGAGTACAGCGTACAAAACGGACGAAAGAGTAATCAAGGAAATGATAAACAGAGGAGTAAAGCCAACCCAAAACGAAAACAACGCATCACTCACAATCTATTACAATAATAAACGGACATCCAACCTTATACTCAAAAATAACCATACACCCACCCTACACCTAAACAAAGGAGTCATTTAATATATGAATACAGTTGCAAAATGGGAGACTGTGAGCTCCTACCTCATTCATATATCGGAATGACAGAAACAAAATTAACACGAATAATGAGCTACCATTTAAACAACGGTGCACCCAAAACACATACATTTGAAAAACATGGATGACAATTGGACCGGAAGTCACTCGAAAATAACACCTAAATTCTTGCATATGCTCCAAATCGCCAACAATTACTCATATTAGAAGCTCTCTATATAAAAGAAAAACAGGCCAAATTAAATACACAAACAAACATACAGTTCACCCCGCCTTCCCCGTGTCCTCGTGCGCCAAGTAATAGTCCCCGCCTATCTTAATCTCGTGCCCATTTTAAACTAGCCTCTTTAAGCCGTCTTAATCCTTTGTTTTTAAGAATTTCCATTCCATATAAATATGTTCGTATAATTGTTAACCTTCAAACCCCGATATATATAGCCATGTTTTTATTTCCTTTTTTTTTTCTTCCTTCCTTTGATAATGATACAGGAGTGTATCGAAACGCGTTAGGACAATAAATGTTGCGTTTTATCCAGTGAAATATTTTACTGCCCTCGTTCATCAGTGCTTTTGTAATGAATTTTGGCAAGCTTATACACGGGTTAACCAACGACCAAAAGCAGAATATTAGAGAAATCGAGAGACTCGAAAAGAAAATTATTAATGCTGAATTCGCAGTCGCCTTCAATAAAATATGTCACGAAGAGAATCTTCTGCCCATATATATATATATATATATATATATATATATATATATATATATATATATATATATATATATATATATATATATATATATATATATATATATATATATATATTTGTGTATATTAACCGCTCTCGAAATACGTTCCAATATTGTAACTTCAAGGACTCGGAAAATATGTACTCGAAAATCTTCCACTCTCGCACGCGTCGCCCTCTAAAAAGGTTCGTTTAATTAAAAGGCGTTTAACTATTCAGATCTCTAAATTCATCTCAAGAGTGAGTACTTCAAATATAGATATTTTTAATTCATTTCATACGCCAATTTACTATTACTATTGTGATCGGTAACAAACTATTAATTTACATCCTATTTGATATCTCATCGTGACTATCATCGTACATCCTAATTTATATATCATTGTGACCCACTATTATTAACACTAGTGAAGAGATTGAAGGCAATCTCTTCAAGAATTTACAAAAATTGAAGAGATTGCCTTAAATCTATGTTGCCCGAAACATTTTTGGGGAAAACTTCATGTATAAAGCTAAAAAAACATTCTATAACCGCAAGTTAGGGAAAACAGAACCTTTACACAACCTGACCATGATAATTAGCCAATGTTAAAACAACTTGATATAAATGTAACCTTTAAATACAATTATACATTAAAAAATATGTTGATAAAACACAGCCTAAGGAACGATGATAATTAATATATAGTATACGTTGTTTGGATTGTAATTTATTCTATGTAGATCAAGCTTCTAAAAATATCTCTGTAAGAATTAAGCAATATCAAAATGCAGTATCTAAGGGATATACAAATAATGCCTTGGCCGTTCACAGGCTTAAGCTGGGTCACAAGATTAACTGGTCAAAAGCAGATACCATAATGCATGTAAATGATTTTATTTGCATAAATATATTTGAATCGTTCCTAATTTCCAGCACAAAGGAGATAAATGTAAATATTAGCAACGGTTTGTTTTCTTTAGATCCAGTCTTTTCTTTCTTCCTCCAATCAAACTTATCAGAGGTCCTAAAAAAAATCTGACCTTATTTTGGAAAACATTGCTTTGTAACGGGTGTTCCAATAACTTAGACCGATTTTAAATGTGAGTTAAGTTTAAGCGTCTAATGTTTTTTTCTTTTTCTTTCAGATTTAACAACTTCAGTCTTTGTCAATTTCAACCATTTAAAAATTAACAATGTAACAACGTGTTAAAGTTATCGAAGCTATTACGAAAATGGACGCTCAAACAGAAACGCATTTTGGGCACTTCGCGATTTTGGGGGGTCAACATAATCGACCAACCGAGAGGGGTGCAATTGGGAAAATTGTTCGTAAGTTCAAACAAATGGGGTCGGTGGCAGATATGAAAACGCCATTGCGTGCTTGTTTACGCCGTTCAGCTGAAAACACTGCTGCAGTGCGTGAGAATGTGGCCGAAGATCCAGACACCTCTATTCGTCATCGCGCGCAGGAATTGAACCTCTCCACAACAACGTTACATCGAATTTTGACAAAAGATTTGTCTCTACACGCTTACAAAATTCAATTGACACAAGAACTGAAGACTGCTGACCTTTTGAAGCGCCGTACATTCGCCAATTGGGTGCACGAGCAAAGACAAGCCGATGATGTTTTTTCGCAAAAAAATCATCTTTAGTGATGAAGCCTATTTTCATCTTGGTGGATTCGTTAATAAGCAGAATTGTCGCATTTGGGCTGATAAAAATCCCAGGAAGATTGTTGAAAAGCCGCTGCATCCACAAAAGGTCTCTGTTTGGTGCGCATTTTTTTGCTAGCGAAATCATTGGGTGACAGGCGAGTGATACCATGCCATGATAACCAACTTTTTATGGCCTGAATTGAATTCTATCGATGTCGAAGATTTGTGGTTTCAACAGGACGGCGCCACATGCCACACAGCCAATGCAACAATGGCTTTATTGAATGAGAAGTTCCCAGGTCGCATCATCTCTGGAAACAGCGAGGTCAATTGGTCACCACAATCGTGTGACTTGACCCTTTAGATTTCTTCCTTTGGGGACGTCTCAAAAGTAAGGTCTATGCCAACAAGCCAACAAAAATTCAACAGCTGAAGGATGAGATAATAAGGCATATTGGTGAGATCGAGGAGCAACTATGCAGAGACGTCATCAAAAATTTTGACCGTCGAGTGGAGGTGTGCCGCCGAAGCCTTGGCGGACATTTAGGCGATATTATTTTTCACACATAATTGCCATGACTCAAATAACATGATACAATAGTGAAATCAATAAATTTTTACCAACAACACTGTATTATTTACTGCTAACTTCGATCCGTCTTAATGGAACACCCTTTATAAATACAGTGTCTCTCTATTTCATAAATCATTGTGAGTTTGAAAATGTTATTAAGATAACGAAAGTACTAACTCCAATCAATCTTTTTTTTTCCTACGTGATACAACCAAATATATATATATATATATATATATATATATATATATATATATATATATATATATATATATATATATATATATATATATATATATATATATATATATATAAGTTGCTGCTGACCAGTCTGATCTTCAATTTCACGGCGAAGGTAAGGACACAGAGGACGGTCAGTTACATGTGATTTATTTGGTATTAAGGAGCAACGTTTCGGTCGTATCACCCATCTTTAGGTTCTAAAATCATAAAACAATAAAATACAGTGAGATATGATTAAATCTTTATAGTCAGTAAACTTATTAAGAAGTCATAAAATCTGCTAAAACAGGGAAAAGTTGAAATAGGGGCGAGGTATAAAAATTTAAAGGCATTCCGGCAATCCTATTGGGACTTAGCTGCCACGTTATCGACGATTGAGAGTGACCTCAGCGGCCGGTTGAAACTGCAGCAAGGGGCGCAGAGCGAGCGACAGCACGGGCAGGGTGAGCGGAGAGATAGGACCCGTTCGAGTTCCCGTAAAAAATGCAGCAATTTTCACAATCTTCCGCCTATTCTCACCATAATCTTTCTCAACAAAAGAGTATCTGCTGGTACCATCAAAGGTATCGTAACCACGGTGTATGTTTTACACTGCCTTGTAACGACCATTATGATTTTTCCCACGTTGCACCTAGTAGTCTCCCAAAGCATAATGGAACTTTCATACAATCAACTCAATGGTGTGTAAATTGTGCACATATTTACAACTAATATCATCTCCTTCACCTAATCTCAACTCTCCACTCCCCGCACATCACTCTTCTCAACCAAACTCTTCCAATTTTTAAACTTCAATTTCAACCTCAAATTCTTCTTTATAATAGAAAGGTATTGGAAAAAAAGGTCTACATCCCATGCCCACACATCCCTTGCTCCAGTAGGTCCTCCCTTTCGCATTTTTTACTCACTTTCTGGTTTCTTATTCTTGTTGAACACTGGTGCATAATGCACTGTCTTAAGGGAGACAAAGCTTCTGCTTCCTCAGATTTAGTTCTGAGGGTAGCTAATTCGACCAATATTCGGACCTAGGAAAGGCGTAACCTTCAAGTCTCACTCAGTCTCCGTCGAGTTTTTCGATGGACCTTCGTCATGCCTGAGGTAGAGTGTCCAATATTGGGCCTCGATTTTCTTTCGGTTCCTGACCTCTTGGTGGATTCTCGTCACTGAAGCTTATCGATCGCAAAACTTTACTCACTGTTTTCAGGTTCTTACTCACCTTCACAGAGTTCCCTCCTTTCTATTCGTTCCCCACTCTCATAACATAACATAACATAATTACACGGATGACAAAAGCCACAAGGGCCTATCAAAGGTCATCCGACTCCGTCAAAACCCACCCACAAAAAGCACCATCACCAGGGGAAGACAAAATCAAAGTCCCCCACAATATAATATAACGGATGACAAAAGCCACAAGGGCTCATCATAGGTCATCCGAGTCAAGCGGCCTCTTTTTCAAGGCACCCAAACTCCCAGGAAAACTACATCCAGAGGATTGCATCCAGAAACAAGGGTATCACCAATCAAGGCTTGTCAAGAACTAAATCATGCAGCTATAGATATATACAAACAATATTAATATATACAAAACTTAGGAACCATTACAACCTTCCCTTCCCATAAACTCATCCAACCTACTCTTAAATACATTTAGATTTTACTACCCTCTGCGGCAATTTGTTCCAAAAGTCTACCACTCTATTGGTGAAAAAATATTTTCTTAAATCCAACCTACACCCTTGCTTTTTAATTTTCAAGTGGTGACCTCTAGTCCGATTTCCATCATCTAACTCAAAAAACTTGCTAACATCCAATTTATCTATCCCAGAAAAAATTTTAAACAGCTCAATCATATCCCCTCTCACACACCTCCTTTCGAACGAGAACATATTTAATACCCTCAGTCTATCTTCATATTCAAGGTGCCTCAGGGAAGGAATAATCTTTGTTGCCCTCCGTTGCACTGACTCAAGAAGGTTAATATCGTGTCTAGAATGTGGGGACCATGCCTGTATACAGTACTCTAGATGTGGCCTAACATAAGAGTTATAGAGTTTAAGAATAACCTCCTTACTTTTGTAACTGACATTTCTCTTAATAAAACCCAGCACTCTATTTGCCCTATTTCTTGCTTCAATACACTGCTTAGAAAAGCTTAATGACTTATCTATTACTACTCCTAGATCTTTCTCATCCTCTACTGAGCTCAGCCAATGCCCATCCATTTCATAGTTAAATTCTCTATTATCTTTTCCCATGTTAATAACTTTGCACTTATCAAGGTTGAAAGTCATTTGCCACTTATGTGCCCAGGATAACAATTTATTTAAGTCCCCCTGCACTTTAAAATTATCATCAATATCTTTAACTACAGCGGCTAATTTGGTATCATCCGCAAAAATTGACACTTTATTATTAACTGCCTCCCCAAGATCGTTTATATAGATGACAAATAATAATGGACCGAGAAGTGATCCCTGAGGAACCCCACTGATAACATCCCTCCACTCTGACTTTACACCATTTAGCACTACCCTTTGCTTCCTGTCTTTCAGCCACTCAGCTATCCAATTTGAAACACCCCCACATATCCCAATCATTTTTAATTTATGAACTAGTCTCCTATGTGGTACCTTATCAAATGCTTTACTAAAATCTAAGTAAATTATATCTACATTCTCTCCCTTATCTACTTGATCTGTTACAAACTGCAGAAAGTCTAGTAAGTTAGTCAAACATGATCTACCTGATCTAAACCCATGCTGAGCATCGCTGATTAACCCCTCCCTCTCTAGATGTTGGCAAATCCCTTTTTTAACTATTTTCTCAAGAATTTTACAGACTACAGGAGTTAGGCTAACTGGTCTAAAGTTATTTGGATCCTCTTTACTACCCTTCTTGAAAATGGGGACTACATTTGCTCTCTTCCAATCATCGGGTATTTCTCCATATTCCAATGACCTAGTATATAACTTGTCCAGAGCTATTGAGATACTTTCTACCCCTTCTTTAAGTATCCTAGAATGAATATTATCAGGGCCGGAGGCCTTGGTAGTATCTAAATCACCTATTAGTCCTTTTATCATCCTCCGATCCACACAAATGTTAGTAAACACCTCTTTTCCTGACCATTGAGTACTATACATAGGACTATTTAGTTTCTCTTTTGTAAATACTGATGCAAAATGACCATTTAGTACCTCAACTATTTCCTCATCAGTTTCTCTCACAAACCCTTCATATTTGATAGGTCCTATTTTAACTCTGCCACACTTGTTATTAATTTTATAGTAACTAAAGAACTTTCTAGGATCTTTGTTGCTATCCTGAGCTAATTTAATTTCTGACACCCTTTTGTTCTTCTTTATAATCTTATTTAACTCATTCCTAGCCATTCTATAATCACTTAAATTTTGAATATTATTTTGTACCTGTAATTTTTTATATGCCCTTTTCTTCTCTGAAATTTTTCTAGCTATCTCCTGATTCCACCATAATGGTTTCCTACTTTTGTTCCTAATGGTCTTCATTGGGATACATTGTTCTTGGACTACATTTATTATATGCTTGAAAGTATCCCACATCCCATAAGCATTTTTACCTCTGAATTCTATATCCCAGTCTACCAAATTTAGCAAGCTTCGAAGTTTTACATAATCTCCCTTATGAAAATTTGGAACTTTTTCAGCATTCTCAGTTATTTTACCCTTCTCAATTCCCAAGTTAAAACGAACTATCTGATGGTCACTATTTCCCAATGCTTCCCCAACAGTCAATTCTTGAACTAAATGATCACTGTTAGAAAGTACTAAATCTAATATATTGTCCCCCCTCGTTGGCTCATTAACAAATTGATTCAAAAAATTATCCTCAAAGCATTCTATGAACCTGCTACTTGTTCTATCCCTACCTATCATATTTTCCCAGTCCACAGAGTTTAAGAACATAAGAACATAAGAAAAGAAGGCGCCATTTCAGCGGCTTCTCCAGGAGTTTCCCGACCTTACTATTCCAGCTATGAAAGATAGGCCCATTAAACATAATGTGATGCATCAGATCGAGACAACAGGAGGTCCTGTATTCTCCTGACCTCGTCGTCTAGCATCAGATAAACTTTCGGCAATGCGTGACGAATTCCAATTCATGATGGATGCTAGAAATGTAGGCCTTCCTCTTCACCTTGGGCCTCCCCACTCCATATCGTTTCCAAATCCACGCCGGGGAAGTTCAGAGCCCTAAGCGCGATAATTACAACGGATCGTTATTCGTTGCCTTACATAGCCGATTTCACTTCATCTCTATCTGACTGTACAATCCTTTCTCGCTTAGATCTGGTTCGTGCTTTTAACTTGATCCCTATTCACCCAGACTATATTTCAAAGGCTAGCATCACCACTCCATTTGGTTCTTTTGAAATGGAAAAGATGGCCTATGGTTTACGAAATTCCGGCCAGACCTTCCAGCGTTTTATGGACCAATTTCTGAGATGTCTTACATTTGTATTTTACTACATTGTCGACCGACTAATAGCATCTCCTCGCTCAAGGAACATCTTTCTCACTTTTGTCAGTTTTTTCTCGCTTTCAAGAGTACAGTATAGTGCTCAATATTACTAAGTGTCCTTTTGGTTTCTCGAAACTCTCTTTCTTGTGACACCATATATCGAGTACCAGGATTAGCCCACTTGAAAAAAGTTACAGTCATGCGCAATTTCGCCCAACTTACACCAAACAAACAACTCAGACGTTTCTGTGGCATGGTTAATTACTACTACAGATTCCAAATTGTGCCCAAGTCGTGCAACCTCTAAACTCCATGCTGTCTTAGACCAAAATGAACTCTCCTTTCGATTGGTCTACTGAGGCGTGCGATTCATTTTCTCACACGAAAGAGGGTATTGCCTGCGCTGTGGAATTGGCTCATACTTCTCCAGGAGCAAACGCTGCGTCACTTTTCTCAACTCGTTATTCGCGAACTCAAATTACCAGACAGTCGTCCTATGTGCATCCTGGTCAACTATTCATTAGCTGACTGTCCTCATCTTCTCATTCCTCTCGCTTAACGTCGGTATATTTTCGACAAAATTCACGGTCTTTCACATCCTGGGATCAATGCAACACACAAGCTTATCGCACACCACTTCGTATGGCCAGGTATAAATGCCAACGTGGCCAAATGGACTACCTCATGCCTGCCATGCCAGCGTGCCAAAGTCCATTGTCACACAAAAACTCCATTGGTCCCGTTTCCTCTTTCTTCGTCGCGTTTTAACCCCATTCACATCGATCTAGTAGGTCATATTCCTTACTCTCGTGGCTGATGGAATCTATTATAGGAAGGAATATTAGAGATCACTTGGATAAGCATAAGTTGATAAAAGAATCACAGCATGGCTTTAGTAAGGGTAAATCCTGTCTGACTAATTTGCTGTCTTTTTATAGTAAGGTGTATGAAGCAGCAGATAATGATGAAAACTATGATATTTTATACTTGGACTTTAGTAAGGCTTTTGATCGAGTGCCACACTTACGGCTTCTGAGCAAAGTTGAAGCACACGGGATCGATGGCAGTATATTTAGGTGGATTCAGTCATGGCTTGGTGACAGAGAGCAAAGAGTTAGTATAGATGGAGTCAAATCTGAGTGGGGGTGTGTTAGCAGTGGAGTTCCGCAAGGATCTGTTTTGGGTCCCTTGTTATTCTTAATTTATATTAATGATCTTGACATAAGTATAAGTAGTGACCTGAGTAAATTTGCTGATGATACTAAGCTAGGTAGGGCCATTAGGGCTGATTCTGATGCTGTTGTAATGCAGGAGGAATTGACCATTCTGTCAAATTGGGCCGATAAATGGCAAATGAAGTTTAACATAGACAAATGTAGTGTACTTAGTATAGTTAGAAATAATCCATTGAATAGTTATAAATTAAATTGCAGAATTTTAGGGAATACCGATTGTGAGAGGGACTTGGGTATTTTGGTAAGTTCAGACCTTCGTCCTAGAAAGCAATGCCTAAATGCTAAGAATAAAGCTAATAGGATATTGGGATTCATTAGGAGGAGTGTAAGCAATAAGAGTGCTGAAATCATTCTAAAACTGTATCTGGCGCTAGTTAGGCCTCATCTAGACTATGCAGTACAATTTTGGTCACCATATTATAAGAAGGATATTGATTTGCTTGAGTCTGTGCAGAGAAGGATGACAAAGATGATTGGTGGGCTAAGGAACTTACCTTATGGTGAAAGGCTCAGAAAACTAAATCTACATACATTGGAAAGGAGAAGAGTCAGAGGGGAATTGATTGAAGTCTTCAAATGGGTAAAAGGATATAATAAAGGGGATCTGGGTAAGGTTCTTATACTTAGTGAACATGACAGGACACGTAGCAATGGGTTTAAGCTTGATAAGTATAGGTTTAGGAAGGAGATTGTGAGGAATTGGTTTACAAATCGTGTGGTAGATGAATGGAATAGGCTCACTAGACAGGTGATAGAAGCCTCCTCTCTAGGTAGTTTTAAGAATAGATTAGATGAATGTGTGGATGAAGCTGCTAGATGGGACTGACTTTTTTTATGTACATATGTATATATTTTTCTAAGGAGTCGTGAGATTATATTTTGCGGTTGCATGAATGGACATAATCCTCTGGATGCATTTTATGTATATTGTAGATTAGATCTGACAAACTCCTGTAAAGGGTGACAATGTTGATGACTTTTCTCTGGTAAGAAATCTTTTGTGTGTTGACTGGAACAGGAGCTGCCAAGTGTAGGCCATGAATGGTCTTTTGCAGTCTCATTCTTTTCTTATGTTCTTATGTTCTTATCGATCGTTTTACTCGTTGGCTAGAGACAGTTCCTATCCCGGACATCAGAGCTTCCACTGTCACTCGACATTCGTCTCAGGATGGGTTGCTCTTTTTGTTGTTCCGTCCACGATAATGTCTGATCGCGGTAGCCAATCTGAATCCCACCAATGGGATGCACTCATGTCAGTGTTTGGCTCCTTTCGTCTTCTTATCACTAGCTATCACCCTAAAAGCAAGACCAAGGTAGAACGGTTGCACAAGACCTTCGAAGCAAACTTACGTCCACAGATGCCAACATCACTTGGGTGGACAAGCTACATTCCTTTGATTATCCTGGGTATTCATTGGTTTGGATTCCACATTAATCAGTAGGCTAAAAATATCGAAGAAGTAGGTAGCTAGAGGAGGGGTTAAGCTGCTTGCCAGTGGGGATTAGTGGCTAGGGGCAGCTCTTAGTACACCTGTCTCTCTGTTTGCTTTTCTTGCGATGGGCAGGATTTAATTGCAGTTAGACTGTATATTTAAATTCAGTTGCTTCTCTTGGATATATATATATATATATATATATATATATATAGCTTCAAGGAAGAGCAGTTAGTGCCTGTTGGGAGCATAATCTAAAATTTTGGTTATTTTGGTTGAGGCATGTTCCGTGTACTTCCTGTGCATGTTTTTTTAGGTGCACCGTTGTTCAGATGGTATGACATTCTTCTTGAGAGAGTGGTTTCGGTCATGCCGATATACGAGTTAGGTACTGGAGCTCATACTCAGGTTATTGAAAGAACACGGTTGAATTCCAAAATTCGAATACTAAAAAAATGAGAAGCGTCAATACAAAGACCTTACAATCACATCTTGATTATTTTTGTTGGCGACTAATGAAGAAATCGGTTAATGATCGTTTTCTTGATTTTATATCTGATATTTATTTCATTAATCGATAAATAAATCATTTAATTTTTTTTATATTTATGTACCTTAAATATGCCAAAAGAATTTTTAAAAATGATGAGCTCGCATAATAAAGTAGAATCTAACCTCTTGAGATCACACCACCACTGAGCTCGCATACCAAAGTAGCATCCTCTTCTCTACCTAAAACAAAAATATGTAGTCACCCCCTTTCTTCAGTCCGAACACCTATGGTCCGTCAATGTGTCTTTCATGGTTTCGGTTGTTTTTGCACTTTGGCCTTACTGTCGGTTGAATCTGGTGTCTGATCTCCCTGTAGCATCCGTCCTCCATTTAATTTCCGACGTCCAGCAAATATAGCTCCATCTAATTGAACTGGCTCTGCTGCAGTGCCAACCATTTTTTCAAGATTTCTTACGCAAACTATTTGTGAGCAAATTTCACGACATAAATTAAACCAATCACAGATAGCTTCAGTGCCTCGACCAGTCAATTCATACACCAATTCATACATATGCTAAATCTTGAATGAAATAAATAAATAACTCCAAAATTTGACCAAGTATTAATTTGCAATTCATTCTACCATTTAAATCAGTGACATAAAATGGAAAAAATACGAATAGAACGATAAGTTCGGCATTTTCTATTCTTGCAACGAAGAGCTGGTATGAATTTCATTTCTCTATTTCTTCTCAAAAAACGCACTACTCTCATTTCATCAGCAATCTCTTGGTAAAAATCCTTTGCTATTTCATGAAGGGGTATATTTCTCAAAAAGGTAGTGACTTTTAATACACTGAAAATCTATTCTCAAAGTGTCCAAGAAAGCGACTAATTTACATGTGAAAATCTCTGGTTTAAATGGATGATTAGGATCACAAATACAATGCAGTATCATAAAGATTAAGATAAGGGTGGTATAAATTGTATACATATACTATATATGGTAATAAAAGTATTAGAACGCATTGGTAATTAAGATAAGGGTGGTATAAATTTTACGATTAGGCGAGATCACAGGAATCAAGTGAGATTCCCTTAAATGTGCAAATCAAATTTTTAAAAAATGACAAAATCGCAAAAATAATAATACTTCAAAGGGGAGTGATGAAGTCGACTTATCTGGAAGATATTAGGGATGGGCTCCCACTTCGGACGAGCGCGACACCAACTTTTTGAGTCTTTGTACACTTCTCTATTTTCTCCTTAAAAGCACATCCAATATAAAAAGGCTACCAAATGGTTTTTCGGAGTAAGATGTTTGTTCCGTGTTTTTTTTTTCTCTCTCTCTCTCTCTCTCTCTCTCTCTCTCTCTCTCTCTCTCTCTCTCTCTCTCTCTCTCTCTTAAAGTAGAGGGAGAGGTGACGCCCCCTTGTCGCGGGAAGAGAGCTTGTGTGTACCTTTGACTTTTCGAGCTATGTCGGCGGGGGTACCTCTTCTGGGTACCCCTGGTAGGGCTTCCCTTGTCGATTTGGTCGGAAACCAGGTTCGAGACTAAGTGCGTCATTCATTCCTTTTTCTACTCTATCCTTCTCCTTTTTAACTTTTATCCTATCTCTCCCCTTTATACAAAAAGAAAAAACAACAAAAAAACTACTCCTATCATGTCACTCTTTCCCTTTTTTTCCTCTATCTACATATAAGGACCTGGTAGCTACCTCACGCGTCAGAAGAGAGGCTTTGGAACCTCTATAAACAACGCCAATCGACGCTCACTGGTTGCGAGAGACTAGGACTAGAGGGGTCCTAGGCGTTGGGGCACGATGAATGGGATGAGGGTAGTGCCCCGTTAACCCCTTCCCTGGCGCGTAATTATTGACGGTTCCCAGTGCCCGTTGACGGGTGCCTCTGGTAGCATCGGTCCGAGGTGACGGCCCTTTGTTCCCAGGTTGGTTTCCAGGCCAATAAAAATCCTTGGGTCGAGTCTCTTGGTGGGGCGGGATATCCATTGAACGCTGCTCCGAGATCCTGGCCGTTGTGAAGGGAACTAATAGGAGTTTAGTAAGATGCGTGCTTCGTTGTTGTTCACCTGGTGACAAATCGATGGCCCCTTCGGGGACCATCTGTGCTGCTTGGTTGGAAGCCACGGCACGCCGAGGCTTGACGACTCGGTCGGACGCACCAGCAGCACATGGAGCGTGCCTTCTGGAAGACTCCGAAACGACTCCGATCAATAGGCGGGAGCGACTCACGCGGGGAGAACTCACCAAACCCCTTTTTATATATTGATTGGTCACAAGCTTAAGAAATATAGAGTGTTCAAAATGGCAGGCAAGAAAGGTCCAGCAGCGCTAAAATTCACGTGTGCCACATGTAAGAAGAACAAGTGGTGCGTTGACTTCCCGCCACACAGGCAGTGTATGAACCCCTTGCATTTTAAAGAAGGAAGTGGAGGAAGTAGTCGCCTACTACAGGGAAAGAACTACAGACCTCAAAAAGAAAATCTAGAGGCTCAAGGAGGAGCACTCCCACCAGATCCGCATGCTCGAGGAGAAGTTAAACGAGCTCTCGAGTCCTGTGGCAAACACCACCTCTGCAAAGAGCCCGGGCCCGAATGTGGCCCAAAAGGAAAAAAGATAAAAAAGACGAAAAAGGGAAAGAAGAAAGAGGAAGAGAGAGAAATAAAAGAAGAAAAGGTAAAATAAGTTAATGAAAAGGATGACAAGGGAAAAAAGATGATAAAGAAGAAGAAGAAGAATAAGAGGAAGAAGAAAAAAGAAAAGCCTGAAAAGACCATGACGGGCAAGAGAGAGGAATCGGAGAGCTTGCCTCAGAAAATAAAGACTCCGAGCTCAGCAGGCAAATCTGCCAGGATCAGCCTTGTGGGTGATTCCCAGGCACGGGGCCTGCAGCCCCTGCTAGCTGCCTGCCTTCGCACAAGCGTTAAGGTGAGCTGCCTCCCAGGCTGTGGGAATAAGCAGGTAAGAGCTGAGGCCGAGAAATCTCAAATTTCAGAGACTTCAGTCGTTGCCCTTATGGTAAGTGGCAACGACCTGTACCTCAGAGGAGGTAGGGTAGGCCCTACAGGCGAGATTATAAAGACGGTTATGGGCGCTGTCGACGACTGTGGATTGAAAACCCACAGACGCGTCGTAGTGGGGATGCTCCCGAGGTGGGGTCCAAGCCGGACTGCCCGCGTGAGGAACATGTCACTAAACCGGCGCCTTGCAGACCTCTGTACACGGAGGGTGTCTTTTTTGTCGACCCCTACGCCGTATTCTATGGTAGAAAAGACCTCTACAAAAAAGATGGGGTGCACCTCTCCTTTAAGGGCAAGGCTTACCTAACCAACCCTATCCAGGATGTCGTGGAGCGCACCCAAAGGAGTGTCTGGCCCATTGGGAAGGCGGACGTACGCCAGTACGCCCGAGTCACTTCCCAAACAACCTTCTCGGAGGTTGTCAAAAATGGTGCTACCGCGACAATCAAGAAGCCGGGAAACGGAAGAGTATAGGGGTTCCTGCATTAGGGGACTCCCTGAAAGTTCTTCTGTTCAATGCGAGGTCCATCAGGAACAAGTTTCCTGAGCTCCGTGGCCTCGTAGCGACGGAAGAACCCGAAATGGTAGCCATAACAGAATCGTGATTAAAAACCTCAAACCGAGACTTTGAAGGTGAATTCACGGTTCCTGGCTACCAACTCTTCCACAAAGATAGGCCGGACAGAGAGGGTGGCGGTGTAATATTGTATGTCAAGGATACAATCAAATCTACGAACTTCAACATTATATCCGATCACGAGCTTCTAGGCGTTGACCTAGAGATAGGTCCCATCAGATACAGGACCCTGGTGCTTTACAGACCCCCTTCCCAACCCGTTGAGAAGGACAGGGAACTGTACCAGCTGCTGGGTGAACTTGGTTAAGGCAGAGTGTGCATCGTTATGGGCGACTTCAACAGCCAAGTTGACTGGGAAACCAGAGCAGCCTGTGGCGAGAGCGCGCTACTCCTGGAGTTCGCCAACAACGAGTTCCTCACTCAATGGGTCAGAGAACCGACGAGAGGAGACAATATCCTCGACTTGGTCTTCACCTCTGAGGATGATATCGTTGAGAATCTCTCTGTAGGCGAAGAGCTCGGTGGCAGTGATCACCAGCTAATTAGATCTACCATCAAGATCCCGAAGGTAAAGTCTGTTGCCAGTCAATCAAGGAAACTTGACTTGAGAAGAGCAGACTTTGCAAGCCTTCGTGCTGGACGGACTGACGTGAGGCTAGAAGTGTGCGATGCTGTTGAAAACTCGTGGAATAATTGCAATCGTGTTTCATCCCTCTGAAATGCCCCCGTCGGTCTTCTGTTCAACCAAAGTGGTTTAATCGAGAAATCGGACAACTGCTTAGGGAGAAGAGAAATGTGTACTGGCAATCGAAGATCTCGGGTGACTTTGACGAATACCGAAGGCTAGCCAGGAGAGTGAAGTCCAGCATAAGGGCGGCTAAGCGGTCTGAGGAACTCCGAGTGGCGAGACTCTGTAAAGAGAATCCCAAGGAGTTCTTTGGATATGTAAACAGCCGTAAAAAAATCCGTCGAACGATTTGCCCTTTGAAGAATGAGGAGGGGAAATTAAAGCATTCAGATGCAGAAAATGCTAACCTCCTTAACGAATACTTCTCTTCAGTGTTTACTGAAGAATCTGGTCCCATCCCCCAGCCGACGGATTCCTACTCGGAGGAAAAGCTGGAGGATATGGACTTCACCGAAGTTGAAATCAAAAAGAAGATCAGTGACCTAATGACGAATAAGTCACCTGGCCCGGATGTGTTTCTACCTAAAGTGTTGAAAGAAGTGCGCGATCAAGTGTCACGACACCTGGGCGCAATCTTCAACATGTCAATCCATACCAAATGCGTTCCTAGAGACTGGCGTGAGGCGGAGGTGACTCCTATATTCAAGAAAGGAGACCGTAACCAACCGTCGAACTACCGACTTATCAGTCTGACTTCGATAGTCAGTAAACTCATGGAAAGCATCATTGTGGACAAAGTGACGTCGTATTTAGAGTCAAACCTGCTACTGAGGAGTTCCCAGCACGGCTTCCGAAGGCAACGGTCATGCCTGACGAACCTTGTGGAATTCTTCCACTTCGTTTTCAGTGAGCACGATCGGGACAAGGCGGTGGATGTGGTCTACTTAGACTTTCAGAAAGCCTTTGATAAGGTACCACACCGCCGCCTTCTCCGGAAAATGCGAGCGCTGGGCATAGACGGAAAAGTAGCCGGCTGGATCGAGAACTGGCTAAGTGGCAGACGGCAACGGGTGGTGGTGAATGGACAGGCTTCTGAGTGGGTGCCCGTTACTAGCGGGGTGCCTTAAGGTTCTGTCCTGGGACCGCTACTATTCATCATCTACGTCAACGACATGGACGGTGACATGGTTGCCAAGACTTCCAAATTTGCCGACGATACCAAGCTTGGTATGAACGTTGCAAAGGATGGAAATACTGCACGCCTGCAGGAAGATCTTGGGAAGATTGGGGAGTGGTCGGACACGTGGCAAATACCTTTTAACGTAGGGAAATGCAAAGTAATGCATATCGGCTACAGAAACCCCCAATCTCATTATATCCTTAAGGGCGCTGCTCTTGAATCGAGTGACACTGAGAAGGACTTGGGTGTTACTATCACTAGCGACCTCAAGTTCTCGAAACAGTGCATCGAGGCAGAGAAGAAATCCCAAAGGATGTTAGGCTACATAAAGCGCCAGTTTGGATACCGTAACAGGGAGATAGTACTTTGTCTGTACAACTCTCTGGTTCGGCCGCACCTGGAGTATGCCGTACAATTTTGGAGTCCTTTGTTTCGAAAGAACATCGCAAGGTTGGAACGCGTACAAGCTAGGGCAACCAAACTGATTCCCTCTATCCGACATAAAAGTTATGAGGATAGACTAAGGGAATTAGATCTGTTCTCGCTGGAAACCCGTAGACTGCGTGGTCAGCTCATCGAAGTTTTTAAAATACTTCGAGGGTTCGACAATGTTGACTACCGGGATATTTTCACACTGAGTGAGAACAGAACGCGCAATCACGGCTTCAAACTTGAACTGAAGCGTTACAACCGCAATCTGTGACGACATTTTTTCACCTACAGTATCTGCGGTAAGTGGAACGCACTTCCAGTGGAAGTTGTCAACAGTGAATCTGTTGACCAGTTCAAGTTAAGACTAGACAAAGTCTTGAAAAGTGGCCGTTTAGGGACGCAAAACAATTGAGCAGCCATGTGCCCGCTCGATTACTAGTCCAAAGGTACCCTCTTTGAATGGACCGTAAGGTCTCCTAGGGTACCTTCTTTCCTTGTAACTCCTTGTAACATTCTCTCTTCTCTCTCTCTCTCTCTCTCTCTCTCTCTCTCTCTCTCTCTCTCTCTCTCTCTCTCTACAAAATTAGACTTCCGAAAGGCTAATTTCATAGATATAAAAAAGTCTCAAAAATTATAAAATAACTGGTAGAGACATAAATGAAGCATGGAATGAATTTAAAAACAATTTTTAAATGAAACAATCCCAATTCATTTCTCTAGCAGTCAGAACAAGTGAAAAAAATCAAAATCCTAAATGGTTGACAAATGAAATCAAAAGAGACATAAATAAAAGAAACGAGGCTTATAAGATGATCAAATTAAACAGCTCAGAAGCGAATAATAAGAAATATATTGAGCTCAGAAGAAAAGTAAAAGTTGCAATTAAAAGATCAAAGCGTAACGAGGAAATGAGAGTAGCTTTAAACTGTAAAGAAAATCCCAAAGAATTCTTTGCCTTAGTTAATAGTAGAAAACCAATAAAAAACAGTATTGGCCCAATCAATGATCGTCACAATAATTTACAAGTTAGAGATAAAGATATAGCCACTGCACTAAACGAGTATTTCGCATCAATTTTCAACAACGAGACCTCAAATCAAAATATCATACCATATAATGAGTACTTAGGCAATGACCCACTAGAAATGTTGAAATGCACAAGCAACGATGTACGAATACGAATAGATAAAATGAATAAATTCAAATCTCCAGGACCCGATAAGATAGTACCAAGAGTAATCAAAAAAGTAAAAGATGCAGTAGTGGACCAAATAACATAACATACATTTTTAACTTATCACTTGAAACTAGTACTGGCCCTCAAGATTGGAAATTAGCCAATGTAACGCCAATTATCGACCTATAAATCTAACATCAATAATTGGCAAAATGCTCGAGAGTATTATTGCAGAAAAAATTGTAAGCCATTTAGAAACCAACGAATTGCTAAGAGACAAGCAACACAGATTTAGAGAACACAGATCTTGTCTTACCAATTTATTAGAGTTCTTCCATTACATTAACACAATTCATGATAATGAGAGATCTGTCGACATTCTGTATCTGGACTTTCAAAAAGCCTTCGACAAGGTGCAACACAGGAGATTAATGTCTAAAGTTAGAGCTCTAGGAATACGAGGTAAAATAGCAAATTGGATTGAAGACTGGCTTAGTAATCGTAAACAGAGGGTCGTGATCAATAGAGAAAAGTCTGAATGGATACCTGTGAGTAGTGGCGTTCCGCAGGGATTGGTCCTGGGACCCTTGCTCTTTATTATTTATGTAAATGACATAGACGTGAGATTGATCTCTAAAATCTCTAAATTGTAAACTGGGTAAAAGTATAATTACCGAGCAAGATAGAGTAGATTTTCAAAAGGATATTGACCACATAGCCGAATGGTCTGAAAAATGGAAACTTTCCCTGAACCTTGAAAAATGCAAAGTGATACATGTTGGCCACAAAAATCCGAAGGTAGAATACAAACTCCTTGATAAAACGATAGCAGAAACACAAAACGAAAAGGATCTCGGTATTTGTGTGTCAAATAACCTCAAGTTCACAAAACACTGTGTCGACGTAGAAGAAAAAGCACGAAAGATACTCAGTTACATTAAGAGACAGATCAGCTATAAAAGCAAGACCGTATTAATTAACTTGTACAATTCCTTAGTGAAGACCACAAGTAGAATATTGTGCCTAAGTGTGGTCGCCTTCCCTCAGAAAAGATATAGAAAGATTAGAAAGAGTGCAAGCTACGGCTACGAAAATAATACCATCATTAAGAAAATACAGTTATGATACACGGCTGGAAAAGTTAAACCTTTACAAATTTGAAACAAGACGTATACGAGGTCAACTAATTGAAGTATATAAAATATTAAATGGAATCGAAAATGTGGACTACTCCATCTGGTTTGAATTCAATAGAAATATTACACGTAATAACAGCATGAAGCTCGTTCCGAAAAAGTACAGACTCAATGTATGTGGACATTTTTTTCGTGTAAAATTGTAAATGTATGGAATCAGTTATCGGAAGAGGTTGTCTCGAGTCCCACCGTTAACACATTTAAAAAGAGGTTAGATAAAGTTACAAGGACTATTAACTATTAAATAGTACTTGTTGATAAATATTTCAAAAACTTTACTATCAAAATTCCTGGTTGAGCTCTATATTTCAACTGAACCAGGTATCTTTTCGGTTTTCCGTACCCGCCCGCGTGGCGGGTGGGAGAGGAAGGTGGGGAGAGAATTGACTGTTGGGGAAGCATTGGGAAATAGTGACCATCAGGTAGTTTGTTTTAACTTGGGAATTGAGAAGGGTAAAATAACCGAGAATGCTGTAAAAGTTCAAAATTTGCATAAGGAAGATTATGTAAAACTCCGAAGCTTGCTAAATTTTGTAGACTGGGATGTAGAATTCAGAGGAAAAAATGCTTATGGGATGTGGGATACTTTCAAGCATATAATAAATGTAGTCCAAGAACAATGTATCTCAATGAAGGCCATTAGGAACAAAAGTAGGAAACCATTATGGTGGAATCAGGAGATAGCTAGAAAAATTTCAGAGAAGAAAAGGGCATATAAAAAATTACAGGTAGAAAATAATATTCAAAATTTAATTGATTATAGAATGGCTAGGAATGAGTTAAATAAGATTATAAAGAAGAACAAAATGGGGTCAGAAATTAAATTAGCTCAGGATAGCAACAAGTCTGGCAGAGTTAAAATAGGACTTATCAAACATGAAGGGGTTGTGAGAGAAACTGATGAGGAAATAGTTGAGGTACTAAATGGTCATTTTGCATCAGTATTTACAAAGGAGAAATTAAATAGTCTTATGTATAGTACTCATGGGTCAGGGAAAGAGGTGTTTACTACCATTAGTGTGGATCGGAGGACGATAAGAGGACTAATAGGTGAGTTAGATACTACCAAGGCCTCCGGCCCTGATAATATTCATTCTAGGATACTTAAAGAAGGGGTAGAAAGTATCTCTATAGCTCTAGAGAAGTTATATACTAGGTCACTGGAATATGGAGAAATACCCGATGATTGGAAGAGAGCGAATGTAGTCCCCATTTTCAAGAAGGGTAGTAAAGAGGATCCAAATAACTTTAGAGAGGGAGGGGTTAATCAGCGATGCTCAGCATGGGTTTAGATCAGGTAGATCATGTTTGACTAATTTACTAGACTTTCTGGAGTTTGTAACTGATCAAGTAGATAAGGGAGAGAATGTAGATATAATTTAGTTAGATTTTAGTAAAGCATTTGATAAGGTACCCCATAGGAGACTAGTTCATAAATTATAAATGATTGGGATATGTGGGGGTGTTTCAAATTGGATAGCTGAGTGGCTGAAAGACAGGAAGCAAAGGGTAGTGCTAAATGGTGTAAAGTCAGAGTGGAGGGATGTTATCAGTGGGGTTCCTCAGGGATCACTTCTCGGTCCATTATTATTTGTCATCTATATAAACGATCTTGGGGAGGCAGTTAATAATAAAGTGTCAATTTTTGCGGATGATACCAAATTAGCAGCTGTAGTTAAAGATATTGATTATAATTTTAAAGTTCAGGAGGATTTAAATAAATTGTTATCCTGGGCACATAAGTGGCAAATGACTTTCAACCTTGATAAGTGCAAAGTTATTAACATGGGAAAAGATAATAGAGAATTTAACTATGAAATGGATGGGCATTGGCTGAGCTCAGTAGAGGATGAGAAAGATCTAGGAGTAGTAATAGATAAGTCATTAAGCTTTTCTAAGCAGTTTATTGAAGCAAGAAATAGGGCAAATAGAGTGCTGGGTTTCATTAAGAGAAATGTCAGTTACAAAAGTAAGGAGGTTATTCTTAAACTCTATAACTCTTATGTTAGGCCTCATCTAGAGTACTGTATACAGGCATGGTCCCCACATTTTAGACACGATATTAACCTTCTCGAGTCAGTGCAACGGAGGGCAACAAAGATTATTCCTCCTCTGTGGCACCTTGAATATATAGATAGACTGAGGGTATTAAATATGTTCTCGTTCGAAAGAAGGTGTGTGAGAGGGAATATGATTGAGCTCTTTAAAAAAAATTCTGGAATAGATAAATTAGATGTTAGCAAGTTTTTTGAGTTAGATGATAGAAATCGGACTAGAGGTCACCACTTGAAAATTAAAAAGCAAGGGTGTAGGTGGATTTAAGAAAATATTTTTTCACCAATAGAGTGGTAGACTTCTGAAACAAATTGCCGCGGAGGGTAGTAGGTAGTCCAAATTTAAATGTATTTAAGAGTAGGTTGGATGAGTTTATGGGGAGGGAAGGTTGTGATGGTTCCTAAGTTTTGTATATATTAATATTGCTTGTATATATCTATAGCTGCATGATTTAGTTCTTGACAAGCCTTGATTGGTGATACCCTTGTTTGTAGACGCAATCCTCTGGATGTAGTTTTCCTGGGAGTTTGGGTGCCTTAAAAAAGAGGCCGTTTGACTCGGATGACCTATGATGAGCCCTTGTGGCTTTTGTCATCTGTTATATTATATTGTGGGGGACTTTGATTTTGTCTTCCCCTGGTGATGGTGCTTTTTGTGGTTGGGTGTTGATGAATGCGGATGACCTTTGATAGGCCCTTGTGGCTTTTGTCATCCGTGAAATTATGTTATGTTATGTTACTTCAACTTTACTGTCCTTTTGTCTCCAACTCCTAGATTCTTTTGTATATATAATAGAATAGGGAAACAAGCATCCTCTCGGCATTGATCGAAAGGTCTTTTAAGGTGCTTACTTTTATCGTAACTCATTGTAACATACTTTTTCCCTCTCTCTCTCACACACACAAAGTCTCTTTCTCTCTCACTCTCTTTCTCACAAACAGCTTCGATAAAAAAGCTTCATCCATTAAGTCACTCAACGTTAGTTCTTTCCAAGAATGAGCGTCGAAAATCTGTTTGCACAGTTTCTTGAATGTGGTCTTCAACTGATACAAATTTCGAACTTGTCAAATTCCATAAGAGAGAAGGTACGTGTTATGATAGTTATGAGTAGTGATGAGCATAGCTGCCTTACAAGCTTTGATTGTAATGATAGAAATTAGTAAGGTATATTCAAACTGCCACTTTTTATAGGGTTTAATCAACTATATTCATAATACATCTATAAAAGAAACAAAACAAAATATTAGTAACATGAATACATATGAGCAAATATACATGAGTAAGAAGGAACATATAACAGTCACTCTCACCAAAAAGAATTAATTCCTTTTCAAATTTACAAAATATACAATACACTAGATAAAGAAAGTTAAAGTAGAAATCGAAAAGATTACAAATCTAAACGACGTACAGATTTATCAGCACGTAAAGATCTTCTAGGACCAGGCAACTGTATTGTCAGATTGTCATGACTATTCGCACTGTTATCATAATCATGAACATTATCTTCTTGCATCTGGATAATTTTTTCTTGTTCATTTCCCAATATCTTATCGTTGGCTTGAGCAAAATAGTAGTTGTAGATGGGAAATTGGAATGGGAAGCTGGATCCGAAAGGACACCTGGACTTTGTGATTCGGAATCATTAAGTGGAATATTCCTATAACATGGAGCTGAATTACACAGAGCAACAGTGCTCTCTCTTCCATTAGGGAATTTCACACGAACATGTGTAGAGTTAGCATCATTGAGATCAACGACGTCCACAGTTGGCTCATATTTACTGTGATTCCCAAATCATTTGACGAGGACTTCTCCAGGTTCAATTAGCAAAGAAGGTAGGGTCGAACCACTAACTGAACGTTTATCAAAAGGCATCAAGTAACATATCCTGCCATGCACTTAATGGCAAACCTCTAGATTTAATAGCCAACTTCACAGTATCCCAAATTATGCCATTATAGCGCTCACATTGGCTATTTCCACGGAAGTTTTATGGAGAGGTGTGGCTTTTGTTTACACCAAGATGTAGTTAAAATGCTTTCACTTCCATGGAAATGAATGACAGGCCTTAGTCTAAATGGATATTATATGCGGGTAGACCAAATAACGTGAAAAGATTTGTAATACAGTCAATAACTACTTTGGATGACATATCTCGGCATGGAACTGCAAATGGAAATCGGCTAAACTCATCAACACTTCTAAGGAGATAACGCGACGACTGTGAAGAAACTGGAAGTGGCCCCTTAGAATCAATTGAAAGACATTGGAAAGGCGCAGTCGCCCGTATCGAAGAAGTATTTTCTGGTTTAAAGAAATGGGGTTTAAATTTAGCACATACCTGACAATTAGCAGTAATAAGGCGGATTTCATCGATGTAGTAAAGAAGGTTTTTAACACGAACATAATGTAGCATTCGCTGGACTCCAGGATGAATGAGACTCTCATGAAGCGATTTTAAACTTGTAATATTATTCTTGATTTTCCCTTTTACATTGATATTAAACATGAATGACACAGCTCTTTGATCAGATGCTACGTCAAAATGTCTACCAGCCAAAAAATCTTTCAATTTACGTATGCTCTCTACCACCACATACGCTTCTTTTTTAACGATGTGGTGTCTCTTTTCTGATCGGCGTGAGAAGAAAGCCACTGGTCGTCCGCACTGTGATGAGGTGGCTACGATTGCATTATTTGATGCCTCCGTTTCTATGGAAAAGGGGGCGTCTTCATCAATAGCTTTCACTTAAGATTTGGCAATGTCATTCTTTAAAGTTTCAAATGCTTGAATAGCCTGAAGAGGTAAAGGAAATCTGCAACTATCTACAAAAGGCCGTACTTTCTCTGAATAGTTGCGAACCCACTTAGCGTAGTATGCAAATAACCCCAAACAACGCTGCAAGGATTTTTTTACTAGATGGTACGGGTAATTCTAACAAAGGTCTCATTTGTTCTGACTCGGGTTTAAAATTACCATCAGAAATCTGGTAACCGAGAATATCGATGCAGGTTAGAGAAAACTTTAGATTACTGTCATGTTCTTCTTTCGTTTTTCCGCAGACTGTTATGTCGTCGAGATAGGCATAAGTGTTACATCGTTTGTTACCAGTTATAAACTTATTCATAAAGCGTTGAAAAGCGGAAACTCCATTCGTAACATTCATAGGTATGCGCCTGAATTGATAGAGACTGTTACCGGCCTGAAAAGCAGTGTAAGGTTGGTCCTCTGAGCATATTTCTATCAGATGCTATGCAGTGGATATATCAACAACGTTGAAATGGTGATTCTTAGCGATATTTGTTTCTATATATTTAATCTTGAGTACCGGGTAAGCGTCCAAAGGGGTGTACTTATTTAATGTTCCAGAGAAATCTACCACCATTCGTTTTTTTCTTATTTTCGTTTGATTTCCATTCACTTCTGCGCGCCAATGAGAATTACTATGTTTAATAATCCCATAATCCCACCATGAAGTAGACGTTTAACCTCATTTTCAATTAAATCAGCATCTTTGGAGCTGTAATGGCGAGACTTGGTAGTAATTGGAGTGCAATCTGGGGATAAGTTTCTAAAAAGTTTAACAGGGGGCATCTTTAATTTAGTCAGTCCATACACAGTTAAAGATGGTTTTGTGCCCCCATAATTTAAGCTAACGCTTTCATGCACTCTTAAAAATGGTAAGCCAAGAATAATAAAAGTACATGCGTTTGAAAGTCCAGTAAATTCGACATTCTCATAAGTGCGACCATTCATCGAAACATTAACAATACAATAACCTTTAAGATTTACTGAGAAAGAAAAAAACGCCATCGAAAAACAGACGATCGTTCATGAAGTGGTAGATGCAGAGCTTGTACTATAGCCTCATTTATAAAATTCTGTGAACTTCCACTGTCAATCAGACTTTGAAATAACTATAGATATATAGCAGTAGGCTTATGATACTGAAAAGGCTATTTTGTACAGTAGCGTACGTGTAACTATAGGGATAAAACCACAGTAATATGACTAATTTTATATACGAAACCAGGTTTCGACGGATGTTTCAGTCGATGTTTTTGTCACTGTAGTTTTATCCCCCCCCCACACACACGCACACACACACACACACACACACACACACACATATATATATATATATATATATATATATATATATATATATATATATATATATATATATATATACATCAGTCAATATAGGGCAAGCAATTCGTCAAAAACGAGCTATTAAAGATTGACACCTGAGCAAACATATACTCACAAACATACAAAAGTGGTTCCATTGCCACGATATAAAGTCAGTTGTTTAAACGAAGCTTGGGGCGCAGGTGCAGACTGAAAACACGATAGCAGTGATCATTGTTTAATTAACAGCGGCCATTGTTTGCTAGCAAAGGACTGCGAAATTCAGTCGCGTCTTTGGTATCTTGACCTGAAACAAAGATCTCTGTCTCCTGAAATTAGCTCCTCCCAAAAACATAAAACAAGCACCCCTCCCCCCGAAACCACAGTGGATAATAATAGGCTAAGCCCATTATTTCCAAGACATATATACTACGAAATTCACACTAAGTAGACAGTGAGAGTTAGAAGTCAACCCAGCACAGAAAAAGTGAGAAGTCACTCAACAGTCAGCAGTGAAAATGTAGAGAATCTATCACTCCCTCCTCTCGTCTATCTGTCGTGATGCAGGCTTTGTCACCAGGGGCGGATCCATGGGGGGAAAACACCCCCCCGCCCCATGACCAGGGGGAAAGTCCATCCAATGTGCCTATTTCCATCTCTTTACGAGTCGGCACCTCGTGTCTTGAGCCACAGTGGACACACGGCGCGTGCGTTTGACTCGTTGACCAGTCATATTGCGTATCCTGACTAAAACGCATGTCCCTTCCGCTCTTTGTCATCGGGCCTGAGCTTGGCACGTGCTGGCTGGCATCTTTCACTTTCAGAACTAATTCCAGCATCTTCTCTCTCCTTGCAACTACACCGGCATCATATCCGCTCCACCTTCTCTTTGAAACACAGCAGTGCAAAAAATAAATTATTTTTTATATTATATATTGTTAAGGAAATGAGGTGATTTAGGCAGCTGGGCTTTTCTATGTAATGCATTGGTTCCCTCTCATTTACAGGGCGTGTACCATGAAGCAAGCTTACGATATGAAGATCACCTCGCTCTACAAGACCAAAGTGGCCTAGACGAGAGGTGATTGCGAGCGTGATGTCAATGAGCTGGAGCAACAGCCAAGCACTTCGACATCAACAGCCTGTAAATCCGACAGCAAAGCCGAAGCTCACTATGAGGAGCAGGAAGACAAGGAACTCACTTCTCTTTTTTCGCATAGTATACTGATACTCCCTGCAGCTCCAGTGGACGTTACCAACTTCATTGGGAACAAGGCGGCCACAGACTCGGATAAAGTGGCTTTAATCAACCAGACTGCCGCGTCTGTCGAATCGCTACCCTTCATTGAAGAAGGTGGTCATAATAGGCGATTCCAACCAAGCTGGTGCATCGCATACCCCTGGCTGAAGTACTCGTTGCTGAATGAGGGTGGATACAGCGTTGCATGTGTGCTTTTCGGCGGAAATACGGTCAGAGTTGGAGACCATAGGTTAGGCACCTTGGTGTTAAAGCTGATGTGCAGGTACGAAAAAAGCCACTGAAATGCTCAGCAGTTACAATAAGCACGGATATCACGCGGCAACTATGACGAAAGGGAGGGGGGGGGGACACTTTAGAAAATCCGGAGAAGGGCTGTCAACACCATGCTATAGGCGAAGAAGAAGGAGAAAATCGAGACCAACCGGCGCCTGTTGATTCCGATCATTGAGAGCATCCTCTTCTGCGGACGGAATATGCTGCCTCTCCGTGGGCATCGAGATGTCGGTCCATTGGACCTCTCTATTCCGAGCAAAACGGGAAAAGGAGTCTTTAAAGCGCTTCTTTGTTATCGAGTCCACGGAGAAGATGCCGACATCAACCGCCTCCTCACCAGCTTGGCCAACCGAGCCAACTCCACCCTCATTAGCAAAACCATTTAGGACGAGCTAATCGATATCACAGGTGGGTGACACTGCAACCTATGTCTAAAAAATAGATTTCTTATTCCAAAAGTAGAATTCATGCTATTTTGACATTATGAGTAGTTGTCACCATAATCATATTTCGCTTGGCAGGTCGATTGGTGCTGGAAGAAGTCTCAGCCAGAGTGTCAGGGGTATTCGCAGTGTTAATGGACGAGACCACGGTGTCTCGGGAAGGAACAATCCGCCATTATCCTTCGACACGTCGAAGAGGACATCAAGGAGGACTTTCTCACTTTCTTCCATGCCGAGAACCTCACCGGTGAAGGCCTGGCCCAACTGCTCATTCGCACCGTACATGACCTTGGTTTGGACACGTCAAACTACCAGGGCCTCTTCCTCGACTGAGCGAGTGTCATGATGGGAAAGTTCAGAGGTTGTGCTGCCATCATCATGGGGAGGCTTCGCAATGTTCGGAAAAATACGGGTCTGGGCGTACTCCATCGCATTCTTGACAGTACCGAAGACCAGAACGGAATTTATCCACCGCTGTGCCTCCGCCTGCACGACCACCGGTGACTCAACATCGCTCTCGTAGAGCTTAGCGGCATTAAGAACCTTACCCACGTCTGCTTTTAGGCCCTTGGGAACTCCTTTAACCGGAAAGCAACTGGCATGGCATCGTCCTCAAATCTTCTCTTCAACTCGGCGATCACTTGGTCAACGAACGGAATATAGACCGAGTGTCGATAGTGCTCCTCATCAGTTTTTGCCGGGATATGCACGCAATTTGTCTGTCCTGGACAGACTCGGAGAAAAGGGACGTTATCGTGAGCTGAGTCCACTTCAATCAGGAGATACATGGCTTTTGAAAATACAGTGTGGAAGTGCTCCTCGGCATTCTTCATGAACTTGGTGAAAACAGTCTCGATTCACGAATCAGTGCGTACGCAGATGCTAAGTCACCGTCCATCTTCTGCAGGCTCCTACTCAGCTCGAGTGTGTGGGCCAAAACTGACCCCGCCACAACCAGCCCGATGAGAAAGCGAGGCTCTCTAATCGCGGCGAGAAGGGTGCCAGCCAGCATTGGCATCTAGCTTCATTTCCTCTTCCGTGAAGACCGCGATGTGAGGCAGAAACTCGATGAACACGAGGACTGAAACATGCCGTTCAACCCATCTGGTGTAACACAATGGCACCAACTTCTCCCGCTTAACTGAGGAAAACTTCACGATTTTGGAAACTTGGGGCGTCCGCATGTTGCTAGAGTAAATGAAGTTATGGACTTCGTTGAGCCTCTAAAGAGTAAGTTTCACATCTTTCACATCTCAGGCCTTGGTCAACACTAGGTTCAGTCAGTGATTAGAACAGTGGATCGGTTTGGCGAGAAAGGGGGGGGGGCTGTTCTCCATGATGATGGCAGCACAACCTCGGAACTTTCCCATCAGGACACTCGCCCAGTCGAAGCCGAGGCCCTGGTAGTTTGACATGTTCAAACCAAGGTCATGTACGGTGCGAATGAGCAGTTGGGCCAGGCCTTCACCGGTGAGGTTCTCAGCATGGCATGGAAGAAAGTGAGAAAGTCCTCCTTGATGTCCTCTTCGACGTGTCGAAGGATAATGGCGGATTGTTCCTTCCCGAGACACCGTGGTCTCGTCCATTAACACTGCGAATACCCCTGACACTCTGGCTGAGACTTCTTCCAGCACCAATCGACCTGCCAAGCGAAATATGATTATGGTGACTGTGATAGAACGTGTTGAAGCTGCGTTTAATTTCAACTCCTATCCCGTATTATTTAAAACCACGATGCTGCCCACGTGCATCTTCGATTCGAGGCTTGGAGTCTTATCTCAGCTACCGGATGCCAATGTTTAAACAAGGAGGTTATCGTCCCCCCGTTCGCCCCCATACGCCGACCTCGCCAGATCGAGTTAGGCTTATGAACAGATAAGGCATTGTTCCCCGGCCCGGCTGTGCGTTCCCTCCAAGCTTTCACTCCATTTTCCCCCACGCCAAGGAGATGTCCTGGCTATTTATATGGAAACTTTACCACTAAGATCAGATTGGAGATCCAGATTTTCGTCGCGAAACATCACCACGACCCTCTCTCCCTTTGTGCGCCAAGGGACCTCGACCTCGAGATTCACCATCACTTGTCCAGAAGGAGGACAATATTCCTTGAGTGCCAAAGGTTCGAGCCTTTCCGACGCCAAGTCCCCAAGGCATCCCCCCTGTTGTTCAAAGGAGAACAGCATTAGAACAGCCATTGTTCGTTTTGAGCCCTTCGCCAAGAAACGGTTCTCATGCCCCCCCTGTTGTTCAAAGGAGAACAGCATTAGAACAGCCATTGTTCGTTTTGAGCCCTTCGCCAAGAAACGGTTCTCATCCCCCCCTGTTGTTCAAGGAGAACAGCATTAGAACAGCCATTGTTCGTTTTGAGCCCTTCGCCAAGAAACGGTTCTCACCCCCCCCCCCTGTTGTTCAGAGGAGAACAACATTAGAACAGCCATTGTTCTTGAGCCCGTAGACAAGAGACGGTTCTCATCCCCCCCCCCTTTGTTCAGAAGAGAACAACCTAGAACAGCCATTGTTCGTTTTGAGCCCTTCGCCAAGAAACGGTTCTCACCCCCCCTGTTGTTCAAGGAGAACAACATTAGAACAGCCATTGTTCTTGAGCCCGTAGACAAGAGACGGTTCTCATCCCCCCTTTGTTCAGAAGAGAACAACCTAGAACAGCCATTGTTCTTCAAGCCGTTCGTCGAGAAACGGTTCTCCTTCCCAAGACGCCTCGTCAGGATCCTTTTATCCCCCCCCCCTTCGGCTGGAGCTCGCCAGCGGACCGAAACTCCTTTGCGCCACCTTCCACTGCACCACTAGTGCCAAAGTTACGTAAGCCAAACTTCACCTTTGAGTATTGATCCCTTTTGTCAATTCTATCCTGTGCTTTAAATTGTTTATCGAACCATCCCATCTCTTTAACTCTATATTTGTTTTACCTTTTTTAATCCCTTAAATCCTTGGATTAGCCCGAGTCTCCACGACCCTTTCCATTCTGTTTATGTCAATATTTTCCGTTTTTGTGTATGGTTTATAGTTATTATTAATAAAACTCTATTTTATTAATGATAGCAATATTATTATCCTTTGAGCTCAGTTCCACTTCTTAAGCATATCGAAGATACATAATATCGGCCGCCAGACAGTAAACGCACTCTAAAGATAATTAAGGAAGTTCCCTCAACGAATAGTGTTATATATAGGGTATCGTCGGGAGTCATTCTACGACATATATATATATATACTATTTAAATTTGGTATCAGGTGTGTAAGGTTTAACGCTATATCTTTGCAAACACTGGTCTCAGTCGAGTAAAGCATAGTGTTATTCGTTATAATAATAGAATATAGTAGTTCCATTTTGTTTTAACGATTGCTATCCCCCTTTTTTTTAAACTTAAGAAGCTGGAGTAGCTCAAGGAACGGTTATAATAATTTGTTTGTGTTTTTTTGTGATTTTAGTCAGTGGTTATTTAGATTGAGAAACCAAGTACGAATAGGTCAGTGCCCATATTTAGGTAGGCTAATTCTATAGAGGCATAATTCTTGTTGCAAGGAATTTTAGTTGGTTGACTAGTGCGCCCCCAAGTGCAAAGATGACTCAGTTTGAAATCTTTAAAGCGCAAGGAGAATCCTTGGGACTCTCCGGAAAAGAACTAATTGAGTACATTCGAGAGGAGCAAAGAAAAGAGGAAGAAAGAGAAAGAGAGGAACGGATAAGACAAGCTGAGCTTCAGATTGAATTAGCTCGGATTAAAGCAGAATGTCAAAGAAAAAAGGTAGAAAGAGAAAGGGAAAGAGTAATCCAACGAGAAGAACGAGAAGGAAAAATACAACGAGAAGAACGAGAAAAAGAAATCCAACGAGAAGAAAGAAGGAAGGATTCGCGCCCCTTCCCAGGAAAGCTGACAAAGTTTCCGAGCCCCGTAAAACCCCCAAACTTCTTTTCCCAAAACCAACAACGGGACTCCAAACCTCCCGTTAAGACTTCTCCTCCATCTCTCTTCCCGAAGCGACCAACCATATGCTTCACCTGTGGTGTAGAAAACCACATGAGCTGGAATTGCCCCAAAAATTCTAGGCTTAAAAGCGGACCAGCCCACCAAGTTCACCAGATTAATGCAACCCCGGCTCCCCCGGTGGTGCAGACCCAAGCAGAAACTTCTCCCCCTCCGTCAGGCCACCAGGTAAATTTTGTTTTTGGTAAAAGTTCATCGGGAACTTTGAAATATGAGGAGGGCAGCGTGGACAGCTGCCGAGTATTGACTCTCGTCAGGGACACAGGATGTACGTGCTTCATCGTGTCCGACGAACTCCTCCCAGTGGCCTCTAACCACGAAAAATTTGCGGTGGTACATGACCAACTTGGGCGGGCGAACCGATTCCCCGTCGCTAGATGTTACCTGCAGTGTCAATATTATAATGGCTGGGCTGAAGTCATTGTAGCACCCATACAATTCTGTTCCGTACTTATAGGACAGAGCCCCCAAGTAAGTTTCGACCCTGTGTTTCAGGCCGCCCTTCCTCAAGGCCGAGATAAGAAAGAAGCCCAGGAGCCCGTCCCCATCAGAACCCCGATACCGTCCGATTTCTCGGAGACCCCTAACCAGGACTTTAGGACGGCAAAAGAGGAGTGTGAATCACTAAAACCCTTAGGTGATAAGGCCCCAGACAAGGACACGGAGACTGTCCCTGGACCCCAAGAAAAAAAGAACCCCCAACGCGCCCATGGAGATACCTTCGTAGAACTGGACGAAGCATCGGCGCTTGAAGAGGATTGCCCCGCGGAGTCCCTTAATGTAATCCAGGCAGTGTGCATCCAACCTGATGCCGATTACCCTCCTCCTTCCCTACCAGGCGAGCCTTTGGAACCCTCTGACCTGGATAGTGACGCGCAGCTGACACCACGTCAGAAGAGTCAGCTACAAGAACTAATTAAATGGAGTCACCATTTACCCGCCCTATTAGTTCTTTTCGAGCAACTGCGTGAAAATGGCCTCACCATTGGCCCCAGCAAATGCCATTTTGCTCACGAAACCATCAAATATTTGGGTTTCAAAATAGGACGAAGCAAATTAGGTCCCCACGAGAACAAGATTAAGGCAATCGCCCACATGCCCCTCCCGATTACAAAGAAGCCATTAAGATGGTTCCTAGGATCAGCTTCTCCCTATCAGCGATTTGTTCCGAATTTCGCTGCAATTTTGGCCCCCCTATGCCCCCTTCAGGAAAAGAATTTCCCCGATCGTTTACGTTGGAATGATGTCGCTGTTTCCCATTTTAAATCAGCTCAAAAGTAAGTTCATTTCTGCCCCCATTTTAAAGTTGCCCAACCCGGAAAAATCTTTTGGGGTTAAGACCGACGTGATCAACGAGGATATTGGAGGTGTACTCCTTCAATACGTGGATGACAGAACGAGTCATCCAGTTGCATATGCTAGTCGTCAATTATTACCACGCGGAAAGAGATATGCCACTAGAGAAAAGATAGCTCTATCAATTATCTGGGTCATAGACAAATTCAAGCTGTACTTGATATGTAAAGAATTTCAAATAGGAACCGACCACCGTCCGTTAGCCTATATTAGGAATTTGAGACACTCAAAAGGCCGCATCATGCGATGGAGTTTACTCTTGCAAGAGTATCAGTTTACAATAAATTAGATAAAAGGTTCCGATAAGCAGGTCGATGACGCCCTCAGTAGAAATGCGTTACCGAATAGCGTAGAGTAAGTGTATTCATAGGATTAGTATCTCCATGTAGGTATATACCGTCTTGTACGACTTAAATTAAGATTCTTTTGTATGTAATATAATTAATTAATGTATATGTCTGAATTTTGTAACGCTCAATGTCTAATTTTTTTTGTATGTATATATATTTGTTCTTATTAATTTACGTATAAATTATTTTGTCCCGTATGTACTAAGTTTATATCATTTCATTGTTCCATGCACTTTTTTTTCTCTCTCTGATTAAGTTGTATTAAAGGTTATTTTCCCCTGTAATCTAAAGATCAAAATGATCATATGTATTGAGGTAATACTAGTTAGGTGCAGGAAGGTACGGTTGGTACAAGAAAACGAGTTCCCCACAACGGAGCTCTATCGTTGTCCCTTCTCTCGTTTTTTTTTCGAAGTGACAACTTCCCCTGGAATGGAGGGGTGTGATAGAACGTGTTGAAGCTGCGTTTAATTTCAACTCCTATCCCGTATTATTTAAAACCACGATGCTGCCCACGTGCATCTTCGATTCGAGGCTTGGAGTCTTATCTCAGCTACCGGATGCCAATGTTTAAACAAGGAGGTTATCGTCCCCCCGTTCGCCCCCATACGCCGACCTCGCCAGATCGAGTTAGGCTTATGAACAGATAAGGCATTGTTCCCCGGCCCGGCTGTGCGTTCCCTCCAAGCTTTCACTCCATTTTCCCCCACGCCAAGGAGATGTCCTGGCTATTTATATGGAAACTTTACCACTAAGATCAGATTGGAGATCCAGATTTTCGTCGCGAAACATCACCACGACCCTCTCTCCCTTTGTGCGCCAAGGGACCTCGACCTCGAGATTCACCATCACTTGTCCAGAAGGAGGACAATATTCCTTGAGTGCCAAAGGTTCGAGCCTTTCCGACGCCAAGTCCCCAAGGCATCCCCCCCTGTTGTTCAAAGGAGAACAGCATTAGAACAGCCATTGTTCGTTTTGAGCCCTTCGCCAAGAAACGGTTCTCATGCCCCCCCTGTTGTTCAAAGGAGAACAGCATTAGAACAGCCATTGTTCGTTTTGAGCCCTTCGCCAAGAAACGGTTCTCATCCCCCCCTGTTGTTCAAGGAGAACAGCATTAGAACAGCCATTGTTCGTTTTGAGCCCTTCGCCAAGAAACGGTTCTCACCCCCCCCCCCCTGTTGTTCAGAGGAGAACAACGTTAGAACAGCCATTGTTCTTGAGCCCGTAGACAAGAGACGGTTCTCATCCCCCCCCTTTGTTCAGAAGAGAACAACATAGAACAGCCATTGTTCGTTTTGAGCCCTTCGCCAAGAAACGGTTCTCACCCCCCCTGTTGTTCAAGGAGAACAACATTAGAACAGCCATTGTTCTTGAGCCCGTAGACAAGAGACGGTTCTCATCCCCCCTTTGTTCAGAAGAGAACAACCTAGAACAGCCATTGTTCTTCAAGCCGTTCGTCGAGAAACGGTTCTCCTTCCCAAGACGCCTCGTCAGGATCCTTTTATCCCCCCCCCTTCGGCTGGAGCTCGCCAGCGGACCGAAACTCCTTTGCGCCACCTTCCACTGCACCACTAGTGCCAAAGTTACGTAAGCCAAACTTCACCTTTGAGTATTGATCCCTTTTGTCAATTCTATCCTGTGCTTTAAATTGTTTATCGAACCATCCCATCTCTTTAACTCTATATTTGTTTTACCTTTTTTAATCCCTTAAATCCTTGGATTAGCCCGAGTCTCCACGACCCTTTCCATTCTGTTTATGTCAATATTTTCCGTTTTTGTGTATGGTTTATAGTTATTATTAATAAAACTCTATTTTATTAATGATAGCAATATTATTATCCTTTGAGCTCAGTTCCACTTCTTAAGCATATCGAAGATACATAATATCGGCCGCCAGACAGTAAACGCACTCTAAAGATAATTAAGGAAGTTCCCTCAACGAATAGTGTTATATATAGGGTATCGTCGGGAGTCATTCTACGACAGTGACAACTACTCATAATGTCAAAATAGCATGAATTCTACTTTTGGAATAAGAAATCTATTTTTTAGACATAGGTTGCAGTGTCACCCACCTGTGATAACGATTAGCTCGTCCTAAATGGTTTTGCTAATGAGGGTGGAGTTGGCTCGGTTGGCCAAGCTGGTGAGGAGGCGGTTGATGTCGGGATCACCTCCGTGGACTCGATAACAAAGAAGCGCTTTAAAGACTCCTTTTCCCGTTTTGCTCGGAATAGAGAGGTCCAATGGACCGACATCTCGATGCCCACGGAGAGGCAGTATATTCCACAGAGACTAGCTATTTGCGAGAGAAGCACTCCATAACCGGTGATAAGCATTGGCGGACCCAGCAAAAACGAATGAGAGGAGGGGGGGAATGCCAGTACTTTTATGAATGAAAATTCATAAGAGCACAAGAGGACCAGTCGCGGCGAACCGCGACTGATCCTCTTGTGCTCATCCTGCGTCCTTGCGAGTCTATGATTATCCGGCACGCCAATATCGCGTAAGGTGGGTAATTTCGGCGGTCTTAGTCTGTCTATTGAGACAGTGTCTCTTCCCCCATCAGAGTATTCCAGCTCGAATACCTAGTTGCCACGCTCGCTCACCGGAAAAGTGCCAGCATATGGCACTTCGACAGGTTTGCGAACGCGGTCAATCCGGACTTAAACATGTGTTGCATTCTGCAGGTCTCGGGGCACACAAGGCTTAGGCACCGAGTGCAGGTGTCCTAAAGATACTCTCGCGAAGTCGATCTGTGCCATTGTCGATGCCAGCTCTTTAATAAATTTAGCATCTGATTTCGATGAGGACGACGAGACTAGAGACTCTGGACACCTTCTTGCGCACTAAGTGGACTGGTGAAGCCCATGGCGAGCTCGACGGACGCACGACCCCCTGCTTCAGTAGTTCATCGGGAGTTGCTTTGGCAACCTGTAATCTATCCATCAAAAGAGGCCTAGACCGCGCAAAGGACGGTGGGGGCACTATCATAATCAACTTGTGGGCAACTGAGTGTGGCGATGGCGGTGATGGGTGAGCGAGAGCGGGTCCGTACAGAGACCCATCTTCCTTCAGGATGGGTATACACTAGGGGGAGGTTCTGAAGGTTGTCTATGATCAGGGCTACCGCAGATTTCCCAGATAATTTAACACTCGACACAGGTGGATTCGCGCAATTCACTCGACCTAGCCAATTCCGCCGTAATTAATGAGACACTTGCACCTGTGTCTATTAAAAATTTGCGCTTTTTATCATACATTTTTGCGGCGACGGTGAAAACGAATAGCATACCGGCGGCCGATTTCTCCGGAATGGTTGCAGTCCCTCCGGTATATTACGTGCACTGTAATTATCCTTATGCACTGATCGTGCAAAACCCGACGAATTATTTACGCATTTAACAGTCGATTCGTTAGAAAAAGCACTGGACGTGGAGAAGGCTCTTCCTCTTTCGGAATTCACACTACGACACCGCTCTTTATCGAACGCAGTAAGCTCATCCGCCAGTCTACCCAATTGTGCTAGGGTTAGTTCTTTTTGTGTAGCAATTATAAGAGCAATGTTCGGCGGTAAGGATTGTATAAATTTTTGACGAAGGAGGCCGTCGCTTACTCCTATCTGAAGGACAGTACTTCGCAGTTCTTCAGGATTGATTGAGGGCCGGCCTGTGAGTGCGGAAGATGCTATTAGCTTTTCGAATAGCTTAGGCTTAGTCTTCTCGAAAAGGGCGATTACTTCCGTTTTCAGCCTTTGGTAGTTTTGCTCATCCAATATGGCTGCCGGCAGACGGTCAACAGTCTCAGGCGGAAGTGAAGCTAATACGTCACGAACTTGGTCTCCTCCTTTTTTTAGCCCAGAAATGTGAAATTGCGTTTCCATAATGCAAAACTAACCTGAGACTTCTGATTCATTGAAGAAGGGCAGCTTGATGTTAATGGCGTTCACGAACTCGCGTTCACAGTTTCCTGATGATGGTTGCTTGCAGAGTTCATTTTTCCGATGCCTTTACTGTTCGCAACGTAAAGGTCACCACTTATAGGATATGAGGCACGACACGGTCACCGGTTATAGGGGTTCCTGAGGTAAAAGGGGAAACGGCCACCGATTACCAGTTCGTTGGTAGAGACATAGGGGTTGCCAGTTAATGTTAAGGCAGGAAGGGCACGTTACCATTATCTTTATAGCATGATGTAGGGCAATCACGGGTTACCACTTTATGGTAGGAGGAGAAAGGCTGTCCAGGGATGCCGCTTATGGTACCGACGGGTAAAGTTAACAATTCCAGTTATGGTTAAAAATGAAGCAAATATTTTGCGAGGTCCCTACTGTTCCCTGGGTGAAGTGATAGGTGGCGTTAAGTTTGTATCTCACTCCAAAGATACTCAAATGATATATGGACTCGGTTGGGCTTACCGAAGGCTTGTGATCGAGAAAGGACTGAGAGGAATCACGTAAAAAAAGTTTAATTCCAAACAAACAAAATAAGCAAATGAGACTCGCGTTTACAGAGTACGGTCAGGGAAATTTCGTACTACAATTAAATTTATATACTATTCTGGAACGCAAAATATTCCAGAATAGTATATAAATTTACTTGTCCATAATGTTCTTTGGGAACGTACATTGGATGTACGAACGTCTTCTCAAGGTTCGCATTGATGCTCACCCTTGGGTCAGTTACAGAACAGGAATGGATCTCACCGTAAAGGAAAACTCTGTTGTACGATCTTATTCCTATTCATGTAAAATACCTATAGATTATAATCAATTTGAAATATTATCTGCATCAAAATCTAAATTTCTTATAATTGAGTCTCTTTTAATTAAATACTATCAGCCTCAGTTAAATAAGGACTCTACTTCCACACCGTTATATATTGCCTGATTAAGTTCGTTTGATTTTTTTACCATTAATTAATTAACACTTAAACAACCAACTAGCTAACTTTTTTTCAACCAACCACCTATATAGATCAGAGAACCAACTAATACTAAATCACATCTTTCCTGAAAGTATAATTTTTAAATTTCATTCATTTCATCTCACAGCTTTCTCCGAATCAGGTATATATATATAAACGTAACTTATGGTACATTTTACTGATATTTTATAATTGGTCACCTTTTAAAATAATGTCTTGTTAGCCTTTTTAAGTTTTCTTGTTATGTATTAGCAATTTTTGGAGTCAGTTTTAAAGCAAATCTAACTGTTGCCAAGTCATATTTAAAAATTTTAACTTATAGTACATTTTACTGATATTTTATAATTGGTCACCCTTTAAAATAATGTCTTGTTGGCCTTTTTCAAGTTTTCTTCATATGTATTAACTTTGTAAACTTATTCTAGCCTGAAGATGAAAACTTGTAGTTTTCAAAACGTTGTGAAAAATAAAATATATATATATATATATATATATATATATATATATATATATATATATATATATATATATATATATATATATATATATATATATATCTGAATCCATTTAACCACATTGAAAGAGAAAACGGAATAATTTTTCCTTGCAGTAATATTTTTATTACCTTTTTCGAAAAAATCCGTGCAGGGAAGCGATTCGAACCAGACACAATGAGGCAGCGAGCACGTCTTTGATCACAGTTAAAAGTATGTCGTTAGTACACTAAGCTACGCAGAGACGCAAAAAATTATCTGAATAGAATAGCTTTTAAGGAACACTTTATCAAGCTCGAACGGAGACTATGAAAGAAATAGACAATTAATTGGGAATTCAAAGAATAAATGAGGAATAGTCAAATGCGTGGTAAATACACAAATGTATATAGCTCTCAAAGTAGTGCGAGAGAATGATGAAAATGAATCCATTAAACCACATTGAAAGAGAACACGGAATAATTTTTCCTTGCAGTAATATTTTTATTATCTTTTTTCGAAAAAATCCGTGCAGGGAAGCAATTCGAAACAGACACACTGAGGCAGCAGGCACGTCTTTGATCACAGTAAAGAGTATGCCGTTAGTACACTAAGCTACGCAGAGAACCAAAAAATTCTCTGAATAGAATAGCTTTTAAGGAACACTTTCGCAAGCTCGAACGGAAACTATAAAAGAAATAGAAAATTAATTGGGAATTCAAAGAATAAATGGGGAATAGTTAAACGCGTGGCAGATATATAAATGTATATATCTCTCAAAGTAGCGCGAGAGAGTGGTGAAAATGAATCCATTAAACCACATTGAAAGAGAAAACGAAATAATTTTTCCTTTGCAGTAATATTTTTATTATCTTTTTTCGAAAAAATCCGTGCAGGGAAGCAATTCGAAACAGACACACTGAGGCAGCGAGCACGTCTTTGATCACAGTAAAGAGTATGCCGTTAGTACACTAAGCTACGCAGAGAACCAAAAAATTCTCTGAATAGAATAACTTTTAAGGAACACTTTCGCAAGCTCGAACGGAAACTATAAAAGAAATAGAAAATTAATTGGGAATTCAAAGAATAAATGAGGAATAGTTAAACGCGTGGCAGATATACAAATGTATATATCTCTCAAAGTACCGCAAGAGAATGATGAAAATGAATCCAATGTGGTTTAATGGATTCATTTTCATCATTCTCTCGCGCTACTTTGAGATATATATATATATATATATATATATATATATATATATATATATATATATATATATATATATATATATATAGGCGTGGACATTTGATACAATTTTCCCTATTCCTGCGAGGCACTTTGCTGGTGCAGTTCTAATGCCAGGACCATGCTCTCCACAGTTTAACATGTATATAGTTTCATTCCCTAATTTTCTTTAGTTCTTTATTTATTAGGCTTGACATATTATTTCCTTAATTTACGGACATAGCATTCTTTATGATTTGATAAATCCACCGAGCGTCCATTTGTGCAGTTCCTCGCCTGGTAAATAAAATCTGCAATTTGGTGCTAGAAGCCTACCTATTTTATAGAACGAGACCTATAGAGGAATTCATGTTAGCACTCTCCCCCTAATTTTTATCATTAATCCACAATTGACGCCATCCTCTTATTTCAGTGATATGATCTTTACGCACACGTACCATCAGCTACCTTGCACAGAGCAAGGGCATGACTGAGATCTACATTTTAAGGTCAAAGGTAGTTTACGTTCCATTGACCCAAGTGTCACTTGGGTGAACAAACTGCCCTTGATTATGCTATGCATTCGCTCATCCTTGAAAGAGGATTTTATATACTCTGCGGAAGAATCAGTATGTGGTATGCACTTCCGTCTTCTCGGTCAATTTCTTTCTCCTCTCGACCTGCTTCTTAGTTACACAACTTGGTACAGGTGATGGTTGAGATTTGCCCCCACCTTACCAAGAGTGCTTGTTTCTCAGAAATCATTTGTGACAAAAGAAATGACAACCTGTTCGCATGTTTTTGTCCGTTTCGACTCGGCGCGTCCCTCCTTACAACGAGTTTATGACGGAACCCTTATCATCATAAACTGCCGAAGCCAAAGGGGTTTTTTTTCAACGTGCCTCAAACAGGATACAGCTTCTTTGGACCGTCCGAAACCAGCCTTTGTTGACGCTGCTCACTCTCAACAGCTCCTGCTGCCTTTATCTCCTACAGTCGATAGTTGTCCAGAGATTCTTAATAATGTGTGATTAGTTCCTCTATGCTCTTTAGACTATCCCGTGTATACCTAAATATTGCCGCCTCACCTTCTTGCGCATGAACTCTTGTCGTTACCGGTCGGCGCCCAGGAGCAAGCCAGGTCAGCGTTGGACTCCTCGTTTTCAACGAATCAACCTCAAACTCCTCATGCCTCTCAATTTGTCACTTCGGGAGAGCGTTCTACCCGAATAACTTTCGGGTCAACGTTGATGCCAGTGCCCCTCGAGCAGGTGCCTCGTTAGTGTCTAAAGGCATGCTCTCATCTTTTCCTTCCACAAGTTGTGATATGCCTGTTTGTACTCGTACCCAGTCTGGTCGCTGGTTAACAAAACCTCGATTGTTTCTGGACTAAAAATGATTTAAAACTCCTTTTATTGTAAGCAGATATGCGCAACTTTCTTAGGAGGGAGATTATTTGTAGCAAATTCAATTTGTTATAAAGTTAAGAAAACATACCTGTGGCCACCTTTGGTCGAGTGAGAAAACAGAAATTCCTGTTCAGAAATCGTATTGTGCGGTTGCTCTCTTTCTTTCTGTGCCTCAATAAATAAATTAAATTGTATGTTATTAAAAAATAACAATCTTCAAAGAGCAAAAGATTCCTAAAGTATAAGTGAAACTGATTACTATTTTTATAACAAAATGATTAATGTTTGACTTTGTGCTGGGTATTGTTACAAATTGTCAATGAAAACAACCAGCAATAACAGCTGGTTTGTTGGGAGAAAACTGATAACGATTTGTAAGCTGCTGGCAGCGGCCAGTCTATGTCTAAATGCTTTCCATAGTATTCACCTTAGTTCTCTCAAGGAATTGTGGAAATTTAATCAACTCAAAAATGGAGCGTGGCTTACGTCCGGACCGTCTTGAAATCCATCTGAACTCTCCCGAAGCAATTAGAATATTTAAGCATTTCTAATTCATATTTGAAAAGTATAAAGTAGAATTATGAGGCAATAACGACTCTTTCTCGACCTTTAGTCAAGTCATTGGCTGCCGATAATTTTGAACTCATTGTTGAATGTTCCACTTATGATAACGCCATAAAAAAACTAAGAGAAACTTTTATACAGCCGCCTAACGAAATTGTAGCTCGTCGCCGTTTAGCTACCAGGCGTCAAAAGAGTGACGAATCTATTGATGATTATGTGCAAGCTTTGTCTACTCTAAGCGTAGAATGCAATTTTAAAGACATAACTGCATCTGTTTATCAAGATGGGAGTATCCGAGTTGCATTTATTTCTGGATTGACTTCTCAAAAAATCGCATCTTTACCCGTCTCTTAGAGAATAAAAAAACTCCACCTAGCTGCCGCTATTGTAAAAGCTAGGGCCCTAGAGCTAGAATTTAGAGATTCTCAATCATTTATTAGTTGTACCCTTTCAGAAAGTCAACTTACTCCAGTCTCATTAAAGGAAATGAAAGGAGATGTAATTTCTAGGTCGGTAAAACCTCCTGCTTCCAGTTAGCTGTCTGGCTTTGTCAGTTGGCTGTCTGGCTTTGTCCAGTTGGCTGTGTGGCTTTGTTCTGGAAGGTTGTCCTACAGGAAGCTCCTGATTCTCATTGTAAGATTGGGATATAATACTGATTTGGATGTGTAGTTTTTCTTGTATTTATTTAATACATCAATCACTGTGTAATAAATACATTAGTGATTAATACTTTTGGGGAAGATAACTGGTAGCAATCCTGAGCAAGAATTTTTTTGGTGAGTGTTAACTTTGTCCTTAGTAAATTTCTGAGAGTATGGCTGTTTGTATAGATGGTGAGAGCATGCCGTTTGAAAGTAGTGTGTTGCATGTGCAGTTGAAAGGAGAGTGAATGTAACTGAATGCCGTGTGTGTTTTCTGGAAGGGGAGGTTAGGAGGTTGAGTGGGGAATGTAAGAAGTTGAATGATTTGGTATTTGAGGCGAAAAGAGATGCAAGTATGCGATTGAAGGGTGAGATTAGTGCTAAGAGGGTGGAATATAGGGCTAGGACTGGGAACAGTGTGGAAGTTGTGTGTGATGATGAAAGGTGGGTGAAAATGGATAGGATAGATAAGTTAGGACAAATTAGGTGTTTGAAAAGGAAGGACATAGAACCTGTTAGGTTGACTAACAGATTCAATGTCCTGAGAGAGAAAGAGTGTCAAAGTGATTTGACTGGTGTGATTGTGGATGAAAGCAGGATGGGTGGTAGTGTGACTGAGAGCAGGAGGGAGGGTAATGTTAGGCCAAGACAGAATAGGAGAATGACTGAGGTGCTAGTGATGGGTCACTCTCAGATTAGGTATTTAGATAGGAAGTTGAGTGAGAGCAAGTGAAAGGAAATGAGAGTTTGTCTGCCGGGTGCTGGTGTAAGTGATGTTTGTGAGAGGTATGATAGGCTGGTTTCTGGGTGTGAGAGGGATGCAGTTATGATTACGCATTTGGGAGTGAATTATGTAAAGAAGGTGGGTACATGTGAGTTACGTGAGGCAGGGTAAAAGGTGTTGTTTCTGGTGTGCTTCCGAGATTGGATGTGGGGGTAGAATGGTTGTCGCGTGCAATTGGCTTGAATGAATTTGTGAAAGGACTGTGTGAGGAGTTAGGATTGGTGTTTGTAGATGTCTGGGGTGGGTTTTACGGGAATAGGAGGTTGTATGCGATGGATGGGCTCCATCTTAGTCGGGCAGGTGTTGAGGTTCTATGGGGGGAGCTGGATAGTGTGATTAGGTCCTTACGGGTGGGAAACTAGAAGCTGTTAGAGGTAAGGGAATAACAGGAATAGAGGGCAGGTGTAGGAAATGGAAGGGATGCAGAGATAGAGGAATAGCTAGGGGGGGAGGGCATACTGATGCGTTATAGGGGGACTAATGCACAAGTGAATGAGCAGATAACTAGGAATAAAAAAGCACGATGCAATTAAGATGGGAATAATAAAAAAAACTTAAAAATATACTACACAAATGGTCGGAGTATAAGGAATAAGATAGATCTCTTAAGAGCGTTAGCGAGTAAAGAGAATTTTGATATAATTGCGATAACAGAGTCATGGCTTGATTTGGCAGGTAATCACTTTAAACCTGAGGTTGAGATTGAGGGCTTTAACATGTTCCATACAGATAGGAATAGGAAGAGAGGAGGAGGGGTTATTATTTATATTAAAGATAATCTCCAGTGTTGTGTAAACAGTACAATTAAATTAGATGATAACTCAGAGTCATTATGGCTAAATGTAAAGGAAGTTAAAAACAAGCTTGTCATAGGATTATTATACAGACCACCAAATCTTTGTAAGGAAGCTCCAAATCTTCTGTAGCAGGAGATAGAACGGGCATGTAGAAGTAAGCATGTGTGTATAATGGGCGATTTTAATTACAGAAATATAGACTGGGAAGCTCTTGTGGGTGATCAGGAGGCTGAGGAATTTTTGAATGTTGTCCAAGATAATTTTCTGAGGCAGATTATTAACGAACCCACTAGAGGTAATAATATACTGGATTTAGTTCTGACAAATAGGGAAGAAGTTATTAAGGATACTGAGATTGGAGGAAATTTGGGAAATAGTGACCATTGTGAAATTAGATTCAAGATGAAATGGAATGGTATTGATAGTAGCATGAACAATGTTAAAATTCCTGACTTTAGAAGAGCAAATTATAATGGGCTAAGGACTTACCTGGAGGCAGTTGTACAGAAACCAGGCAATGAAATCAAATCAGGAATAGATTCAATGATATCAGTTAGTGGAGACAATAATCACCAGGAGGAAGAGATTACAATTGAAGAGGAGTATGAAAGAATAATGGAGCAATTAATTACAGGTCAGATGATTAACATTCCATATAAGAAGATTAGGACTAAAAATAATGACCCAAAATGGATGACAGATAAAATTAAGCCTTATATTGGCATTAAAATGGGCATTTGAGGGAAAATAAAAAATGGAGAGGATCACTTAAGGCAGAGATATAATGAACTAGCAAGAGATGTTAAAAAGTTAATTAGAGTTGCAAGAAGAAATTATGAAATTAAAGTGGCAAATAGAGCAAAGGAAGATCCTAAAAGTTTTTATCAATTATACAAAACTAAGGTTAGAGATAAAATAGGCTCACTTATAGATTCCAATGGAGAATTAGTGAGTGATAGGGACTCAATGGCTGGAATGCTAAATGACTTTTGTCTTTCAGTATTTACACAGGAGGATACTCTAAATATACCCGAGGTGTCAATGATCTTTCGGGGGTAATGATGAAGAGAAATTAAAGGATATATTGATCACAAAGGAGATAGTGACAAAGGAAATTGATAAAATCAAAAGTAGTAAAGCACCCGATCCTGATGAGGTCTTTACTAGAATTTTGAAAATATGTAAGGATGTGTTAAGTGAGCCCCTAGCATGCATCTTTAGAAAATCATTAGAGAGTGGCATTGTGCCAGAGGCATGGAAGAAAGCCAATGTGATACCTATATTTAAGAAAGGGGATAAAACAAATATGTCTAATTACAGACCAGTAAGTTTGACCTCAGTGGTAAGGAAAATGATGGAATCTATTATAGCAAGGAATATTAGAGATCACTTGGATAAGCATAAGTTGATAAAAGAATCACAGCATGGCTTTAGTAAGGGTAAATCCTGTCTGAAGCAGCAGATAATGATGAAAACTATGATATTTTATACTTGGACTTTAGTAAGACTTTTGATCGAGTGCCACACTTACGGCTTCTGAGCAAAGGTAAAGCACACGGGATCGATGGCAGTATATTTAGGTGGATTCAGTCATGGCTTGGTGACAGACAGCAAAGAGTTAGTATAGATGGAGTTAAATCTGAGTGGGGGTGTGTTAGCAGTGGAGTTCCGCAAGGATCTGTTTTGGGTCCCTTGCTATTCTTAATTTATATTAATGATCTTGACATAGGTATAAGTAGTGACCTGAGTAAATTTGCTGATGATACTAAGCTAGGTAGGGCCATTAGGGCTGATTCTGATGCTGTTGTAATGCAGGAGGAATTGACCATTCTGTCCAATTGGGCCGATAAATGGCAAATGAAGTTTAACATAGACAAATGTAGTATACTTAGTATAGGTAGAAATAATCCATTGAATAGTTATAAATTTAATGGGAGAATTTTACGCAGGACTGATTGTGAGAGGGACTTGGGTATTTTGGTAAGTTCAGACCTTCGTCCTAGAAAGCAATGCCTAAATGCTAAGAATAAAGCTAATAGGATATTGGGATTCATTAGGAGGAGTGTAAGCAATAAGAGTGCTGAAGTCATTCTAAAACTGTATCTGGCGCTAGTTAGGCCTCATCTAGACTATGCAGTACAATTTTGGTCACCATATTATAGGAAGGATATTGATTTGCTTGAGTCTGTGCAGAGAAGGATGACAAAGATGATTGGTGGGCTAAGGAACTTACCTTATGGTGAAAGGCTCAGAAAACTAAATCTACATACATTGGAAAGGAGAAGAATCAGAGGGGAATTGATTGAAGTCTTCAAATGGGTAAAAGGATATAATAAAGGGGATCTGGGTAAGGTTCTTATACTTAGTAAACATGACAGGACACGTAGCAATGGGTTTAAGCTTGATAAGTATAGGTTTAGGAAGGAGATTGGGAGGAATTGGTTTACAAATCGTGTGGTAGATGAATGGAATAGGTTCACTAGACATGTGATAGAAGCCTCCTCTCTGGATAGTTTTAAGAATAGATTAGATAAATATATGGATGAAGCTGCTAGATGGGACTGACTTTTTTTTATGTACATATGTATATATTTTTCTAAGGAGTGGGGAGATTATATTTTGCAGTTGCATGAATGGACATAATCCTCTGGATGCATTTATGTATATTGTAGATTAGATCTGACGAACTCCTGTAAAGGGTGACAATGTTGATGACTTTTCTCTGGTAAGAAATCTTTTGTGTGTTGACTGGAACAGGAGCTGCCAAGTGTAGGCCATGAATGGTCTTTTGCAGTCTCCTTCTTTTCTTATGTTCTTATGAACTGAAGACGGTTCGTCATCGAGTGCTGCCGTGAGTTCTTTTAAATGTTTCTTTTGTTGGGGAAGTAATCCTCACCGCCGGGTAAACTGCTCCGCCCGAAGCGTCGAGTCTCACTATTGCAGGATGAATGGACATTTTTTGCACTGTTGTAAAAAGAAGTCTAACCGATTCCAAGTCAACTCTAACCCAGTGGAAGATTTCTTTGTTCCGGCAACTCTTGCGTCTACTCTGTCAAAAGATTTGAACCCATCTCTTGTTAAGATTCGAGTAAGTGGCGATGTTTTGGAGGCCTTGCTTGATACAGGCAGCTCTGAGAATTTTTTATCCATTAAGATAGCGCAAATTTTATCCTTATCAATATTACCCCACGATAGCACGATCACCATGGCCTCAGAAAAAAATAAAGTTAATGGAATTTTGTTTTATAATTTTTTCTATGAATAACAGAAAATATAAAAGTGTGCGTTTTTTAGTTTTATCTTAGCTCTGCTGTGACGTTATCTTAGGCTTACCCTTTCTGAAGAATCATTCCATAGTTAGCCTTAATTATGGTGAATGACTGCCTGAAATTGGCATTATTTGTTTAGCATCTCTAAATATCGAGCCTCCAAGAGTATTCGAAAACCTTTCTGCTGAGGTCAAACCTGTGGCTACCAGGTCTAAAAGACATAATGCTGCTATAATGTAGGATAACACCTAATTATATAAAAATTGAAATGAATAAGAGGAATTTAGTACTTACTCGATTTGTCGTATGCTAGCCTAAAGTAGCTTGTTTCACTATAACACAATTAAGGAGAAATAGAAAGTACTGAGGCTTAGAGGAATTAATTAGGATTCTTATACCATTCATACGGGACTTAACACAAGGTAGATAGTAATTAAATATAGAAGTAGAAATATATAGTAAGGAATAAGAGAGGGGGGCTTTTGGTTACATGTTGATCGGATCGGGTACAACGTGGAGAACCTCGCGCATCTCTCTTCTTTTTCCACGAATTCGGGTAATTTGGAATATAGAAGTAAACAACCATGTATAGGCAATATATTACAGCTGCTGATTGTGCTGTTATCAAATCTGAAGTAAAGCGATTACTAAAGAATAAAATTATTGGACCTTCAAACTCTCCATGGCGAGCTCATGCATTCGTGGTAAATGGACCTAAGAAGAGAATGGTTATTGATTATTTAGCTACTATAAATAGGTATACTCAACTTGACGCTATCCCCTTCCAAAAATTGAAGACTTAGTGAATAGAATTTCCCAGAACAAGGGTTTAAGTACAATTTATCTTACCAGCGCCTACCACCTAATACCTTTACATGAATATGAAAAAAATATACTGCCTTCGAAGCTGACGGTAAACTATACCATTTTAATCGCCTTAGTTTTGGATTAACTAACGGAGTAGCTTTTTTTGGCGTATAATTGACCAAATCACAGAAGAAAATATTCTAGAAGGAACGTACGCCTATTTGGACGATGTTACTATTGCGGGTAAAGATCAATAATCTCAACATAAAAAATTAAACACTCTTAGAGGTAGCTCACAAATATGGTATGATTTTAAATTATAAATGCAAATTTTCGAAAGACATTATTAGAATATTAGGATATGAAATTAAAAACCACCAACTAAGACCAGATCCAACCAGAAATTTGAGCCGGAATTTTATTTATCTTCTGGTCCACTTCATATTTAAAATTGATTATTTTATTAACTAAATTTAATGTATTATTTTGTGAGCGTAATTTATGTAAATCTAATACCAAACATTGTTTTCTTATCTAATAATCTGGTGATTCTACAACTCATACCATTGATCAATTATACTTAATTCTTTTAATTACCTCTTTTTTAATATTTCCTGGGAGAAGTTAAGCCAATATTCAGAATGAATGGAAAATATGAGACATAGGATGGTGTTGTTCAGATATACGACCGCGCTCAAATTGGTCACTTTTTCGTTTTAATGACGTAGCAATTATCTACGCTATTTAGGCCAGTCAAGCTAGAAAGTGATAGACATCTAACCAAGTCTCTATTTAATTAATAATATAACACTGTAGTAACTGAAAATAAGGAAAGGCTTCGAAGTCTAAATAAAATTCACTGAAACAAATGATTACAATTTTAAGTTTACAATGACAAAATACAACTCAGTATTTAGAATAAAACTATTCTATAGTTGTTTTGTTTTTTAACAAAACCGAAAGCTTTTATTCTACAATAGTTTATGCAGTTCATAGTCTAGATACAGCAATAGTTTTAGAAACCTAGAACTTCAATTAGTTTAGCAACATCAATATCTCTTTTTTAATGAATAAGTAGTTTATGATCTTTATTTGTTCCTATATATTTATTTGAAATCTATAACCCAAAACATACCTAGATGAAAATATAACGAAACAGATTAGTACTGAATTTAAAACTAAAGCTTTATAAAATTATAACAAACACAACTGATTAAAAGTACAAAAACCTTAGTAAAACAATACAAAAATTCAGCATTAATGTTTAGGAATAATTTGAAATATTACCTCAGGACTTTTTCACATTGACCCCTTTTTTCAAATGTACTAAAAAAACGACACATTATTTTTCAAGCCTCTTACGGAGAAGTTGTCCCTCTTCCAACACAGGAAGGGCGAAGACCTTGACTCTTATTAGGTTTCAGAGTTAGTACACAAGAAAGTGATTCATCTTTGCTTTTCTTCATTCGAAGGCCATATTTTAAATAAAAGAATTTCTCTACTCACAACATATACTACCAAAATGGTTATTAAGGTGTACGTGGCCATGATTTCATGCAGTCAGGAGGTATGCTTGAGTTCTTTTTATTGATCATTACATATTTTGTTTGCAAACAATAATTTGCGAATCTGGTAATTTTTACCATACCAGACTACTGTCAACCTGAAGATTGGTGGCGCGCCCGAAAAAGTTTTTTTTCCAGTCAAAATGACACTAAGTTGTGTTTATGTTTCATTCACCTGCGCATGAATATTCAGGCACGTTTGGTTAAATAAAAAACGTTAGAACACTATTCTATAAACAATTTTGGGTAAATATGTATATTAGTGACTCTGCCGAAATAGTGTTTTTTTAGTAAATATTTTCGGTAAATATGTAGATTAACAACGAATGATGGGACGTACTATTTTGTCTGTGTTTGAAATTGATTCACGTTTTTGGAGTACTTTTAAGGGGATGGCTCGTGTGGGGGTAAATACAAGGTAATACTTCAGATTCGAAGCGCACAGTAAATGTCGCTGTTAGTTGGCTACAATTTTGAGCTACAGCATATCTCTTATGATGTCAGACGGTAGCATCAGATGTGACAATCACTGCATTATATTTTTTGTTCTTTTGGGGATTTGTAACTTTTATCATGTATATAAACGATCTTGGGGAGGCAGTTAATAATAGTGTCAATTTTTGCGGATGATACAAAATTGGCAGCTGTAGTTAAAGATATTGATGATAATTTTAAAGTGCAGGGGGATTTAAATAAATTGTTATCCTGGGCACATAAGTGGCAAATGACTTTCAACCTTGATAAGTGCAAAGTTATTAACATGGGTAAAGATAATAGAGAATTTAACTATGAAATGGATGGGCATTGGCTGAGCTCAGTAGAGGATGAGAAGGATCTGGGAGTAGTAATAGATAAGTCATTAAGGTTTTCTAAGCAGTGTATTGAAGCAAGAAATAGAGTGCTGGGTTTTATTAAGAGATATGTCAGTTACAAAAGTAAGGAGGTTATTCTTAAACTCTATAACTTTTATGTTAGGCCACATCTAGAGTACTGTATACAGGCATGGTCCCCACATTTTAGACACGATATTAACCTTCTCGAGTCAATGCAACGGAGGGCAACAAAGATTATTCCTTCCCTGAGGCACCTTGAATATATAGATGGACTGAGGGTATTAAATGTGTTCTCGTTCGAAAGGAGGTGTGTGAGAGGGGATATGATTGAGCTCTTTAAAATTTTTTCCGGGATGGATAAATTGGATGTTAGCAAGTTTTTTGAGTTAGATGATGGAAATCGGACTAGAGGTCACCACTTGAAAATTAAAAAGCAAGGGTGTAGGTTGGATTTAAGAAAATATTTTTTCACCAATAGAGTGGTAGACTTCTGGAACAAATTGCCGTGGAGGGTAGTAGGTAGTCCAAATCTAAATGTATTTAAGAGTAGGTTGGATGAGTTTTTGGGAAGGGAAGGTTGTGATGGTTCCTAAGTTTTGTATATATTAATATTGTTTGTATATATCTATAGCTGCATGATTTAGTTCTTGACAAACCGTGATTGGTGATACCCTTGTTTCTGGATGCAATCCTCTGGATGTAGTTTTCCTGGGAGTTTGGGTGCCTTAAAAAAGAGGCTGTTTGACTCGGATGACCTATGATGAGCCCTTGTGGCTTTTGTCATCTGTTATATTATATTGTGGGGGGACTTTGATTTTGTCTTCCCCGGGTGATGGTGCTTTTTGTGGGTGGGTTTTGACGGAAGCGGATGACCTTTGATAGTCCCTTGTAGCTTTTGTCATCCGTGTAATTGTTATGTTATGTTATGTTTAGTCTATTATTTACTAAATATCTGCGCTCTGCTCATTTATAGTTTTTTTCTAAGTTAGGTAAGGTTTCTTGATGTCTTTTATTGTTTTTTGTTTTGTTTTCTAAAACTACATAACGAAACAAAAACATTTGCAAAACGGGTCCTATTTATAAGCTACAACGTTGCCAGTAAGAAGATGTTATCATTTGCAGCAAACAAAAAAGGTACATGTAGATGAGCGGCCCAGCCGGAAAAAAAGATTTTTGTGTAAATATTATCGTTCACCCGTGTCTGAATATTGATGCGCGTTTGAGTTTTCTTCAAATGTTAGCTGCCGCCATTTTTTGTATTAAATAAATGCCCGAAAGTAAACAAACTGAAAACGCTTTTTACATAGGCAATTTTTTTTACAAAATTGCCCGAAAAAAAACAAACGAAACACGCTGTTTCCGTACTTAATTCCAGTGGTTATACTTCCGAAATAGCGAAGAGGAAAGCCTATTTATTTTGCGCGTCTGCGTTCTATTAAAAATCTAGCTAACTTGAATCACATTTTATTTTAGTAAGGCTTTTGATCGAGTGTCAGACTTACGGCTTCTGAGCAAAGTTAAAGCACACGGGATCGATGGCAGTATATTTAGGTGGATTCAGTCATGGCTTGGTGACAGACAGCAAAGAGTTAGTATAGATGGAGTTAAATCTGAGTGGGGGTGTGTTAGCAGTGGAGTTCCGCAAGGATCTGTTTTGGGTCCCTTGCTATTCTTAATTTATATTAATGATCTTGACATAGGTATAAGTAGTGACCTGAGTAAATTTGCTGATGATACTAAGCTAGGTAGAGCCATTAGGGCTGATTCTGATGCTGTTGTAATGCAGGAGGAATTGACCATTCTGTCCAATTGGGCTGAGAAATGGCAAATGAAGTTTAACATAGACAAATGTAGTTCATAAATTAAAAATGATTGGGATATGTGGGGGTGTTTCAAATTGGATAGCTGAGTGGCTGAAAGACAGGAAGCAAAGGGTAGTGCTAAATGGTGTAAAGTCAGAGTGGAGGGATGTTATCAGTGGGGTTCCTCAGGGATCACTTCTCGGTCCATTATTATTTGTCATCTATATAAACGATCTTGGGGAGGCAGTTAATAATAAAGTGTCAATTTTTGCGGATGATACCAAATTAGCAGCTGTAGTTAAAGATATTGATGATAATTTTAAAGTGCAGGGGGACTTAAATAAATTGTTATCCTGGGCACATAAGTGGCAAATGACTTTCAACCTTGATAAGTGCAGAATTATTAACATGGGAAAAGATAATAGAGAATTTAACTATGAAATGGATGGGCATTGGCTGAGCTCAGTAGAGGATGAGAAAGATCTAGGAATAGTAATAGATAAGTCATTAAGGTTTTCTAAGCAGTGTATTGAAGAAAGAAATAGGGCAAATAGAGTGCTGGGTTTTATTAAGAGAGATGTCAGTTGCAAGGGTGGGGAGGTTGTTCTTGAACTCTATAACTCTTATGTTAGGCCACATCTAGAGTACTGTATACAGGCATGGTCCCCACATTTTAGACACGATATTAACCTTCTTGAGTCAGTGCAACGGAGGGCAACAAAGATTATTCCTTCCCTGAGGCACCTTGAATATATAGATAGACTGAGGGTATTAAATATGTTCTCGTTCGAAAGGAGGTGTGTGAGAGGGGATATGATTGAGCTCTTTAAAATTTTTTCCAGGATAGATAAATTGGATGTTAGCAAGTTTTTTGAGTTAGATGATGGAAATCGGACTAGAGGTCACCACTTGAAAATTAAAAAGCAAGGGTGTAGGTTGGATTTAAGAAAATATTTTTTCACCAATAGAGTGGTAGACTTCTGGAACAAATTGCCGCAGAGGGTAGTAGGTAGTCCAAATCTAAATGTATTTAAGAGTAGGTTGGATGAGTTTATGGGAAGGGAAGGTTGTGATGGTTCCTAAGTTTTGTATATATTAATATTGTTTGTATATATCTATAGCTGCATGATTTAGTTCTTGACAAGCCTTGATTGGTGATACCCTTGTTTCTGGATGCAATCCTCTGGATGTAGTTTTCCTGGGAGTTTGGGTGCCTTGAAAAAGAGGCGTCTTGACTCGGATGACCTATGATGAGCCCTTGTGGCTTTTGTCTTCCGTTATATTATATTGTGGGGGACTTTGATTTTGTCTTCCCCTGGTGATGGTGCTTTTTGTGGGTGGGTTTTGACGGAGGCGGATGACCTTTGATAGGCCCTTGTGGCTTTTGTCATCCGTGTAATTATGTTATGTTATGTTATGTTATGTTATAGGTAGAAATAATCCATTGAATAGTTATAAATTAAATGGGAGAATTTTACGCAGGACTGATTGTGAGAGGAACTTGGGTATTTTGGTAAGTTCAGACCTTCGTCCTAGAAAGCAATGCCTAAATTCTAAGAATAAAGCTAATAGGATATTGGGATTCATTAGGAGGAGTGTAAGCAATAAGAGTGCTGAAGTCATTCTAAAACTGTATCTGGCGCTAGTTAGGCCTCATCTAGACTATGCAGTACAATTTTGGTCACCATATTATAGGAAGTATATTGATTTGCTTGAGTCTGTGCAGAGAAGGATGACAAAGATGATTGGTGGGCTAAGGAACTTACCTTATGGTGAAAGGCTCAGAAAACTAAATCTACATACATTGGAAAGGACAAGAGTCAGAGGGGAATTGATTGAAGTCTTCAAATGGGTAAAAGGATATAATAAAGGGGATCTGGGTAAGGTTCTTATACTTAGTGAACATGACAGGACATGTAGCAATGGGTTTAAGCTTGATAAGTATAGGTTTAGGAAGGAGATTGGGAGGAATTGGTTTACAAATCGTGTGGTAGATGAATGGAATAGGCTCACTAGACATGTGATAGAAGCCTCCTCTCTGGGTAGTTTTAAGAATAGATTTGATAAATATACGGATGAGCTGCTAGATGGGACTGACTTTTTTTATGTCATATGTATATATTTTTCTAAGGAGTGGGGAGATTATATTTTGCGGTTGCATGAATGGACATAATCCTCTGGATGCATTTATGTATATTGTAGATTAGATCTGAAGAACTCCTGTAAAGGGTGACAATGTTGATGACTTTTCTCTGGTAAGAAATCTTTTGTGTGTTAACTGGAACAGGAGCTGCCAAGTGTAGGCCATGGTTGGTCTTTTGCAGTCTCCTTCTTTTCTTATGTTCTTATGTAAACAGTCAGCCATACTTAAACAAGAACAATAATAGAAACAAAAACTTACAAACAACAAGAATTTGACCCGAATTTGTGCATGCAAGTTTAAAACCTGCTAATCAAGATGGCCACTGAAGTAAACAAAAGTCACTTTCTCACCAAAACAAAATAACCACAATTTATACAAAATAACCACAATTTAACTTCGTTATATTAACCAAATATATGATCTAATAACTTAATATTTATGTTTATGTCACACACCAAAGTATATCAAATAATCAAAATATTCTGAGAGCTCTACGAAACACGTGCTACCTGTTCATGCAGATATAGATATGTTATATGTTAGAAAATATTTTTTCACCAATAGAGTGGTAGATTACTGGAATAGTTTGCCATCTGAGACGGTAGACAGTCCAAACTTGAATGTATTCAAATGTAGATTAGATGATTATATGGGGAGGGAGGGTTAACTTTGGGGGGTATTCTGGAAGGTAGGCAGGCTAATGAAAGTGCTTTAGGGTTAAACTACTTGAGTAGTGATAGTGGTCAGGAAAATACAAGAGTACAGGGTCAGGGAAAGAAAGAAAGGAGATGCAGAGGAGATAGGCCCTCAGGTGCTTCAGGGATAGGTGGGCTGAATTGTCTTTACACAAATGCTCGTAGTCTTAGAAATAAGAGGGAGAATTATTTAGTTATATCATTCATGAAGATATAGATATAATATGTATAGTTGAATCATGGGTTAATGAAAATATATTTAATGATAATGTCAGTGAATTTGAACTAGAAGGTTATACTATGTACATTAGTCAAAGGAGAGATAGGACTGGTGGTGGGTTGATTATTTATATCAGAAATAGCATTTCTTCAAATCTAAATAACTCTATAAAGCAAGGAGAAGGTGAATCATTATGGATAGATATTATGGTTGGTAAAAATAGGAAAATACACTTGGGGGCTTTTTATAGACCACCAGGACAGACTGATTGTATCGATGAGTTAATGATTAGGGAAATAAGTAAAGGATGCAAAGAAGATACAGTTATTCTTGGTGACTTTAATTTAACTTCTGTAGACTGGGAAAATATGATAGGAAGAGATAGAGCAAGTTGTAAGTTTATGGAGTGTTTTGAGGATAACTTTTTGACCCAATTTGTTAATAAGTCAACAAGGGATGCCATTATATTAGATATAATTCTTTCAAATGATGATCACTTAGTTCAAGGATTGAGTGTAGGGGAATCATTGGGAAACAGTGATCATCAGATGATTCGGTTTAATTTGCAAATAGTTAAGGGTAGAACAACGACAAACTCCACAAAAATTCCAAATTTTTATAGGGGAGATTACGATAAATTACGCAGCATGCTAAATCAGATTAGGTGGGATATAGAATTCCATGGAAAGAATACTTATGAGATGTGGGATATTTTTAAGACTATATTAAACATGGTTCAGGAACAGTGTATTCCGATGAAGTCTATTAGGAAGAAATGTAGGAAACCATTGTGGTGGAATCAAGAAATAGCTAATAAAGTTTCAGAGAAAAAAAGGGCATACCAGAGATTACAAAGTGAGAGTAGTTTAGATAATTTAAACCATTATAGGTCAACCAGAAATGAACTAAATAAGATTATTAAGAAGACCAAAAGGACAGCAGAAATTAATTTAGCTAAAAATAATAATAAAGATCCTAAAAAATTCTTTAGCTATTATAGAATCAATAATAAATCTAACAGTGCTAAAATAGGGCCTATTAAATATGAAGGGGTTTTGAAAGAATCTGATGAGGAAATACTAGATGTCCTTAATGATCATTTTGCTTCAGTATTCACAGAAGAGAAACAGTTAGATTAATTGATGATAATTCTAGGTCAAGGGAAGTAGTGATAAATTCTATTAATATAGACAGAAGAAATTAAAGGGCTTATAATTCAGTTAAATACTAGTAAGGCATCTGGCCCTGACAACATTCATTCTTGGATACTCAAAGAAGGTGTAGAAAGTATTGCAGTAGCTCTTGAGAAGATATTTATTAGATCACTAGAGTCTGGAGAAATACCAAATGATTGGAAATTGGCAAATGTAGTGCCAATTTTTAAAAAGGGAAGCAAAGAGGACCCAAATAACTTAAGACCGGTAAGCTTAACTTCTATAGTCTGTAAAATTCTTGAGAAGATGGTTAAGAAGGGAATTTCTGATCATCTAGAGAGTAGCAGGTTAATTAATGATGCTCAGCATGGTTTTAGAAAAGATAGATCATGTTTAACAAATTTACTGGATTTTATGGATTATGTAAATAAAGAATTAGATAGGGGTGAGAAAGTTGATGTGATCTACTTAGATTTCAGCAAAGCTTTTGATAAGGTTCCACATAGAAGACTAGTTCATAAATTAAAGCTGCATGGGATATGTGGGAATGTTTTAAATTGGATAACTGAATGGCTGAAAAATAGGAAACAGAGAGTTGTACTGAATGGAGTGAGGTCAGAGTGGAGGAATGTTATTGGTGGCGTACCTCAGGTATCAGTTTTAGGCCCTTTATTATTTATAATCTATGTAAATGATCTTGGGCAAGGTGTAAATAGCAAAGTGTCAATTTTTGCTGATGACACTAAATTGGCCGCTGTAGTCAAAGAGGTTGAGGGTAGCTTTAAAGTGCAGGGTGACTTAGATAAGCTGTTAGCTTTGGCTCAGAAGTGGCAGATGACTTTTAACCTTAATAAATGCAAAGTTATTAACATGGGGAGAGATAATAGGGAATTTAGCTATGAGATGGATGGATATTGGCTTAATTCAGTCGAAGATGAGAAGGACTTAGGAGTGGTAGTAGATAGGTCACTGAAATTTTCAAAGCAGTGTATTGAGGCAAAAAATAGAGCAAATAGGGTGCTAGGTTACATTAAAAGAAATGTTAGCTACAAGAGTAAGGAGGTCATACTTAAACTATACAACTCTTATGTCAGGCCACATTTAGAGTACTGTATACAGGCATGGTCACCACATTTTAGACATAATATAAACTTATTAGAGTCAGTACAAAGGAGGGCAACAAAAATAATACCATCCCTGAAGCACTTTGAATATGAAGATAGACTGAGGGTATTAAATATGTTTTCATTTGAAAGAAGGTGTGTGAGGGGAGATAGATTGAGCTTTTTAAAATCTTTTCTGGGATGGATAAATTAGATTTCAGCAAGTTATTTGAGTTAGAAGGTAGTAATAGAACTAGAGGCCACCACTTAAAGATTAAAAAACAGAGGTGCAGACTGGATGTTAGAAAATATTTTTTCACTAACAGAGTGGTGGATTATTGGAATAGTTTGCCACCTGAGACTGTAGACAGCTCAAACTTGAATGTTTTCAAGCGCAGATTGGATGATTATATGGGGATGGAGGGTTAATTTCTTACTTTTTGGTATGTGGATATGTTTCTTGACTCATTCCTGTGGATGCAGTTTCTTTTTATTGTATATTTTGGGGAAGTTTGATTTTGTTTTTGACAGACTCCTATGGAGGCTTTAAATTATATATTGTAGATGCATGGTTGGACATTCCTATGGATTATTAAATTGTATATTGTAGATGCATGATCTGAAAAATCCTATGGATGCATTATATGGGTGGGATTTGATGGATACGGATGACCTTTGATAGGCCCCTTGTGGCTTTTGTCATCCGTTAAATTATGTTATCCAACCTGCACCTGTTTTTTAATTTTTAAGTGGTGACCCCTAGTCCTATTACTACCTTCCAACTTATCCATTCCAGAAGAGACTTAATTAGCTCAATCATATCTCCCCTTACACATCTTCTCTCAAATGAGAACATATTTAGTACCCTCAGTCTATCTTCATATTCAATGTGCTTCAGGGAATGTATTATTTTTGTTGCCCTCCTTTGTACTGACTCTAGACGGTTGATGCCATGTCTAATATGTGGTGACCATGCTTGTATATAGTACTCTAAATGTGGCCTAACATACAAGTTCTAGAGTTTAAGGATAACCTCTTTACTCTTGTGGCTAACATTCCTCTTAATGTATCCTAGCACCCTATTTGCTCTATTTTTTACCTCAATATAGGTGTGCTTCCGAGATTGGAGGCGGGATGGAATGGTTGTCTTGTGCAATTGGACTGAATGATTATGTGAAAGGCCTGTGTGAGGAGTCTGGATTAGTGTTTGTAGATGTTTGGAATGGGTTTATGGGAATAAGGCATTGTATGCATTGATGGACTCCATCTAAGCTGGGCTGGGGTTGACAGTTTGTGGCAGGAGTTAGATAGTGTCATTGGGTCTTTGCAGGCGGGGAAACTAGTTACTGATAGTGGTCATGGAAATATAAGAGTACAGGGTCGGGCAGGGAAAGGTAAGAGATAGAGTGGAAGGTATCCATTCTAAAAGAGGTGCTTCAGAGATAAAAGGGCTGAGTTGTCTTTATACTAATGCTCGTAGTCTTAGAAATAAGAAAGATGAGTTATTTTGTTATATTATCGATGAAGATATAGATATAATATGCATAATAGAATCATGGGTTAATGTAAATAAATTTAATGACAACGTGAGTGAATTTGAACTACAGGGTTATGATATGTACATAGGTCAAAGGAGAGATACAATGGGTGGTGGGTTAATTATTTATATCAGAAATAGCATTTCTTCAAATCTAAATAATTCTATAAATAAGTTGACTCACTGTAGATAGATATTAGGGTCAGTAAAAATAGGATAATACACTTGGAGCCTTTACAGACCACCTGGACAGACTGACTGTATGGATGAGCTAATGATCAGGAAAATAAGAAAAGAATGAAGTAGATACAGTTATTCTTGGTGACTTTAATTTAAATTCTGTGGACTGGCAAAATATGATAGGAAGGGATAGAACAAGTTTTAAGTTAATAGAATGCTTTGCGGATAATCTTTTGACTCAATTTGTTAATAAGCCAACAAGGGGTGCCAATATCTTAAATCTGGTTCTTGAAAATGATGATCACTTGGTTCAGGAATTTACTGTTGGGGAAGCATTGGGAAATAGTTATCATCAGATGGTTCATTTTAACTTGAGAATAGTGAAAGGTAGAACATAAACAAACTCACAAAAACTCCAAATTTTTATAGGGGCCATTACGGTAAATTATGAAACTTGCTAAATCAGATTAGGTGGGATATAGAATTCAGGGGCAAGAATACTTATGAGATGTGGGACACTTTTAAGACTATATTAAACATAGTCCAGGAGCAGTATATTCCAATGAAGGCTATTAGGAAGAAATGTAGGAAGCCGTTGTGGTGGAATCACAAGATAGCTAGGAAAATTTATGAAAAGAAAGGGGCATACCAGAGATTACAGATAGAAAGTACTTTTGAGAATTTAAATCATTATAGGTTGACCAGAATTGAGCTAAATAAGATTATTAAGAAGAGCAAAAGGGTAGCAGAAATTAATTTAGCTCAAAATAATAATAAAGATCCAAGAAAATTCTTTAGCTATTATAGAATTAATAACAAATCTAACGGTGATAAAATTGGGCCTATTAGATATGAAGGAGGTTTTAAAAGCATCGGATGAGGAAATAGTAGAGGTTCTTAATGATCATTTTTCTTCAGTATTTACACAAGAGATTAAAGATAGATTAATTGATGATAATTCTAGTTCAAGGGAAGTAGTGTTGAATACCGTTAATGTGAATGTAGAAATAATTAAAGAGCTTATATTGGAGTTAAATACTAGTAAGTCATCTGGCCCAGACAACATTCATTTTAGGTTACTCAAAGAAGGTGTAGATAGTACATTCGACCCTCGGCTATTCACAGTTCATCATCCGTGCCTTCAACTATCTGCGGAAAATTTTGCGGGTCCTTAAAATTCAAAATTTGTGCCATTTCCAGATATCTGCAGAAACCTATGTACATAGTCGTAAAATGTAAGTGTTGGTTGGCTGAGACAGGATGATTCCAGCCAATCAGCATTCAGATCTCATTTGCTCAACTACAGTATGTACAGTATATGTACTGATTTCCTGTGCTCCATTCAGTACGCTTGTGTCCCACGTGTGTGAGTGGTCATTTGTGTATTTATCATAATTTTGCCTGTTTTATTTCTCATTTTTTAATAATTTTACACCTTCAATAATTCTTGCTTTTTGCACCTTAATATTAACAATGCCTAAACGCCCTGCATCGTCTAGTGTTGCTAAAGACATGCCTAAGTGTGCTAAGAAAGTGATGAGTTTGGAGGAGAAGGCAAAAGTTTTAGATAGGTTGAAAGAAGGCAAGAAAAAGGCCGAAGTTGTTTGAGAGTTTGGCATGAACGAAAGCACAATTCGATCAATTTTAAGCTGTGAAAAGGCTATTAGAGAGAGAGAGAGTTAGTGAATGTAAACCAAGTGATGAAGACAAGCAAATCAGTGTGTGATAAGGTTCTTGTTAGGATGGAGTCTGCTTTAATTATTTGGATTTCTGACACTCGTAAAGGCAGCTTCATCTTACCCTGAACAACTGCAGGAAATGATTAGGGAGAAGGGCTATAAGCCAGAACAAGTGTTTAACATGGACGAAACTTGTCTTTTTTTTAAAAAACATTACTTCTTGAATTAATATGGTGAGCGTATTATGATGTTTGGGAATGCTGGGGGGTGTTTTGGGGGTAGCATCAACTATCCATATTTTTTCAATATTCCCGGAGGTTCATGGTCCCTATCCCCCAGCAAATATGGGGGGTTGACTGTATTGCAATAGCTCTTGAGAAGATATATACTAGAGCATTAGAGTTTGGAGAAATACCTAATGATTGGAAATTAGTGAATGTAGTGCCAATTTTTAAAAAGGGACGTAAAGAGGACCTGAATAAATTTAGGCCGGTAAGCTTAACTTCACTCATTTGTAAAATCCTTGAGAAGATGGTTAAGAAGGGAATTTCTGACCATCTAGAGTATGGTAGGTTAATAAATGATGCTCAGCATGGGTTTAGAAGAGGTAGATAGTGTTTAACAAATTTACTGGACATTATGGATTATGTTACTAAACAATTAGATAAGGGAGAGAATGTTGATGTAATTTACTTAGATTTTAGCAAAGCTTTTGACAAGATTCCACATAGGAGACTAGTGGTAAACTTTTGAATTGGATAAATGAATGGCTGAAAGACAGGAAACAGATAGTTGTGCTGAATGGAGTGAGGTCACAGCAGAGGGACATTATCAGTAGCATACTTCAGGGATCCGTTCTAGGCCCTTTATTATTCATAGTTTATATAGATGATCTTGGGGAGGCTATAAATACCAAAGTATCAATTTTTGAGCTAAATTAATTTCTGCCACCTTTTGCTCTTCTTAATAATCTTATTTAGCTCATTTCTGGTCAACCTATAATAATTTAAATTCTCAAAAGTACTTTCTATCTGTAATCTCTGGTATGCCCTTTTCTTCTCATAAATTTTCCTAGCTATCTCCTGATTCCATCGAAACAGCTTCCTACATTTCTTCCTAATAGCCTTCATTGGAATACACTGCTCCTGGACTATGTTTAGTAGTCTTAAAAGTGTCCCACATCTCATAAGTATTCTTCTCCATGAATTCTATATCCCACCTAATCTGATTTAGCAAGTTTCATAATTTATCATAATCTCCCCTATAAAAATTTGTGGTGTTTGTTGATGTTCTACCTTTCACTATTCTCAAGTTAAAATGAACCATCTGATGATAACTATTTCCCAATGCTTCCGCAACAGTCAATTCCTGAACCAAGTGATCATCATCTGAAAGAAGTAGAACTAATATGTTGGCACCCCTTATTGGCTTATTAACAAATTGAGTCAAAAGATTATCCTCAAAGCATTCTATAAACTTACAACTTGCTCTATCCCCTCCTGTCATATTTTCCAAGTCCACAGAATTTAAATTAAAGTCACCAAGAATAATTGTATCTACTTCACATCCTTTCCTTATTTCCCTAATCATTAACTCATCAATATACTCAGTCAGTTCGGGTGGTCTATAAAAGACTCCTAAGTGTATTATCCTATTTTTACTGACCATGATATCTATCCTCAGTGAGTCAACTTCTTCTTTCTTTATAGAATTATTTAGATTTGAAGAAATGCTATTTCTGATATAAATGATCAACCCACCACCCATCCTATCTCTCCTTTGACTAATGTACATATCATAACCCTGTAGTTCAAATTCACTCACATTGTCATTAAATTTATTTTCATTAACCCATGATTCTATTACACATTATGTCTTCATCAATTAAATAACTAAATAACTCATCTTTCTTATTTCTAAGACTACAAGCATTGGTATAAAGACAACTCAGCCCTCCTCTCCCTGAATCACCTCTTTTATCTGCTTTCTCCTTTGTATCTCTTTCCTTTCTCTAACCACTATCAGTAACTAGTTTCACACTTGCAAAGACCCAACAACACTATCTAACTCGTCTATCTATCATCTACATGTATCCATAAAATTCCTTCAATATTGTGACTTTGCTTCCAGAAAAATAATTGTTCTCCCTTTCTCTGTTATAAACCTATTTTCTTCAGTACTTCATACACCATTTTCTTTAATTTCCATAGGTTTTCCTTATTGTATTCTTCAGGTGGTTGTGGGAATACTTGTCTTTTCATTTCTTTTCCTTGAAGGTATGCTGTATTTGTCTATACTTCTACAGGTCCACTTCCTGTATTGCATTATCATTACTGCAGTCCTTATTGCTTCTTTTCAACATGTTGGGGAGTCAGTCTCTAAATCATTTTCCTCTTCAAATTCCTCTAGCTACAAGTCTCGCTTTTATCTTTCTTTTTACTTCCTTTTCCTTTTCTGTTGTTATCCATCTTACCGATATCACCTTTTGTCCCATGTCTTCCACCTCTTCAAATACACCTTTTTCTCCATTTTACAAGCTCTTGTTCTTTTGCTTAAGCTATTTCTGAGCCCTCTCATGTTAGTAATGATTCTTCTATATCTGCCAGCATTCTCCATCTTGCTAAAGCTTCAAAGTTCATACTCCTTTCTTCTTCTTGTCTGTCTAATTTTACATTGTACCAATGGCCATATTTACCTTGTTTATTCTTGCCAACTTTGCCTGCTTGACTCAATATTTCAATATTCTACCAGTTATTCTTTCTCCTCTCAGAGCATGTATATCTTCAAATCTTCCACCAATTATTGGTGCTCTCATTCTGCCCATATGTTCCAGTCATAGCCTAACCTCTTTGGGTTTAGGGCTAGGAAACTCCTTTGAGAGCTCAGTATAGCTCTCAGGCCAGTGGTGCCCCTAGTTCTGCCACGCCTCTGCTTCCAAATTTTCTACAGCGCTTAAACTTACCCAAACATTCAGCCCACTCTATTTAATTCTTCTCTCTTTACAGCATTAACTCAGACCATTGGACATCTCTCATTTTTCAAAGTATGATCATCACATAAAACCTCGCTCATCATCCATTTCCTAAGCAACTGGCATTTGGTAATACTCCTGAACTAACTAACTTCAAAAGCAATATTATTTTGTCTATAATTTACACATTTCCAATCTACCATCTGGCTTTTATATCAGCACAATCAAGCTATCACAGGCACTCTCACTCTCCTCTATCATAAAAGCCACTCAACTTCTAGAATTTCATTTAGGAATTAGAAACATTTCAATTATAATCCTATCTACCTGTTTATGGTAAAGATTAAGTTCCTTTATTTTGTTTGAATTGCATATGCTGTAATGAAATCTCATGTAGGTACATTCTTTTTTAAAATGATGCACCCACTTTGATTTCTATGAATTATTCAAATTTTTATTTTCATGGATCATTAATTAGCACCCCAATTCAATTTTCTATACAGCACATACTAATGTACTTTTTCATATTACTTTTACCTTTGCAGATTAAGAAGAACCAGCAGAGGGCAGTCATGATACTTGAAAGCAAAAAGATTCCTTATACTATCCTAGACATAACAGACCCGGCAAATGAAGACTCCAAAGATTACATGGTTGAAACAGCAGTTCCAAAGGAAGGATGTAAAATTCCTGTCACTCCACAAATTTTCAATGAAGCAGATTATTGTGGGGTGAGTCGACATGGAAGTTAGCTTGACATTAAATATGCTGCTTTGTGAATCGCTATTGTCTTTAAAGGTGTATTTTCAGATTGTCGAAAATTTCTAATATACTTACAAATCTCAATCTTCCTATGAACCTCCCAGCCCATAGTGCAAATTAGAGAAGCCCTGTTGCTGAGTTGAATTGGACTCTTAATAGGCATGGCGAAGTTGTTGATGCACTTCCTCCCAGCTCCCTCTCAGCACTACTTTTTCTATGACTATTAACCTTTTGGTGTATCTTTGGGAGAAACTCCTGCTACAACTGAAACCTGGAGGAGGAACATGACCTCCCAGCCTCCTTGCAGGCAGACACAGACACCTGACACAGAGGGAACCTCCACTCTAGTTCTAGGGCAAGCTGGTTATGCCCCTGGTCCTTTTATGTGCCTTCTTATACTGACCATTCTGGACTTTGCTCAGTCTCCTCTTTCATTAGGAGTTGCGCATGATAACCCTGACCTCTCTAAGGGTTTTCTGTCAGTAAGCTAGATCCGCTGCTTCAAACCAACCATACTCTTATTGGGGGTCAGAGTAGGGCCATCTCAGGCAGGGACACTGAATTTAAACTTTTCTGGACATGAGTGATTGTCCACCTTTTGTATCCATCTTGGGGTAGCTCCGCCTTTTCTAAGTAGGTGTCCCCCCCCCACCTGTGCTGTCTCAGGGACTCCTCCAACTGTCTCCTAGCAGAGAGGGTATTTCCTCCTCCATTGAATACAGGTTCAAGGACCTCCCCCTTACCCCCTTGTGCAAAGACAACTTTAGTCTAGTTCTTTCTCCATTTGTTGCATTCAGGGCTTTCCCCTTTACTTCCTTTAGGAGAGTTGACTTAGTGGCTCTCCACTTGCTGCAAATCCCCCTCTTGTTCCTCAGAGGCCTGCCAAGAACACCTTAACTTCCTTATAGCGGTAAGAGTAAGTGTTGTCACAGAGTCCTTGCCAAGACACCATCATTCTGAGGTTTGTCACATTAATGGGAGCTGTCATGCCCACTCCCATTTCTTTCTAATGCAGGTCAACAAGCTGGCCCCAGTGATATTTTTTATGGACCATAGTCCCTTTGAGTCTCCGGTTATGATACCTGACACCTTAGGAGGATGCTATATAGCCAGTTGCAGAACCCCTCCTGAGGGAAAGATGGTCCCAGGGTTGACCCCATCCCAGATAGCAGGATTTTACATGAGGGCGAACTTGAGCTCACTGTCAGGCACTGAACCTGAGTCCATACCTGGGCAAGCTGCTCCTCAGGCAGCACAGGCCCCTGAGGCCTCACTCAGGGATGATGGACCTTCTCCATTGGAAGGATCTTGCTGAGGCCAGTCCATCTGACTTTGGGGACCCTTCTGGGGGTTGAGACAAGCTGACTCACTTCTCACCCTCCTCTCCAAAGAAGAAAATCAAGGAGAAGTTGCCATTTCGGCAATTCAACCAAGCCAAGATCGGCACATCTTACTCTGCAGTGCCCTCGGTCTGTGAGACCCAGACAGACCAAAAATGCAAGTAGGCTGAGAGGAGCCTTGATTATGTCGAGGGGGCTCTCATTCAGAAATTACCGGGCATTTTTTTAGTCTACTGGCTTCAAATGCTTTCTAGTTATTTGCTCCATCGTTATTTGAAAGTGAGCAAAAGGCTACATCTTCCAGCATTGGAGAGCATAAGCGAGTTTGAGTGGTAGATAGCCAAAGGTGACAAATTTATCTCACAGGCGCCTTCTGGCAAATTTGGTGAACCCTTCAGAGGTGGCCCTTGGACATTGAATGACACTGGTGAGTGTAATACTGCACTCTATCATGAACTTCATGAATGGAGTGGTTATGTGAGGGAACTCGTGGACTACTCGTGGCTGACTAGGCAGCAGTCAAGGTTGAACATGTGATGAGAAAACAGGGATCAGTCTTGAGATGCACCCCTACACTCTTCAGCATATTCAACCATGTCAGTCACGTCTCCCAGAGTCAGAGTGTGCTGCTTGGTATCACGTGCGTGAAGACATTTGTGCTTCTACCGCAGTGGTGCTACTACTCCATTTCTTCAGTCATGGGAATTGTTCCTGTAGATGTGTAAAGTCAGTCCCCATAAGGGGTGTGGCAATTTGCCATCCTGGCCGCCGTGCTGATGAGATCCAGCGCTCCGTCCGGCCCGAGCTTAGCCTCTCTTCCTTCCTTCAGATAGCCTTCTCTCCATCCGGGGGGGCTACGGGGACGGATGGGTCCGCTGCCACTTTGGCAAGTGACCAAGCCAAGATCGGCACAGCCGCCCCCTCTGCCCCCCCTCCCCGGTTGCGGAGCCCCTGACTAAGACCAAAAGTGCACAGGGCGGAGCCTCGATGACATCGGGGCCCCTCATTCATTCAGGTTACCTGGCGTTTTCGAGCCCGCTGGCTTCAAACGCTTCCTCGTTATTCTCTCCACTGATGGCAGCATGTTGGCCAAGGGCAACATGATCCATCAGAGGAGAGGATTAGCTAGTGCATTGGTAGAGAGCCGAAGGTGACCCGTTTCTTGGACGGAGCCTTCTGGCGAATCCCGCCGAGGCGGCCAAGATAAGTGCTCTTCGGACACTTGATGGCACCCCGGTGAGTGTGATGCCGCACTCTACCATGAACTTTGTGAAAGGAGTAGTTTATGCGAGGGAACTCGTTGACTACTCCATTGTGGACATCACCTTAGAGCTGGCTGACCATGGGGTGGTCAAGGTCGAACGTGTGATGAGAACAAAGGGTTTGGGCCTTTAGACCCACCCCTACACTCTTCATCACTTTTGACTGTGGCCAAGTGTGTCAATTGTGGAGAGCCGCACCCCGCTTCTTCGAAGCAATGTGGTGCATATCTCCTCGAGAAAGAAATCCTGGCCGTTCAGGCCCATGATCGAATCTCATTCCGTGAAGCTAAGGACTTGGTCCTGGCACGCCCGGCTCTGCCTGGGACGTCATATGCCTCAATAGTTAGAAAGGCACCCTCTGCTCTTGGCCCATCCAGGCCAACGAGCACAGTTGTTTAGGCACCCATTCGGAGTCCTTCTGCATGCTCTAGTCAACCCGGGCGCTCCCCTGGTAAAGCTGGTGGCAAAAAGGGTTCATACCCAGCCCCGGCTAAAACCATGGCTCCCCCCTCTTTCCCCAGCGTGACTGTTTCCCGTAAGGCGAAACGAGTTGTTAGACTCACAGGGGGCAACACCCCTGAAGCTGGTTGCCAGGCCATCTTCTGGGGTTCCTAAAGCTGTCCCCTGAAAGGAGGACAGCAACAAAGGAGCTTCGGCTCCTTCGCCCACGCCTCATGGTGGAGCGAGTGACTCGGAGACAGTGTTTCCTCTAAAAGAGGGCCCCCCCGCCTTCGAAGCCACAACGCCCACCCAAGGTTTTGAGGCGGAGGGAGACTCGCATGGCAAGCCCAACCTCCCCCAATAAGCCCTCGAAGAGGGCCCCAGCATCTCCGAGCTAGGCCTGGAGGGCATATTCCTTCAATGGAATTGTCATGGACTCTGGGCCAACTGAGAGGAGCTGCGGAGGCTCATCCTGTCCAGTTCCCCGTTAGCTATCTTTTTTGCAGGAGACCATGCTAGGCGCGTACCCCCTGCCAGCCCTCCCGGGGTATAAGGGTCTTGCGACCCCACCACCATGGGATGGCCGGGCTGGGGGATGCGCGGTTTACACCCGGCATGATGTCTCCGTTCTTCCTTTCTCTTTAGATAACTCCTTTCAGGCAGTGGCTGTGCAGCTGCACATGGATAGGAGGTATACTATCATTTCTGCGTACATTCCACCGTCAGCTGACTTCGACGTGGGGGACTTCCGCCGCATCGTGGCACGGTTGCCGAGGCCTTTTCTCTTTCTTTGAGATCTGAACAGCAGGCATCCTCTCTGGGGAGATTACTCAATAAATCCCAGGGGACAAGTCCTTGCCAATCTGATCGATGAGCTTGAGATAGGTGTCCTAAACATGGATGAGTTTACGCATCACTGTCCGAGAACTGCTTCATTTTCTTGCCTTGATCTATCTTTGTGCTCTTCGGATGCACAGCCTGATTTTGATTTGGGGGTGGTCGATGACCTCCATGGTAGTGATCACTTTCCCATTCAAATATCATTTTCAGGGCAACAGCCGCCTGAGAGCCCACCTTAGTGGTGCTTGGCGCAGGCGCGGTGGCCTGCATTTCAGGAAATGACTGAATTCTCTATCTCAGTCGAGGAGTTTAGGTCGGTAGATGAGGCTGTTGAGTTCTTCTCTGGCAACCTCATCGCCGTGGGCCTGACTACTATTCCTAGGACGTCTGATCGTTTTGCACGTCGACCACTCCCATCGTGGTCGGCCGAGTGTGAGACGGCCCTCAAACAGAAGCGTTATGCCTACATGCGCTATAAGTGCCGCCCGAACGATTTCACTGTCGCTGAATTTCGTTGGGCTAGGGCTAGGTTCCAGTATATTTCGAAGCACGCCCGCCGCTCTTCTTGGCGGGCATACGTGTCTTCACTTAACGGGAAGATCCCTTTAGCAGAGGTGTGGAGGCGAGTCAAAAGGATTCAGGGCAAGTTCTTGCAGGACCCTCCTCCCGTTCTCCAGGAGAATGGCACCGCAATCTCGGACCCCGCGTCCGTGGCGGAATCCTTCGCGACCACTTTTTCCGCATTCTCTAGCCGTGATGCTGCTCCGCCAGCATTCAATGCACGTCGTGATATCGCGGAAGGCCGCCGGCTGGACTTTACCTCCAGAGGCGGAGAACCCTTCAACGACAGGTTTACTGTGAGTGAGTTGCGCTCCGCTCTCGCTTCGTGCGCGGACACCGCCCATGGTCCGGACGATGTCCCGTACGCCATGCTTCGACAACTGGGTGAGCGAAGCATGACCTTTCTGTTAGATTTGTTCAACAGGATCTGGGTGGAGGGTCTTCTTCCAGATTCCTAGCGAATCGCTACTGTGCTAGCCTTTCGCAAGCCGGGGAGAGATGACTCTATTCCGACCGGTTTCCGCCCAATCTCTCTAACCTCTTGCGTGTGCAAGTTGATGGAGAAATTGGTAAATGTTAGACTAGCCTTTTTCCTGCACAGCGGAGGCCATCTGTCTTCTGCACAGTGCGGCTTCCACAAGTTTCACTCCACGTCGGATGCTTTGCGAGATCGTCGATTCCGCGTACGGGTGGGTGCACTTCTGCCGCCATCCACGGCTCCACCCCGAACCAGATTTGTTTCTTAATGGGGTGCACCTGGATGTGGTTGAGTCGCACCGTTTCCTTGGTCCTATATTCGACCGACGCCTCACCTGCGAGGCTCATATTCGCAGCCTTAAGGTCTCTTGTACCCGCGCCATGGACATTCTCCGTTCCGTGACGTTCAGCGCTTGGGGCGCTGATAGGGCTACTGCCCTACTCTTTTATCGATCCTTTGTTCGTTCGAAGCTCGACTACGGATGCGAGGTTTATGCATCCGCAGCCGAGCGTTTATTGCGGAAGGTGGATTCGATCCACCACACTGGCCTTCGCCTTGCGACCGGTGCCTTCCGCACTTCCCCCATTAAGAGGCTGTTGGTCGATGCTGGGAAGATGCCACTCGCTTCTGCCCTGGGTGCAGTGCATCACTCACCTGTACGCGCGAGCCCGGCGCCTCCCTCAGTCGCCAACAGCTTTCACTGCATCCGCAGCTGATCTCGACGGTGCCTATGCCGCCGAGAGACGCCAGTCATACCCTAAGCCCTTTGGGTTTAGGGCCTAGAAACTCCTTCGAAAGCTAGATATAGCTCTCGTGCCGGTGGCGCCTCTGGTTCTGCCCAGATTTGGCTATTTGTCGCCACGCCTCCGCTCTCAAAGCTTGTACGGCGCCGGGAGTATTGCATTCGACCTTTTTGGAGCGCACCTCGTGTCACGCTGGAACCGTGCCAGTGTATACGGATGGCTCCAAGTCCCAAGAGGGGGTCGGCTTCCACGCTGTATCCCCTCTGTTTGAAGTCAGCGGGGCTCTACCAAGCGCTGCGTCTATCTTCCCGGCCGAGCTGGTGGCAATACACCACTCGGTACGGGAGATCACGCGACGTGCCCGGTTCGGAGACCGGATTGTGATCTATAGCGACTCACAAAGCTCGGGGCATTGGAATCTCTGCATCCCTTGGTTCGTGATATCCGTGGCGCCACGGTTTTGGCGAGCCGGGCAGATGTCGAGATTATCTTCTGCTGAGTTCTGGACATGTAGGAATTGTGGGGAATGAGCGCGCCAAAGAGTCCGTGAGGACTCTGCGACCGGACCAGCGTTTCACTCTTCCTCACACCGACTACATGGTAGGAATATGGGCCGCTCTTCGGACTGCTTGGCAAAGAAGATCGGAGACGGTCGAAGGGAACTTAAAGTTGCGTGCCATTGCGCCGCAACTGTTCCCAAGACCTATCCCCCAATGCCGCGACAGCTTCAGGTCGCTTTCTGTCGTCTCCGAATCGGACACACTCGTGTGACGCATCGCTATTTGATGGAGCGCTCGCCTGCGCCCTATTGCGACGACTACGTCGTCCCCCAGACTGTTCGGCATATTCTTGTCGAATGTCCCAGTCTGGGTGATCTTCGCGCACGATACCTGTACCGGGATGGGCCAGGTCGCTACCGCCTGTCCCTTTTACTCGGGACGAGTTCGTGCACATTGACTTTTGGGGGGAGGCCGGTCTTCTTCCCTTTATTTAAGAAGGTTCTATTTTTTTTTGCTTTGTTATTGTTTTCTTTGTAGGTTGCATGCTCCTGTACCGGGGTGAGGGGGACCTCCCCCCGATGCCGGAGATCGCTTCCTAATTGTTAAGTTTTTCACATTTTTATTATTGTTATGTTTTCATATTTTTATTTTAAACTAGCCTAGTTCTAGGCTGTCGTGTTTCCGGTGACTTATGCCCTAGTGAGTAGTTGCCAGATGGGCTCTAAAAAAAAAGTGTAAAGTCGGGTTTGAATGAAGTCTTGGTAAGTTGCCTCAAGGTTGTACATAAGTCCTTATCATGTATATCAAAGTATGTCTGGAACTTCTTATTCCTCAATTTAAAAAAAAATTATCATCTGCTTGAGGCCTATGAACACATTCATTTGCACGCCCATTCAAACCCTTCTGCATGTTCTACCCCTTTTCCTTGGTGCCCCCCTGGTACGACAGCAAAAAGGGTTCACACCTAGCCTCGTTTTAAAACAGTTCTCTTCTCAGTCTTCCTAGCAGGCTCTGAAATGGCAACAGTAGAGCATCAATTCCACTCGGCATCAACAACATCAGATGGGCCTATGCACATCTCAACCAAGAAGATGAAAGTGGTTTCTTTTCCCATTATAGAGGGTGTATTAGGGATACTGATCTCTACCTATAGCAGCAGAGGATTGCAGTCATTGAGAGCCCTAGATTCCTAGGATTGACATTCAATAGGAAGTTCAAATGGAAACCATACATCAGAACTGTTAAAAGCTCCTAAAAAGGGTGATGACTGTCCTGCGCACCTTTTTCCACTACAACTGGGGAGCTGATTGAGAAATCCTTTCCTACTCCTCCTTAATTCGCCCCAAATTGGACTACACACGTGAACTCTGGATCTGAGACGCCTTTCTCTTATCAACCAGTGGCCAATGAAATCCTTCGCATGGCTATGAGGCTCTTTCGGCCTGGATGGCTAGATGGGCATATCTATATGAATCAAATAAGATTTACTCATCTTCCCAAGCTTATCAAAATGGAAGACCCAAAGCCTTACCCACTGACAAGAAGTATGTGTGCCGACTTTGCATCGGGCACATATTAATCACACACAGATTCTTAATGCAAAGGAACTACACCCTCTCACTGCAAATACTGCATTGTACCCCTCACAATTACCCATTTCATCCCAGAATGCCAGACTTGTATCTAGAACTCTGATGATGGTACCTACCCATTGATGGGGGAGGAACCCTCAACATCTTAAAATCAGCATGAACAGCTGAGAATATCCTGACAGTGGAATCATCCACTACCTAGAGGCTGTTTTGCATTCTGACCTCTGCCATGGTGGTCAGCCGTGTGTGAGGTGGCCCTAAAACAGAAGCATTATGCCTACATGCGCTATCAGCGCCACCTGAACGATTTTATTCCGTGAATTTCATCAAGCTACGGCTAGGTACAGGTTTGTTGTGAAGCACGCCTGATGCTCTTTCTGGCAGGCATATGTGTCTTCACTTAACTGAAGACCCCTCTGGCAGTGGCATGCAAGTGACAAGACTTTTCTGTTAGACCCTGTAAGGGGCGCAGCGATTTGCCTTCCTGGTCACTGTGCTGATGGTACTCAGTGCCTCATCCTGCCTCAGCTTAACCTCTTCTCCTTTTTCTGACACTTCATCTTCTTACCCTGCTTCCTTACTTTCCATACAACCTCTCCCACAACTTTCTCTGGTTGGCCTATAATTTCAGAGGGTAGATGCCAACCAGCTGCTTCATACCCAACTATCCTTAATAATCAAGGCTGAGGGGGAAGGGGGCAACGTTTCCTGAGCTCTGGTCTGGGGTAGTGGGTTTTTCAACAGCCTGCTTCATCCCCACTCACACCTTCCTCACACCCCTTGCAGAGTGGGCTACTGTGTGGGGTGATGAGCATTTGTCTCCTTTATAATTATAGGGTCACCATGCCTGATGATGAAAAAAAAACACCAACTCTCCTCTTCCCTACTGGTGTAGGGGACTTCCCCTTTCCCCTATACCCCTTTTCTAGTGGCAGTCTCCCCTTTGCTTTCCAAGGGGACTGCCAAGAAAGCAGGCAGGAGACCCATAATTGACCGCTCACACTCCCAATAGGGCCAACCACCATAGGGGTGTGTGGGACAACAAGGCTATCGGCCTGTGACCTCCAAAGTCCTGCTTGTACACATATTCAGTTTACAAGGGGTCACTATACATGCCCCCCTCTCTTCACCAACAGATGCCAGTTCTCCGGCCCAGGACAAAATGAAAGGTACATCGAAGTGGACCTGTGATGGCCACATGGAGGCCCCCCTGAGATGGACATGGTCCCTGAGGTCACCCAGTGCCAGATGGTAGGATCTTCCATGGGGTCGAACCCAGGCTCAGTGCCAAGCACAGAACCTGTGTCCACCCCTATGCAAGCCCCTCTTCAGATGGCTTGAGTCCCTGAGGCCTCACAAGGAGAGGAGAGATCTCTTTCCCTGGCGGTGCTGCTGTGACAAGCAAGATCTTCTCCATTTCAGAGGAGGATCATCTTGATGAGGCCAGCCCAGCTGCCCTAGGGGCTCCTACCGGCAGAGAAGTGGGTTCATTCCCTGCCCTCTCCTAAGGGAAAAAAGAGAACAAGGAAAGGACAAAAAAAGACTCCATGGGGGGGGGGGCTGCTCTCGCTCAGTGGTAGCCACTCCCCCTTCAGTATGGGACCAAGCCAAGATTGACATGTCTGGCTCCAAGGCTCTCCTGGGTGGGGAGTCCTTGACAGAGACAAAAAGTGTGCAGAGTGGAGCCTCAATTATGTCCAGGGCCCTCAGTCTGAGGCTACTTGGCATTTTTGAGCCTGGTGGTTTCTAACGCTTCCTCATTATTCATTCCACTGAAGGTAGCATGTTGGCTAATGGCAAAATGATTGGTAGAGAGATAAAGGTCAACCGTTTCTAGGATGCAATCGCCTTCTGGCGTTCCACTCTCGCCTTGTGTGTGGACACCATCCCTGGTCCTGATCATGTCCTGTACCCCATGTTTAGACACCAGAGTGAGCGATTTATTACTTTTCTATTAGATTTGTTCAACAGGATTTGGGTAGAGGGCATCCTCCCAGATTCCTGGCAGATCCCTACTGTGCTCCCTTTTTTCAAACTGGGGGGGGGGGGAATCACTCTAACCCAGCCTGTTTCCGACCAATCTCTCTAACTTCCTATGAGTGTAAGTTAATGGAGAATGTTGGTAAATATTAGATTAGCTCTTCTTCTCAACAGCGGAGACCATCTGCTTTCTGCACAGTGCTGCATCCGCAAGTTCCACCACACATCCATGCTCTGCTCTGCCTGGAAAATGCCGTCTGTGAGACTGTAAAGGTTATCGTTGAACCCAGTTCCCACAGCCCAAGGAAAAATACACACATAAAATTTATAAAAGACCAGGGATCCAAAGGCCTACCAGAAATTCACCAGAATTGATCAGGACAGTGCTAAATTATGAGGTATCTGCAAGGGTTAAATAAATACACACCTAAAAATTATTTACAGTATTATTTACAACAAAATTAAAATTAAATAAATTAACTGTTAACAACTTATACGGGGGTCATCAAAGAATAAGAAAAGTCACAAATGCTTATCACCATCGAACGATGACAAGTCGTTTTAACCAAAAAGATATTCGCGCATACGAAAATGGGTTCTATGAATAAGTTGTTTAAAGCCGAAACGACACGTGCCGTTGAAGATGAAAATAGGCTTCGCTACTCTAGTGACAGGTGTTCCCGGAATAACCTCCCTGTCTTACGTCCCTTAATGAATTTAAAGGGGATGTAAGAAGAAAGAGATACTTCAAAATACCTGATACCAGAGCAGTGAAGCAATAACCCACGTCGGGAACCCAGGCAAAAGAGGCTTGGCGATGATGGGGGGAATTCGACCCAAGTCCACAGGGGTAAATGCGATGACGGTTTTCGGAGAGGAGAAACCCACAGACGGCGATATCGGGCAAAAGGCGTCGAGACCACGGGGAACAATGATTCAAAGGCCCAACAATCCAAGAGAAGGAATTCGAGATGACAGGATTCCCCAAAGAGGAGAGGGCGAGGTGACTGGGGGAGAACTTTCATGTGCCCAGTGTGAATGGCTTCTCAAAGGAGAACACTTGCAAATGTAACTGGAAGAGCACAATTTGATGCAGCCAACAGAGGGGCAGGAATCAATGGCAGAAAATCCTCACTGCATGAAGGAATCCAGTACCAGTCTCAAAAAAATGAACGACGTCAAGGTAAGTAACGGACAATGATTCAGCTGAGCAATCAGGCAGAATCCTCACAACAGAATAAACTAAAAAGCCTCACGGCACCATTTATATCCTTCAGTCCGAAGGGGGAAAAGGGGAGGGGGGAATGAGTCACTTCCCCTATGCAAATTAGGCTGGTAAGTTAAAGAAGTTTAGGCCAAAATGGTAGCCTCGAAGCGAGTCGACCTGTGATAAACACCGTAAGCTATGATGAGAAAGGTAAAGCATGGAAATCCAAGGGCCTACCCTTTACAGAGACCTTCCTTCATAGACAGACCTATGATACAGCATGGTGATATGGTATCGTGGAGACTCTCCGCACGTTGCGGGCAAGGGGACACTTCCCAATCTTTATATCTGAATTTTTGGGAGATCGTCGGTTCTGCGTACAGCTGGCCCAACGGAGCAGGAAGAGGGTGTCCCACAGGGAAGTATCCTCCGTGTCACACACACTGCCCTGAAAAACAACGGCATTATCTCGGTGCTGCCGGAAGATGTTCTCTCTACGTGGACAACCTTTCAATCTCTTTTAGCGCAGCCCAAATGCCAACTCCTGAGTGTCTACTCCAACAGATATTCAACCGTATCTCTCACTATGTCGAAGCGCACAGGTTTCGGTTTTCCTTGGCCAAGACTAAGGTAGTGCACTTCTGCTGCCATCCATGGCTCCACCCTGACCCAGACTTGTTTTCTTTATGGTTGAATCGCACCATTTCCTTCACCTTGTATTTGACTGACGCCTCGCCTAGGAAGCTCATATCCACAGACTTAGGGTCTCGTACCCGCGCCATGGATATACTCCATTCCGTGACGTTCAGCGCTGATAGGCCTACTGCCTTACTTTTTTGGCGATCCTTTGTTCATTCAAAGCTTGACTACGGATGCGAGTTTTATGCATCCGCAGCTGTGTGTGTATTGCAGAAGGTGGGCTCTATCCACCACACCGGCCTTCGCCCTGCGACCAGTGCCTTCCGCACTTCCCCCATTAATAGCCTACTTGTTGATGCTGGGGAGATGCCAATCGCTCTATGCCATGCACAATGCATTATTCACCTGTACGTGCGAGCCCGGCACCTCCCTCAGTCGCCAACAGCTCTCACTGTATCCGCAGCTGATTTTGCCGATGCCTATGCTGCCGAGAGACGCCAGTCCTACCCTAAGCCCTTTGGGTTTAGGGCCAGGAAACTCCTTCGAGAGCTAGGTATAGCTCTCAGGCTGTTGGCGCCTCTGGTTCTGCCCAATACGCTACCCTGAAGGGTACCACCTTTGGCGATTTGTCGCCACACCTCTGCTCCCAAAGCTTGTACAGCGCCGGGAGTATTGCGTTCAACCTTTTTGGAGCACACAGCGTGTCATGCTGGAACTGTGCCAGTGTATACAGATGGCTTCCATGCCGTATCCCCTCTGCTTGAAGTCAGTGGGGCTCTGCCAGGCGCTGTGTCTGTCTTCATGGCCAAACTGGTGGCAATACACCACTTGGTGTGGGAGATACGTGTTGTGCCCGGTTTGGAGACTGGATTGTGATCTATAGTGACTCACAAAGCGCCCTGAGTGCTCTCGGAGCATTGGAATCTCCACATCCCCTGGTTTGCAATATCCATGACACCACAGTTTTGGCAAGCCGGGCAATGTTGAGATGATCTTCTGCTGGGTTCCTGGACATGTAAGAATTGCGGGGAATGTGCGTGCCGATGAGGGTGCCAAAGAGTCTGTGAGGACTCTGCGACCGGACCAGCGTTTTGCTCTTCCCCACACTGACTACCTGGCAAGAATATGGGTAGCTCTTTGGGCTGCTTGGCAAAGAAGATGGGAAAAGGTTGAAGGGAACATAAAGTTGTGTGCCATTGCGCCGCAGCTGTTCCCATGGACCTACTTGCCAATGCCACAAAGGCTTCAGGTTACTTTCTGTCATCCCTGATTTGGACACACTCGCTATATGCACCGCCATTTGATGGAGCGCTCATCAGCGCACTACTGTGAAGACTGCGTTGTTCCCCGGACTGTTCGGCACATTCTTGTTGAATGTCCCAGTCTGGGTGATTTCCATGTATTTTACCTGTCACGGTACAGGGATGAGTGTGGTTGCTCCTGCTTGTTCCTTGTACTCAGGACGGGTTCATGCACACATACTCCTCCTCCATTTTATTTTACCCTTTTTGTGTGTTTTTGTAGGTCGCATGTTTCCCCTGCTGTGGGGAGCTGGACCTACCCCTGACGCTTCCTTAAGTTTTTCTTTTCTTTTTTTAGCCTTACATTTTTATAATTATTTGTTAATTACATAGTTTTTTGTAGTTTTTTTTTAATATAGCCTAGTAGTAGGCTTTGATATGAGTACAGCGACTTCTGCCCTAGTAGGCATTCACTAGATGTGCTCCTAAAATTATATATAAAAAAAAGAAAAAAAAGACTTGGATTGGGTGCTTCCATTCCCCTTATTGTGTTTCTAGTTTTGTAGCGGTCTTCCAAATATAAAGCTGATGTGGCTTTTCCTATATATTTATATCTTTGGCATGTTTTATAATAATTCATACTATAGATTCATGCAACCCTGCATGGTGGACTATTTTAGAAGTTATAACTAAATGAATTTCTTTTGATAACCGTTTCTTTTTTATACTTGAAGTACTAGCACCAAAAGTATTCTTTCATTTATCCATATTTTTGTTAATGTCGGTTAATAAAACTTTTAAATTGTAGATGTCAACTGGACCAGCGTAAACACAATTGGAATAAGCATAGGGGATAAGGGATGAAGGAATCCAGAATATTTTATCAGAACTCAAAAAATTTGATCAAAACTTGTTTTAACTCAAGATTTTGTCTTGTACAAAGTTTTAGTCCCATTTTATATTTCATACCAACTCATTTTATACTATTCGTACTCATACTAATTTGGTCTTTGCTGTATAGTAGAAATGTACTAATTTAATAATTTAATACCCACTACACTTTGTGATAAACAACTGAAATACAGGGACTTAAAGAACATGGTAAATGGAAGGTAAAAGATACACAAGTAAGCAGTGATATTGGGCTTAAAAAAGTATTTTCTCTGCATCATAAGGAAGTCTCCTTGTTAGTTTACATGGGATAATAATAATATGTACCTTCCATAACTGCTGTTGATGTTTGGCCTTTAGTTTTAACTAATTGTGATTGCATTTTTTAAATCAGGATTATGATGCCATGGATATGGCCAATGAATGTGATAGTCTTGGAGATTTCTTGAAACTAACTGAAGAGGAGAAGAAGGATGTTAAAATTGGAATCACTGGTATCATTCCACAGAACAAATCTGAAGAAAGTGGAAGCCATATCGCAAATGGAGTTTCTGCCAGCAGAGAGGTAGGTGCTTGCTAGACCATGGGAAATTAATTATGTAATTCTGCTTAATTTAGGCATTACTGTATATAATAAATGAACACAGTTAAGTTAGTTGGCTTCATTTAAATCACTAATTTGAATATAACCCAGCTGGTGAATGTTTACTCTGCAATTTAGTTTAAATGATTGTTTTATGAAGTAATTTGAAAGTTGCAAGTTCTATTGCCATTTCAAATATGTATTTTAATTATATTTGATCAAAAAGTTCTTAATTGGGGATTTTGGCAATGTATTTTTTTGTGGAATAATCTGAACTCGCCAATTTAAATAGGCTTTAATTTTAGGTAATGATTGCAGCAGTGTAAGCCTGCCTCAACCATTATATGAAATGAGTACCCTTTTTTCCTGTGAATTCTCATGTTTTTTTATAAAGTGATGCATAGGCATAGTCAATTAAATATGAGTACAATACAGCAGTTAAGCAAAAAAAAATTCAGAACAAGTATGACAAAAAAACATGATATAACTAATTTTTTCTTTGTATATCTACAATTTTTACATTTAAGTTCATGTTTTCATAACCACTATTGAAATATTGCTCTTCCTCCTAATTTTAATATTTTTTTCTCATTCACATCAATCTGCACTCATCCTCCCTCATATTAACAAAATATACTAAAGAACAAAATTTGTTGGAGAAGATTCTAAAATCAATAGTTGATACTTTTCTAAGGAAATAAATGAACATTTGATGTTTTGTTGTTATATATATATATATATATATATATATATATATATATATATATATATATATATATATATATATATATAGTAAAGTTAAGTCAATTTTGTTGTGTGTGGTTAGTCTAGTTGCTGGATGGAGTCTTGATTCATTTGATTTTTCCAGTGGCTGCTATAAACTGTAGATACTGTGGTTCAGATCCCACTGAGAAATAAAGGCATCTTCAAGAAAGCCATGTCTTATAATATGGAATTTCATTGTACATAGGAAAACCAGGGCAACAGAACAAGTGCATGTTTCTTATTCCTTTATTAATATGCCCCTGTTTCAAGGACCACCTCATCATCATGGAATTAAAAATATTTTACGCAAATACAATTTTATATATTTAGCAAAAATAAACTAAATCTAACTTATCAACACAATGAGATGGCCTGTTATTAAGTTAGTTTTAATTTGTTTTCTGATTATTTCCAAATCCATGATTATGAGGTTGGTACTGGTTCTCCAAATGTGGTTATACTAATAAATAAATAAATAAGAAACCTAAACTTTTGTGTTGCTCTGGTTCTCTTATATATATTTATATATATATATATATATATATATATATATATATATATATATTTATTTATTTCTCTGAATGCATGCCTATTTTATTATATATTAAGCATGATGTCTGAAAAATATCATATACAGCTTAAGTTTATGTATATAATATGGAGTTTTCATTTAATGACTTATTCAGAAATGTGTTTCTTCTGAAACTTATGAATCTGGACAAAGTACCTACTTGTGTTGTATTCCTTTAATTCTCTTATAAACCCTCAGTTTGATAGAATTTAAAGAAACATGGTGCATAACTAATTATAGGATTATTAATACTACGTAAGGCACGGTATTTTTATAGATAGTTTTCAACTAATGACTCATTTGCTTATTGCATTACTAATGCAGAATTGCTTTCATACAATACTATAACCAATGTAGCAATTTACTAATTTTTCAATTTTGATTACTATTTAAAATAAATAGTTATTTATGAGTTTCATTTCTAACCTTGCATGTCCTTATTTCCATGTCAGTGTAGATAGTAATGTTCATCAACCAAAACCTTAATTGCCTAATGGAACTGTCAGGGGATTCTTCCCAAATCGCAGGATTCTCTTGTGCATCTCAAATGGTACCTTCTGTAATTTGCTTGCAGGAAACCAAACTTGGGAACAGTCCTCTCCCCAAGTTTCATTATTTTACCGTTTTTAACTCTGTACACCCTCTGGCCAGGTGGCTCCTGGTGAGCACTAACTACTTTTGCACGCCTTCATCTTTCTGGACTACTCTTCAAGCAGGCTCAGCTCGTCTTCATCTTTTTTTGCTTGATTTATATTACCCTTGACAAGCCCCCTTCAATGATTCAGTTTTTAGATTTTTTATCCTAGCTTCCTACCCTATTTCTAGTTCTAGGTGACTAATGCCAGACACTCTATATGGGGCGATAGAGTGAGCAACCGTCAAGGCAGTCTCCTTGAATCTCTCTTATTCAATAATATTTTTAACATCATAACTCATGTTACATCCTACTACATTCAAACTGATTTTTCCAGTTGTGTGGATATATTGGTTCCATGGGCTGTGTCCCTGATTTCAAGTAGTCTGTTTTAGATGACTTGCATGGCAGCGACCACTTCCACAATGTCTTGAAACACACGACCCTTTGCCCGGCCCCTTCATATCCACCCAGATGGAATATTGCAATGACCGACTGGTCAAAGTTCCATGATTCGTCCTTCACTAATAAACAAATTGGAGATATTGATGTGCCTATACATTACTATTCCTGTTTAGGGGTGAGTCGGCAATTCATACTCGGTCCCACTAGGGCAAAATATCAGTTCCATGGTGGAATGCTGATTGCACTCGTGTGCTGGCGGCTTATAAAAAGCCTCATGAGTGGTTCCGCCGGAACCACTCCGAGCCGTATTGACCGAAAAGGAACTAATGCCATTTCCCAGCGAACTTTACGTCAAACACGCATTTACTCTTGGAGAGCATGTGTGTTTTCCTTATCTTCCACTACCTCTTCAGCTCAGTTGTGGAAGTGAACAAAATTTGGGGTCGGTATGCTATTTACTCCACCCCTGGCATTGAGATGAATGCTATCACCTATGATCCCGCTAGCATCGCCGATATATTTGCCTCATTTTTTGCCAGTTATCGGCGTTCAGTGCTACCAGGCAGTTTATATGTAATAAGCTCAGGCGGGAGGGCAAATCCTGCGTCTCAGTGCGCTCCCACGTCCCCGGGCCTAGACAATATCAAATACGACTTTCTTGGGCATCGCCATCCCCGTACGGAATCATTTCTACTTTGTATTATTAACTGAATTTGGATCCAGGGATTCTATCATACTGCTTGGAGAACGGCATTGTTCCAGCCATTTCTGAAACCAGGTAGAGACTGCTTGTTTCCTCCCCATTATAGGCCACTAGCCCTTAGCAGCTACTCCTACCTCTCTCTGACCTTTTTTTTTTTCTCCAGGAGTTCGTCTCAGAGAGGCTCATGTCGAGGGGGGTCAGCCCTGGAGCACCTTAGGGGTCCCCTGGTGCTGCGAACCAGACTTTTAATACACCCCTATTTTATTTTACTGCGTTTATTTCCCACTCTTCTTTTTGCTATGTAGTTGCCCTGACACTTACCTGACCTGCTTGTTGTTTTTTTTTGGGGGGGGGGGGTCGGGTTGATTCTGAATTCGACCTATATGAAGGTAAGAGGTTGCACATCGGGTTTGTTTGCCGATGCCCAAGGAGAAACCCATCGTTGGCTCCTTTACTTCGCGGTAGCGCGGTAGGAGAACTCGGGGAGCCCCTTCGGTCTATAAAGATGGTGTGGTGGATCCATATCCATTGTCCAAGAGGACATACCTGACTCAACCGAATCGAGAGTTACAGATGCGCCGAGGCCTTGTAGGCTTCAGTGGTGGGAAGTCCCGAGGAAGAATGTTAAGTCGATTCTTTTTGCAATGGTTTGCCATAAACCTAAAACTTTCCCTACTAATACCAAACGTTCTTCACTTACCCTTTCAGCCCTCCTTCACTCGTTGGATCCCTATGCCAACGATGTGGACCCAGATTTAGATTATCCCCACTTTCTGGTCTCGAGTTCATAAAACCCCACTTGCAAAACTGCATGCGTTTGACGCTAATTAATCATTTGAGTCTCGCTGTGGTGAACCCCGCCATATGTGGTTAAGAGGTAGTGGTGATATCGTAGTCGAGGTGTCATCTCACTCTTAACATAATCTTGTTCGAAATCTCTCTTTGATTGCCTAAGTTCTCGTAACCCTTTCGCCCCATCCACATCTGAATTTTGTCAAAGGTGTCCATTCAAGCGAATTAAGGGACTTGCTTGCTTAGAGGTGTACGTCGACACGACGTTGACCCCTCTCATCTCCTGTCACGGGCATGCATGTGGTGGAGCAAACCTGATTTTGTCAGGTAGCCCCTTTCACATTCATTGCAGTTATGCTCCGCACCTGGATGATTAGGTGCCGCTGGTGGCTTGTAGCTCGGGCATGCTCCCTTCTCGTTCATTTTTGTGCTTCCAGGTGTTGTACCCCCTCAGTGATAGTACGCCGCTAAGTTGGTCTTTCCTCTCCTAATTCTTCAAGGTGGGTTGGGCTTATGTTACAGGCTTTTAACGCTCTTTTTATATGGTTTTTATAGCGTTTTTTCTGTCCGCCGGTACGACGGGCACCTTCCCTGAGTTCGCTGTAAAGGACTTGTTTAGGCAGTCGTTCGTCTGGCATCCTTATCACTTACCCCACCCACCTGTGTGCATCTAGAGACGAGCGCTTCTATACTATCACAGTTGTTTATACGTAATATTTCATTGTGGTATCGTATCTCTCCACGTTATTCGGAGGATTCTTTGGAGGCTACGGATATGAAAAGCTTCCAGCATTCTTATATCTTCTGTAAGGTGTCCAAGACTCAGCCCCGTACAGCAGCATTGAGACAAACGGCCTGGTACACGGCTACCTTTTAATCGCCTAAAAGCTGCTGAATCCGGTTTACAATCTCCCTTTCAAGTGTGTCCTTAGAAATAATGCTGCCAAGCTAAGTAAATGCTCAGCTTCATTGAGTCTTGTTCTGGTGGCTCATGTTCTTGCTCTTCGTGATTTAGCATGACGTCGGTTTTTCTTATATTAACTCTTAGTCCAGCTCGCTGGTAAGCCGCATTAAGAGCTGAAAGCTGGCCCTATAGATCTATTCTGGGCTACTGCCGCCCGAGAGCCCGCCCCACTGGTGCTTTGCGTGGGCACGGTGGTCCGCATTTCAGGAAATGACTGAATTCTCTATCTCATTCGAAGAGTTTAGGTCGGTAGGTGAGGCCGTTGAGTTGTTCTCGGGCAACCACATCGCCGTGGGCCTAACTACTATTCCTAGAACGTCTGGTCGTTTGGCACGCCGACCACTCTCGTGGTGGTCAACCGAGTGTGAGACAGCCCTAAAACAGAAACCTTATGCTTACATGCGCTATGAGCGCCGCCCGCACGACTGCACTGTCGGTGAATTTCGTCGAGCTACGGCTAGGTTGCGCTATATTTCGAAGCACGCCCGCTGCTCTTCGTGGAGGCTTAAGTGTCTTCACTTAAAGGGAAGATCCTTCTAGTAGAGGTGTGGAGGGAGTCAAAAGGATTCGGCGCAAGTTTTTGTAGGACCCCCTCCCGATCTAAAGGAGAATAGGACCGCAATCTCGGACCCGCGTCCGGGCGGAATCCTCCGCGACCGCTTTCTCCGCATTCTCTAAGCGAGATGATGCTCCGCCAGCATTCAATGCGGATCGTGATGGCACGGAAGGTCTTCGACTGGACTTAACCTCCAGCGGCGGAGAACCCTTCAACGACAGGTTTACTTGAGTGGGTAGCGTTCCAATATCGCTTCGTGTGCGGACACTGCCCCTAGTCCAGATGATGTACCGTACGCCATGCTTCGACACCTGGGTGAGCGAGGCATGGTTTTTCCCCGATTCTTGGCGAATCGCTACTGTACTCGCTTTTCACCAACCTGGGAGAGATCTTTCTAACCCGGCCGGTTTCCGCCCAATCTCTCTCAACTCCTGCTGTGCAAGTTGATGCGGTTAAATGTTAGATTAGCCTTTTTTTTCTGGACAGCGGAGCCCATCTGTCTTCTTCACAGTACGGCTTCTGTAAGTCCGACGCCACGTTGGATGCTCTCCTCTACCTGGAAAATACCTTACGTGGGGCGATCCTACGTAAACAGCGCAACTCCACGGTGTTATTCGATCTAGAGCATGGTTATTCGCTCCACTGATGGCAGCATGTTAGCCAAGTGCAACAAGATCATTCAGATGAGAGCTCTAGCTAGCGTGATTGGTTTGGAGCTGAATGTGACCCGTTTCTCGGACGTGAGCCTTCTTGCGAATACGTCCATGATTAGTGCCCTTCGGAACTTTATTGCACGCTTGTGAGTGTGACGCCGCACTCTACCATAAACTTCGTGTAAAGAGTGCTTTATGCGAGGGAACTTGTGGACTACTCCATAGATGACATCACCTTAGAGCTGGCTGACTATGGAGTAGTCAAGGTCGAACGTGTGTGATAAAACAGGGAGGCGGTCTCAAGATCCGCTCCTACCCTCTTCGTCATGTTCGACTGTGATAAGTTTCCTGAGTCAGTACGCGCCTATTGGTATCACTATTGCGTGAAGGCATTCGTGGCATTGCCGCGGAGGTGCTACTACTGCCACTGCTTAGGCCAAACTAATCCCTCCTCTAGACGTGCAAAGTCGGGCTTAACCGGTCTAAGTGTCCCCAAGGCCGCACACGATAAATCTAAATCATGTGTCACCTGCGGAGCGCCGCACTCCGCTTCTTCGAAGCAATGTGGTGCGTATCTCTTTGAGAAGGAAATCCTGACCGTTCAGGCCCAGGATCGTCTCTCATTTCACTAGACTAAGGTCTTGATCCTAGTGCGTCAAGCGCTTCCTGGGACGTCTGATGCCTCAATAATATGAAAGACACCCTCTGCTCCTAGCTCCTCTAGGCCTACGAGCACGGTCGTTTCGGCGCACATTGGGAGATCTTTCTGCGGGTTCTACCGACCCCGAGGGCTTCCCTAGTAGACCCGCGGGAATAATGGGTTTCACACCCAGCCCAAGTTAAAACAGGGCTGCCCCTTCTTGCCCCAGCGTAACCGTTTGCCATAAGGCGAAACGGCCGCGCGCCTACAAGCAGTCTTTAGACTCATAAGAGGCAAAACCCCTGAAGGCGATAGCGCCCTCATCGCATTGTCCGGCCACCAGCGCCCGAATCTCTGCCTCCGTGAAGAGTACGGCCATTCTCGTGAGAGTCTTCTCTCCAATAAGTCCCCCTGCATCTCGTCCGAGCTGTCTTTTTGTAGGAGACCATGCTGGTAGCGTGCCCCACCCCACACTCCAGGGTATAAGGATTTTGCGAATCCACTACCACCTGGGGGGGGGGGCAAGACGATACGCGATTTACGCCCGGCATGGTGTCTCCGTTCTTTTTGCTTTAGACACCTCCTTTCAGGTAGTAGCTGTGCAACTACGCGTCAATTTCTTGTCTCGATCTATACCTGTGCTCCCCAGATGCACAGCCTGTCTTCTTCTTTTTTTTTGGGGGGGGGGGGGTGATTGTCGATGACCTCCATGTTAGATATCACTTTACCATTTAAATATCATTTTCTGGGCTGCTGTCGCCTGAGAGCCCGGCCCGGTGGGCTTAGCGCGGGCGAAGGTGTTCGCATTTCAGGAAATGACTGATTTCTCTTGTCTCATTTGAGGAGTTTTGGTCGGTAGATAAAGCTATTGAGTTCTCTGGCAAACTCATCGCCGTGGGCCTAACTACAACTCACAGTACGTCTGGCCTTTTTGTAAGCTTTATGCTTACATGCGCTGTAGGCGACGCCCGAACGATTTCACTATCGGTGAATTTCGTCGAGCTAGGGCAAGGTTCCGGTATGTTTCGAAGCACGCCCGCCACTCTTCCTGGTGTCCATAGGTGTCTTCACTTAACGGGAAAGACCCCTGTAACATCAGAAGTGTGGAAGCGAGTCAGTAGGATTCTGGGCAAGTTCTCGCAGGAACCACATCCAGTTCTCTAGGAGAATGGGACCGCAATCTCGGACCCCGCGTCCCTGGCGGAATCCTTGCGACCGCTTTCTCCGCATTCTCTAGCCGGGATGCTGCTCTGTCAGCATTCAATGCGGGTCGAGAGGGCGCTGAAGGCCGCAACTCCCGAGCCGGAAAACCCTTCAACCACAGGTTTACTCTGAGTGAGTTCTGTTACACCCTCGCTTCCTGCGGGCCACTGTCCTTGGTCAGGACGATGTCGCGTACGACATGCACGAAAAGGTCAGCGAGGCAGGGTTTTTCTGTTAGATTTGTTCAACAGGCTCTGGGTAGAAGGTATCTTCCCAGACTACGCCCGTCCGGCCCCAGCTTAGCCTCTTCTCCTGTTTGACAGCCTGCGTTTTTACCCTACTTCCTCACTTTCCCTTATAACTTCATCTGGACGGCCTCTAATTTCATAGGATACACACCGATCAGCTTCGTATCACCCACTTATGCCGTATCGGGGCTGAGGGGAAAAGGTATATGTTCCCTCAACCCTGAGCTCCGGTCTTGGATGGGTGGCTTTTAACTACCTGTTTCATCCCAACCCACACCTTCTTAACATCCGCTTTCTTTCTTCTTTCAATCTCAAAAGATTTTTACGCCGAGCCTAAGGTGGAGCCGCCATGCCGATGGGCTGCCAGGAGACTGGAGGGAAGAGTGGCCTCAAATAGCGGCACCTGGTTCCCCCGGGTCCGTATTCACCCTTCGCAGAGCGGGCTGCTGCTTGGATTGATTAGCGTTTGCGTCCCGCGAAAAGACCATGGTCACCATGCCTATGTATGAAAGAAACTTCAATCTCTCCATTTATTACCACTTCACCAACGACGGAGCCGCCTTCTGGCAGGCCATGGAAAGAATGTAGGTCTACCACCCCCTGTGCATTGGCCGGAGACTCTCTAAACTACTACCGTAGAGGAGGCTTACTCCTCTCCTATAACTACGCATGCAGGGGACTCCCCCTCACCCCCTTCTCCCCCGTAAGGGGCGCGGCGATTTGCAATCCTGCCTGCCGTGCTGACGGGACTCAGCACCCAGTCCAACCTCAGCTTAACCGCTTCTCCTTCTTTCAGACAGCCCGTATTTTTCCCCTACTTCGTTGCTTTTCATACAACCTCTCCCAACACTTTCTCTGGTCGGCCTCTAATCTCACAGGGTAGATGCTGATCTTCTTCTCAGCCAACCATCCCGGATCGGGTCTGAGGGGGGAGGGGACAATGTTCCCTAACTCCTGAGCTCCGTTCCGGGATGTGTTTTTTTTAACAACCTGCTTCATCCCCACCCATACCTTCCTCACATCCCTTTACCTTTCCTCTTCACACACGACGGGCCAGCCCTCGGGCATCTCCACCGATAAAATGGAGGTCCCCACGCCCCTGTGCTTGCGCAGGGGACCCTCCATATTTCTCTAACCGGAGAGGAAGCTTATTCGTTTCCTACGCCTACGGTTGTAGGGGACTCCCCCTCACCCCCTTCTCTGGAGGTGCTTTCGAGCACCTCTCTTTTTTTCCAGCGGCAGTACCTCCTTTTCTTTCCAATGGGACTGCCAAGAAAGCCAGCAGGCAGCTCATAACCGACAGCCCCCAAGTGAAGCGGCTCGGTAGGGCAAACCCCCTTAGGGTGGAAAGGGAAGCCAGGCCCCTTCGATCGCTTCCCTCAAAAGACCTGCTGGCCAGAATTTTAAACCTTGCCGGGGTCAAGGCCTGTGCCTCCCGCACACATGACTGGTGACGCTGCCAACGGGACCTGTGATATGCATGGGGGGGGGGGAGAATCCGGGCTCGGCGCCAAGCACCAAGCCCGAATCCTCCTCAAACGGCTGGGGTCTCAAGACAGTACAAGGAGGGGAGGGATCTTCTCCAACCGGTGCCCCTGTGAACACCAGGACCTTCTCAATTTCAGAGAAAGACCTGGCTGAAGCCGCACCATCTGGCTTGGAGGCTCCTACCGACAGAGGTAAGAAGCGGGTTCATTCCCCGCCCTCCTCTCCAAAACAGAAAAGAACAAAAAAAAGACTAAAAGGACTCGGGGCTCCTCTCGAAACGCGGGGCTGCAGGGATGTATGGGTCTGCTGCCACTTTGGCAAGCGACCAAGCCAAGATCGGCACAGCCGGCCCCTCTTCCCTCCCGTGTGCGGATCCCGTGACTATGACTAAGACCAAAAGTGCACAGGGCGGAGCCTCGATAACATCGGGGCCCCTCATTCAAAGGTTATAGGGAATTTTCGAGCCCGGTGGCTTCAAACGCTTCCTCGTTATTCGATCAACTGATGACACCATGTTGGCCAAGGGCAACATGATCCATCAGAGGAGAGGATTAGCTAGTGCAATTGGTAGAGAGCCGAAGGTGACCCGTTTCTCGGACGGGAGCCTTCTGGCGAATCCCGCCGAGACGGCCAAGATAACTGCTCTTCGGACACTTGATGGCACCCCGGTGAGTGTGACGCCGCACTCTACCATGAACTTTGCGAAATGAGTAGTTTATGTGAGGGAACTCGTCGACTACTCCATAGAGGACATCACCTTAGAGCTGGCCGGCCATGGGCTGGTCAAGGTAGAACGTGTGATGAGAAAACAGGGAGGTGCCTCGAGATCCACCCCTACACTCTTCGTCACGTTCGACTGTGACAAGCTCACTGAGTCGGTGCGTGCCGGTTGGTACAGCTACTACGTAAAGGCATTCATGCCACAGCCGCGGCGGTACTATTACTGTCACCGCTTCGGCCATACGAATCGTTTTTGTAGACGTGCAAAGTCTGGGTGACCGGAAGTCTGTGTAAATTGCTCCAAGGCCACAAACGATAAGTCTAAATCGTGTGTAGCCAAGTGTGTCAATTGCGGAGAGCCGCACCCTGCTTGGAAGCAATGTGGTGCATATCTCCTTGAGATGAAAATCCTGGCCGTTCAGGCCCAGGATCGAAACGCATTCCACGAGTCTAAGGACTTGGTCCTGGTGCGCTCGGATCTACCTGGGACGTCATATGCCTCAATAGTTAGAAAGAGGCCCTCTGCTCCTGGCCCATCTAGACCAACGAGCACGGTTGTTTCCGCGCCCATTCGGAGCCCTTCTGCCGGCTCTACTCAACCCGGGCGCTCCCCTGGTAAAGCTGGCGGCAAAAAGGGTTCATACCCAGCCCTGGCTAAAAGCAGGGCTCCCCCCTCTTCCCCCCAGTGTGACCGTTTCCCGCAAGGCGAAACGGCCACGCGCCTCCAACGAGTCGTTAGACTCACAGGAGGCAACCCCCTGAAGTACGCCTAGTGGTGGACTCAGTAACTCGGAGATGGTTGTTCCTCGAAAAAAGGGCCCATCGCCTCCGAAGCTGCAACGCCCACCTAAGGTTTCGAGGCGGAGGGAGGAAAAGACTCGCATGGCGAGCCCAACCTCCCCCAATAAGTCCTCGAAGGCGACAGCACCAGGGGCTCTGCTGCGGGAAGCGTAAGGCCATTCCCGTAAGGGTCTTCTGTTCGAAGAGGGCCCCCGCGTCTCCGAGCTAGGCATGGAGGGCATATTCTTTCAATGGAATTAACGCGGAATCCGAGCCAACTGGGAGGAGCTGCGGATGCTCGTCTTGTCCCGTTCCCCGTTAGCTATTTTTATGCAGGAGACCATGCTAGGCGCGTGCCCTCTGCCCGCCTTACCCGAATATAAGGGCCTGGCGACCCCACGACCGCGGGATGGCTGGGCTGGGGGATGCGTGGTTTACACCCGGCATGATGTCTCCGTTCTCCCTTTAACGTTAGATACCTCCATTCAGGCAGTGGCTGTGCAGCTTCACCTAGATAGGAGGTATACTATCATTTCTGCGTACATTCCACCGTCAGCTGACTTCGACGCGGGGGACTTCCGCCGCGTCGTGACACGGTTGCCGAGGCGCTTTATCTTCCTTGGAGAACTGAATTGCAGGCATCCTCTCTGGGAAGATTACTCTATAAATCCCAGGGGACAAGTCCTTGCCGATCTGATCAAAGAGCTTGAGATACCTCCGCGGGATGGCCGGGCTGGGGGATGCGCGGTTTACACTTGACATGATGTCTCTGTTCTCCCTTTCACGTTAGATACCTCCTTCCAGGCAGTGGCTGTGCAGCTTCACCTGGATAGGAGGTATACTATCATTTCTGCGTACATTCCAGCGTCAGCTGACTTCCGCCGCGTCGTGACACGGTTGCCGAGGCCCTTTCTCTTGCTTGCAGATCTGAACGGCAGGCATCCTCTCTGTGGAGATTACTCAATAAATCCCACGGGACAAGTCCTTGCCGATCTGATCAAAGAGCTTGAGATAGGTGTCCTAAATGTGGATGAGTTTACGCATCACTGCCCGAGAACCGCTTCATTTTCTTGCCTTGGCCTATCTTTGTGCTCTTCGGATGCACAGCCTGCTTTTGATTGGAGGGTGGTCGATTATCTCCATGGTAGTGATCACTTTCCCATTCAAATAATTTCAAGATAACTGCCGCCTGAGAGCCCACCCCGGTGGTGCTTGGCGCGGGCGCGGTGGCCTGCATTTCAGTCGAGGAGTTTAGGTCGGTAGATGAGGCCGTTGAGTTCTTCTCCGGCAACCTCATTGCCGCGAGCCTGACTACCATTCCTAGAACGTCTGGCCATTTTGCACGCAGACCACTCCCATGGTAAGCGCCTGAGTGTGAGACGACCCTCAAACCGAAGCGTTATGCCTACATGCGCTATAAGCGCCGCTCGAACGATTTCACTGTCGCTGAATTTCGTCGGGCTAGGTTCCTGTATATTTCGAAGCACGCTCGCCGCTCTTCTTGGCGGGCATACGTGACTTCACTTAACGGGAAGACCCCTTTAGCAGAGGTGTGAAAGCGAGTCAATAGGATTCGGGGCAAGTTCTCGCAGGACGCCCCTCCTGTTCACCAGGAGAATGGGACTGCAATCTTGGACCCCGCGTCCATGACGGAATCCTTCGCGACCGCTTTCTCCGCATTCTTAGCTTCTCCGCCAGCATTCAATGCACGTCAGGATTTCGCGGAAGGCCGCCGACTGGACTTTACCTCCAGAGGCGGAGAACCCTTCAACGCGCGGTTTTCTGCGAGTGAGGGTCGCTCCGCTCTTGATTCGTTCCCGGACATCGTCCATGGTCCAGACGATGTCCCGTACGCCATGTTTCGACACTTGGGTGAGTTAGGCATGGCATTTCTGTTAGATTTGTTTAACAGGATCTGGGTGGAAGGTCTCCTCCCAGATTCCTGGCAAATCGCTAGTGTGCTCGCCTTTCGCAAACCGGGGAGAGACGACTCTACTCCGGCCGGTTTCCGCCCAATCTCTCTAACATCTTGCGTGTGCAAGATCATGGAGAAATTGGTAAATGTCAGATAGCCTTTTTCCTGGCCAGCGGCGGCCATCTGTCTTCTGCATAGTGCGGCTTTCGCAAGTTCCACTCCATGTCGGATGCTCTGCGCCGAATGGAAAATGCCGTCTGCCAGGCCTTCCTTCGTAGACAGCACTACGCTACGGGTTTTTCGATCTGGAGAAGGCCTATGATACCGCATGGCGATAGGGTATCATGGACACTCTCCACACGTAGCGAGAACATCTCACCGGCAGCACCGAGGTGATGCCTTTAATGCTCAGGGCAAAGAGTGTATCAATACACCATTCGGTACGGGAGATCACGCGACGTGCCCGGTTCGGAGACCGGATTGTGATCTATAGCGACTCACAGAGCGCCCTGAGTGCTATCGGGACATTGGAATCTCCGCATTCCTGGTTCGCGATATCCGTGACGCCACAGTTTTGTCGTGCCGGGCGGATGTCGAAATTATCTTCTGCTTGGTTCCTGGACATGTAGGAATTGCGGGGAATGAGCGCGCCAAAGAGTCACCGAGGACTCTGCTGCCGGACCAGCTTTTCGCTTTTCCTCACACTGACTACATGGCAGGAATACGGGCAGCTCTTAGGACTGCTTGGCAAAGAAGATAGGAGGCAGTCCAAGGGAACCTAAATTTGGGTGTCATTGCGCCGCGACTGTTCCCATGGACCTATCCCCCAATGCCGCGACGGCTTCATGTCGCTTTCTGTCGTCTCCGAATCGGATACACTCGTGTGACGCATCTCTATTTGATGGAGTGCTCGCCTGCGCCCCCTTGTGACAAGTGCATTGTCCCCCGCACTGTTCGGCACATTCTTGTCGAATGTCCCAGTCTGGGTGATCTTCGCGCACGTTACCTGTCCCGGACCGGGATGGGCGGGGTCGCTACCGCCTGTCCCTTGTACTCGGGACGAGTGCTTGCACATTGACTGGTGGATTTGTTGACTTTACTTCTCTTTTATTAAATTAGGTTTTGTTTTTTTGGTTATTGGTTTTCTTTGTAGGTCGCACTTTCTTGCGTCGGGAGAGGGGGACCTCTCCCCGACGCTGGAGCTTGTTTCCTAATTGTCATCTTCCCTTTTTACCCTTTTTTTTCAATTTTTTATTTTAAAGTAGCCTTGAACTAGGCTGTTTGTTTGAGGCGACTTATGCCCAAGTGGGCAGTCGCCAGATAGCCTCTCCAAAAAAAACCCTTTCCTGGTGTAGCCTTCGGGCGACTTTCTCTTCACAGTGTTTTTTTTCCCTTTGCTTCCTATTGTGACTGCCAAGAAAACAGGCAGCCCGCCCATAATTAATCGCTCCCGGTGCGAGCGGCACGATAAGGCCAACGCCCTTAGAGGGGCGAGAGCAAACCCACGGGTGCGAATAAAGAGCTTACATGTGATCACCGTACATGCCCCCCTCTCTTTCCCAAAGGAAGCCGGTTCGATGGCCATAGACGAGATGATCAAAGGTACCTTGAATGTGACTGGGACTTGTGATGTCTTGGGGTCTGGTCTTAGCCTCAGACGGTAGGACTCTCTAAGGGTTTGAACCCTCGCTCAGTGCCAAGCCCAGACCCATTTTCCGTCCCTATGCAGGCTCATCCTCATACAGCTCGGGTTCCCGAGGCCTCACAAGGAAAGGAGGAATCTTCTTCGACGCCTTGTGCTCCTCTGACAGGCAGGACTACATCTAATTCGTAGAAGGATCTGGCCAAGACTCTCCTGCCAGGGAAGGGGAGAAACGGGTTCATTCCCCGTCCTCCTCTCCTAAAAAGGAAAGGAATAGAAAAAAGACTGGGCTCCTCTCCTTCCGCGGGAGACGTGGGGAATGACGGGTCGCTACCATTTCGGTATGCGACAAAGCCATGATCGGCACGTCCGTCCCCGGTACTCTCTCGTGTGGGGAAACCTAGATTAAGACCAAAAATGTACAAAGCAGAGCCTCAATTACGTTTGAACCCTTCATTCAGAGTATACTTGGCGTTTTCGAGCCCGCTAGCTAGCTTTAAACGCTTCCTCGTTATTCGCTCCACTCATTACAGCATGTTGAAAAAGGGCAACATGATCCATAAGACGAGAGCATTAGCTAGCATGTTGTATGGATGACCTTTGATAGGCCCTTGTGGCTTTTGTCATCCGTGAAATTATGCTATGTTATGATTGGTAGAGAGCCGAAGGTGACCAGTTTCTCGGACGAGAGCGTTCTGGCGAATGCGTCAAATCCCTCAGACGCAGCCATGAATACTGCCCTTCAGACACTTGATGGCACGCTGTTGAGTGTGGTGCCGCACTCTACCATGAACGTCGTGAAACTAGTAATTTAGGCGAGGGAACTCATGCAGTACTCCAGAGATGACATCAACTTAGAGGTGGCCGATCATGGAGCAGTCAAGGTTGAGCGTGTGATGAGAAAACAGGGACGAGCCTCGAGACTCACCCCTAAACTCTTAAGTCACGTCCCCGTAAGGGGCGCGGCGATTTGCCATCCTGGCCGCCGTGCTGACGGGATCCAGCGCTCCGTCCGGCCCCAGCTTAGCCTCTCTTCCTTCCTTCAGATAGCCCGATTTCTCCCCTACCTCGTCGCTTTTCATACAACCTCTCCCACAACTTTCTCTGGTCAGCCTCTAATTTCACAGGGTAGAATGCTGACCTTCTTCTCAAGCCAACCACCCCGGATCGGGGCTGGGGGGGGAGGGGACATTGTTCCCTAACCCCTCAGCTCCGGTTTGGGATGGGGGTTTTTTAACAACCTGCTTCATCCCCACCCATACCTTCCTCACATCCCTTTTCCTCTCCTCTTCACAACCTATATTTTTTACGCCGTGTTCAAGGTGGAGCCGCCATGCCGAAGGACTGCCAGGCCACCAGGCGGGAGGGGTGGTCCCGAATGGCGGAGCCTGGCTCTGCCGGGCTTGTAAGCACCTTTCGCAGTGCGGGCAACTGCGAGAGGTGATGAGCTATTGCGTCCCGTATTAAAAAGAGGGTCACCATGCCCATGTATGACAAAAAAACCAAAAAAACCCAACCCCCAACTTCCCCAAGAAAATCAATGGAGCCGCCCTCGGGAAGCTCCACCGAGAAAATGGAGGTCCCTCCCCTTGTGCTTGCGCAAGGGACCCTCCATAATTCTTTAACCGGATAGGAGGCTTACTCCTCGCCTACGGGTGTAGGGGACTCCCCCTCACCCCCTTCTCTGGAGGTGCTTTCGGGCACCTCTCTATCTCCAGCGGCAGTCCCTCCTTTGCTTTCTAAGGGGACTGCCAAGAAAGCCAACAAGCAGCCCATTGCCGACCGCCCCTCGTGCAAGCGGCTCGGTAGGGCAACCCCCCTTAGGGGGGAGAGGGAAGCCAGGCCCCTTCGGTCGCTTCCCTCAAAAGACCTGCTGGCAAGAATTTTAAACCTTGCTGTGGTCAAGGCCTGTGCATCCCCACACAAGACTGGCGACACTGCCAAGGGGACCTGCGATGTCCTGGGAGGGGATGGCCAACTGGAGGCCCCTCCTGTGATAGACATGGTCCTTGAGGAGACCCAGCCTCAGATGGTTGGGCCTTCCATGGGGGGGAATCCGGGCTCGGCGCCAAGCACCGAACCCGAATCCGCCCCTATGCAAGGTCCCCCTCAAACGGCCGAGGGCTCCGAGGCAGTAAAAGGAGGGGAGGGATCTCCTCCGACAGGTGCCCCTACGACGACCAGGACCTTCTCCATTTCGGAGAGGGACCTGGCTGAGGCCGGCCCATCTGGCATGGGGGCTTCTGCCGGCGGGGGTGAGAAGCGGGTTCATTCCCCGCCCTCCTCTCCTAAAAAGAAAAATACTAAAAAGACTAAAAAGACGAACAAGACTCGGGGCTCCTCTCCATCCGCGAGGGCTGCGGGGACGGATGGGTCTGCTACCACTTTGGTAGGCGACCAAGCCAAGATCGGCACATCCGGCCCCTCTACCCCCTCGTGTGCGGAGCCCCTGACTAAGACTAACACCAAGAATGCACAGGGCGGAGCCTCGATGACATCAGGGCCCCTGATTCAGAGGTTACCTGGCGTTTTCGAGCCCGCTGGCTTCAAGCGCTTCCTCGTTATTCGCTCCACTGATGGCAGCATGTTGTCCAAGGGCAACATGATCCATCAGAGGAGAGGATTAGCTAGTGCAATTGGTTGAGAGCCGAAGGTAACCCGTTTCTCGGAAGGGAGCCTTCTGGCGAATGCGGCGAATCCCGCCGAGGCGGCCAAGATAAGTGCTCTTCGGAAACTTCATGGCACCCCGGTGAGTGTGACGCCGCACTCTACCATGAACTTTGTGAAAGGAGTAGTTTATGCGAGGGAACTCGTTGACTACTCCATAGAAGACATCACCCTAGAGCTGGCCGACCATGGGGCGGTCAAGGTCGAACGTGTGATGAGAAAACAGGGAGGGGCCTCGAGACCCAGCCCTACACTCTTCGTCAGGTTCGACTGTGACAAGCTCCCTGAGTCGGTGCGTGCCGGTTGGTACCGCTACCGCGTGAAGGCATTCGTGCCACTGCCGCGGCGGTGCTATTACTGTCACCGCTTCGGCCACACGAATCGATCATGTAGACGTGCGAAATCGGGGTCACCCGAAGTCTGTATAAATTGCTCCAAGGTCGCACACGATAAGTCCAAATCGTGTGTGGCCAAGTGTGTCAATTGCGGAGAGCCGCACCCTGCTTCTTCGAAGCAATGTGGTGCATATCTCCTTGAGAAAGAAATCCTGGCCGTTCAGGCCCAGGATCTACTCTCATTCCGCGAGGCTAAGGACTTGGTCATGGCGCGCCCGGCTCTGCCTGGGAAGTCATATGCCTCAATAGTTAGAAAAGCACCGTCTGCTCCTAGCCCATCCAGGCCAACGAGCACGGTTGTTTCCGCGCCCATTCGGAGCCCTTCTGCGGGCTCTACTACACCCGGGCGCTCCCCTGGTAGAGCTGGCGGCAAAAAGGGTTCACACCCAGCCCCGGCTAAAACCAGGGCTCCCCCCTCTTCCCCCAGCGTGACCGTTTCCCGTAAGGCGAAACGGCCACGCGCCTCCACAGAGTCGTTAGACTCACAGGAGGCAACACCCCTGAAGATGGTCGCTAGGCTATCCTCAGGGGTTCTAAAAGCTGTTCCCCGAAAGGAGGACAGCAACAAAGGAGCTTCGGCTCCTTCGCCCACGCCCAGAGGTGGAGCGAGTGGCTCGGAGACGGTGGTTCCTCGAAAAGAGGCCCTCCCGCCTCCGAAGCCGCAGCGCCCGCCTAAGGTTTCGAGGCGGAGGGAGGAAAAGACTCGCATGGCGAGCCCAACCTCTCTCAATAAGTCCTCGAAGGCGACAGCGCCTCCAGCGCTTTGTCCGGCCAACAGTGCCCGGGGTTCTGCCCCCGGGAAGCGTACGGCCATTCCCGTGAGGGTCTTCAATTCGAGGAGGGCCCCCGCGTCTCCTCCGAGCTAGGCCTGGAGGGCATATTCCTTCAATGAAATTGCCGTGGACTACGGGCCAACTGGGAGGAGCTGCGGAGGCTCGCCTCGTCCCGTTCCCCGTTAGCTATTTTTTTGCAGGAGACCATGCTAGGCGCGTGCCCCCTGTCTGCCCTACCGGGGTATAAGGGTCTTGCGACCCCACCACCGCGGGATGGCCGGGCTGGGGGATGCGCAGTTTACACCCGACATGATGTCTCCGTTCTTCCTTTCTCTTTAGATACCTCCTTTCAGGCAGTGGCTGTGCAGCTGCACCTGGATAGGAGCTATACTATCATTTCTGCGTACATTCCACCGTCAGCTGACTTCGACGTGGGGGACTTCCGCCGCGTCGTGGCACGGTTGCCGAGGCCCTATCTCTTGCTTGGAGATCTGAACGGCAGGCATCCTCTCTGGGGAGATTACTCCATAAATCCCACGGGACAAGTCCTTGCCGATCTGATCGAATAGCTTGAGATGGGTGTCCTAAACGTGGATGAGTTTACGCATCACTGTCCGAGAACCGCTTCATTTTCTTGCCTTGACCTATCTGTGTGCTCTTCGGATGCACAGCCTAATTTTGATTGGGGGGTGGTCGATGACCTCCATGGTAGTGATCACTTTCCCATTCAAATATCATTTTCAGGGCAACTGCCGCCTGAGAGACCACCTCGGTGGTGCTTGGCGCGGGCGCGGTGGCCTGCATTTCAGGAAATGACTGAATTCTCTATCTCAGTCGAGGAGTTTAGGTCGGTAGATGAGGCCGTTGAGTTCTTCTCCGGCAACCTCATCGCCGTGGGCCTGACTACTATTCCTAGGACGTCTGGCCGTTTTGCACGCTGACCACTGCCATGGTGGTCGGCCGAGTGTGAGACGGCCCTCAAACAGAAGCGTTATGCCTACATGCGCTATAAGCGCCGCCCGAACGATTTCACTGTCGCTGAATTTCGTCGGGCTAGGGCTAGGTTCCGGTATATTTTGAAGCACGCCCGCCGCTCTTCTTGGCGGGCATACGTGTCTTCACTTAACGGGAAGACCCCTTTAGCTGAGGTGTGGAAGCGAGTCAAAAGGATTCGGGGCAAGTTCTCGCAGGACCCCCCTCCCGTTCTCCAGGAGGATGGGACCGCAATCTCGGACCACGCGTCCGTGGCGGAATCCTTAGCGACCGCTTTTTCCGCATTCTCTAGCCGTGATGCTGCTCCGCCAGCATTCAATGCACGTCGTGATGTCGCGGAAGGCCGCCGGCTGGACTTTACCTCCAGAGGCGAAGAACCCTTCAACGAAAAGTTTACTGTGAGTGAGTTGCGTTCCGCTCTCGCTTCGTGCGCGGACACCGCCCATGGTCCGGACGATGTCCCGTACGCCATGCTTCGACACCTGGGTGAGCGAGGCATGGCCTTTCTGTTAGATTTGTTCAACAGGATCTGGGTGGAAGGTCTTCTCCCAGACTCCTGGCGAATCGCTACTGTGCTCGCCTTTCGCAATCCGGGGAGAGATCACTCTACTCAGACCGGTTTCCGCCCAATCTCTCTAACCTCTTGCGTGTGCAAGTTGATGGAGAAATTGGTAAATGTTAGATTAGCCTATTTCCTGGACAGCGGAGGCCATCTGTCTTCTGCACAGTGCGGCTTCCGTAAGTTCCACTCCACGTCGGATGCTCTGCTCCGACTGGAAAATGCCGTCTGCGAGGCTTTCCTTCGGAAACAGCACTACGCCACGGTGTTTTTTGATCTGGAGAAGGCCTATGATACCGCATGGCGATACGGTATCATGGAGACTCTCCACACGATGGGGGCGAGGGGACGCCTCCCAATCTTTATATTTGAATTTTTGCGAGATCGACGATTCCGCGTACGGGTGGGGGGAGCCCTCTCCGGCCCAAAGGAGCAGGAAGAGGGTGTCCCGCAGGGAAGTGTCCTCAGTGTCACACTCTTTGCCCTGAGCATCAACGGCATCACCTCGGTGCTGCCGGAAGATGTTCTCGCTACGCTCTACGTGGACGACCTTTCGATCTCTTTTGGCGCGGCCCAGATGCCAACTCTGGAGCGTCCACTCCAACAGGCATTGAACCGCGTCTCTCGCTATGCCGAAGCGCACAGGTTTCGCTTTTCTTTGGCCAAGACTAAGGTGGTGCACTTCTGCCGCCATCCACGGCTTCACCCCGACCCAGATTTGTTTCTTAATGGGGTGCGCCTGGATGTGGTTGAGTCGCACCGTTTCCTTGGTCTTGTATTCGACCGACGCCTCACCTGGGAGGCTCATATTCGCAGCCTTAGAGTCTTTTGTACCCACGCCATGGACATTCTCCGTTCCGTGATCTTCAGCGCTTGGGGCGCTGATAGGGCTACCGCCTTACTTTTTTATCGATCCTTTGTTCGCTCGAAGCTCGACTACGGATGCGAGTTTTATGCATCCGCAGCCGAGCGTTTATTACGGAAGGTGGATTCGATCCTCCACACCCGCCTTCGCCTTGCGACCGGTGCCTTCCGCACTTCCCCTATTGAGAGCCTGTTGGTCGATGCTGGGGAGATGCCACTCGCTCTGCGCCGCGTGCAGTGCATCACTCGCTTGTACGCGCGAGCCCGGCGCCTCCCTCAGTCGCCAACAGCTCTCACTGCATCCGCAGCTGATCTCGATGGTGCCTATGCCGCCGAGAGACGCCAGTCATACCCTAAGCCCTTTGGGTTTAGGGCCAGGAAACTCCTTCGAGAAGTAGATATAGCTCTCGGGCCGGTGGCGCCCCTGGTTCTGCCCAGGACGCCAGCCTGGAGGGTACCACATTTGGCTATTTGTCGCCACGCCTCTGCTCCCAAAGCTTGTACTGCGCCGGGAGTATTGCGTTCGACCTTTTTGGAGCACACATCGTGTCACGCTGGTACCGTGCCAGTGTATACGGATGGCTCCAAGTCCCAAGAGGGGGTCGGCTTCCACGCCGTATCCCCTCTGTTTGAAGTCAGCGGGGCTCTACCAGGCGCTGCGTCTGTCTTCACGGCCGAGCTGGTGGCAATACACCACTCGGTACGGGAGATTACGCGACGTGCCCGGTTCGGAGACCGGATTGTGATCTATAGCGACTCACAAAGCGCTCTGAGTGCTCTCGGGGCATTGGAATCTCCGCATCCCCTGGTTCGCGATATCCGTGACGCCACGGTTTAGGCGAGCCGGGCAGATGTCGAGATTATCTTCTGCTGGGTTCCTGGACATGTAGGAATTGCGGGGAATGAGCGCGCCGATGAGGGCGCCAAAGAGTCCGCGAGGACTCTGCGACCGGACCAGCGTTTCGCTCTTCCTCACACTGACTACATGGCAGGAATACGGGCAGCTCTTCGGACTGCTTGGCAAAGAAGATGGGAGACGGTCGAGGGGAACTTAAAGTCTCGTGCCATTGCGCCGCGACTGTTCCCATGGACCTATCCTCCAATGCCGCGGCGGCTTCAGGTTGCTTTCTGTCGTCTCCGAATCGGACACACTCGTGTGACGCATCGCTACTTGATGGAGCGCTCGCCTGTGCCCTATTGCAACGACTGCGTCGTCCCCCAGACTGTTCGGCACATTCTTGTCGAATGTCCCAGTCTGGGTGATCTTCGCGCACGACACCTGTCCCGGTACCGGCATGGGCGGGGTCGCTACCGCCTGTCCCTTGTGCTCGGGACGAGTGCGTGTACTTTGACTGGTGGACTTATTGACTTTTTGGGGTAGGCCGGCCTTCTCCCTTTTATTTTACCCGATTTAATTGTTGTTGTTGTTTTTGTAATTGTTTTGTTATTGCTTTGTTATTGTTACTGTTATTGTTATTGTTATTTCTTTTTATTGTTTTCTGTTTAATTTTTTAAAGTAGCCTAAAACTAGGCTGTTTGTTTACGGCAACTTATGCCTTAGTTGGCAGTCGCCAGATAGCCCCTTAATTAAAAAAAAATAAAAAAAAATCTGAAGGCACGTTCAACTGTGACTGCTCCCTGAATCGGTGCGTGCCAGTTGGTATCGCTCCCGCATGAAGGCATTTGTCCTACTTCTGCCATATTAATCGGTTCTGTAGACGCGCAAATTCTCGGTTACCCGAAGTCTGAGTAAGTTAGTCCAAGGGAGCACACGATAAGTTCAAATCATGCATGGCCATGTGTATCAATTTGCGGAGAACCGCAACCCGCTTCCTCGAATCAATGTAGTGCGTATCTCCTTGAAAAGGAAATCCTGGCCATTCAGGCCCAGAATTGTCTTTCAATTTGCGAGGCTAAGGACTTGTTCATAGCACGCCCGGTTCTGCCTGGGACGTCTTTTGCTTCAACTCCCCCCCCCCCACCCTCTACTCTTGCCCCCTCCAGACCTATGAGCACGGGCGTTTTCGCGCCCAATCAGAACCCTTCTTCGGGTTTTATCCCTTCCCCCCCCTGTTAGAACTGGTGGCATAAAGGGTTCACATCCAGCCCCAGATAAAACAAGGCCCGGTAAACATGTAGATTGTCGGCTGGGCCCGAAATTTTTTTTTGTGCAAATATTATCGTTCACCCGGGTTTAAATCTTCCTGCGCGTTATCGTTCACCCGTGTTTGAATATTCATGCGCGTTTGAGTTTTGTTCGAATGCTAGCTGCCGCCATTTTTTTTTTTAAATCTCGAAATTAAACCCTCCGAAAATGCTGTTTACGTAGGCCATTTTATTTACCAAATTGCCCGAAAATAACCAAACGAAACACTTCGTTTCCCGTACTTAAATGCAGTGGTTATACTTCCGAAATAGCGAAGAGGAAAGCCTATTTACTTTGCGCGTCTGCGCCCTATTCGAAATCTAGCTGACTTGAATCACGATTTATTTTTGATCATCTAAATTCGAAGTTAGGGTTCACATCTAATGCTTGGCCACAAATGTCGCATTCACTTTTAATTTGCACTAAATTATTAACATGCAAAAAGGTGTTTAATTTATCTTTATCAGAAACTAGGGTTAATAATTCCGCAATAGCCGACGGACAAAATTCACAATTCGATGATTATTTTCAAACTGCGTAAAAGGAGAATATTTGACACCCAAACTGCTAAAAAAACAAGTAGTTCCTTGAAATGATCTAGCTAATTATATTTAAATGTATAAAAGAAGGTAACAAAAATAGTAAAAATGGGGAAAAATATATTGAAAAATAAAAATGACTCCGAATGAGGATAATAAAAAGCTATTAAGTAGGCAAAAAAAATTTAAATCAAGCATTTCTGACGTCATACCCCCCCCCCCCCCAACCCATATTATAATTCGCAAAACGATTAAAGACGCTGACTTGATGTAGTTAAAGCATTCACCTCTGTAAACGGCAGAACATTATAACAATTTAATGAAACTCAGGATCATCGTAGTGTGGTGCCCCCCTTGTGCTTACCCCCACACGAGCCGTCCCCTTAAATGTACTCCAAAAACGTGAAACATTTTGGAACACGGACGAAAAAACTACGGTTTATCGGCCTGGCCGATAATCTACATATTTACCCACGGCCCCCTCCTTCCTCCAGCGTGACCGTTTCACGATGTAACATAAAACGGCCGCGCATCTCCACCGACTCTTTAGACACACAGGAGGCAACACCCTTTAAGTTGATCGTGTGGCTATCTTGCAGGATACTTAAAGTTGTCTCCCGAAAGGAGGACAGCACTAAAGAAGTTTTGGCTCTTTCACCCACACTGAGTAGTAGACTGAGTGGCTCAGATAAGGTGGATCCTCCAAAAGAGCGACTCCGGCCTCCTTAGGTTTCAAGGCAGAGGGTGGAAAAAACTCACATGGCGAGCCCAACCTCCCCTTAGGGCCAGGAAACTACTTCGAGAGCTGGGTATAGCTCTCGGGCCGGTGGCGCCCCTGGTTCTGCCCAGGACGCTACCCTGGAAGGTACTACATTTAGCTATTTGTCACCACACCTCTGCTCCCAAAGCTTGTACACCGCCGGGAGTATTGTGTTCCACCTTTTTAGAGCACACCTCGTGTCACGCTGGAACCGTCCAGTGTATATGGATGGCTCCAAGTCCCAATAGGGGGTCGGCTTTCATGCCATTTTCCCTCTGTTTGAAGTCGGTGGGGCTCTGCCAGGTGCTGCTTCTGTCTCCATGACTGAGTTGGTGGCAATACATGACTCGATACGGGAGATTACGCAATGTGTTCAGTTTGGAGACCGGATTGTGTTTTATAGCGACTCACAAACTGCCCCGAGTGCTCTTTGAGCATTGGAATCTGTGTATCCCCTGGTTCGCGATATCCGTGATGCCATGGTTTTGGTAAGCCTGGAGGATATTGAGATTATTTTCTGTTAGTTTCCTGGACATGTAGAAATTGCCGGGATTGATCATGCAATGAGGACAACCAGACAAGCATTTTGCTCTTCCTCACACCTACTACAGGCAGGAATATGGGCTGCCCTCCAGGCGGTTTGACAGACAAAATGGGAGAGAGTGTCGATGGGAACTTAAAGTTACGTGCCATTGCGCCAACTGTTCCCATGGACCAATTCAGGACTGGTTCGTGCACATAGACTTGCTGAATAAATGACTTTTTGGAGGAGGCTGACCTCCACTTTATTTGACTTTATTGTATGCCGCATGTTTTGTGGTGTGTGCTTACCCCTGAGTGCACTTCCTTTTTGTTGTCTCTTCGCTTATCTTATTTTTTGTTTCATTTATTTTTGTTAGCTTGTGTTATATTCCTTATTCCCTTTTTATCTTTGTTATTTACATGTTACTTATTTTTTAATCCAGACTAGTATTCTGCTGTACGTGAGTACGGTGACTTTTGCCCTGGTATGCAGTCGGCAAATATGCCCTTGAAAAAAAAAAAAGAAGGAATCTCCACACCTCCCAGTTCATTGTATCCGTGATGTCACATATGCCGCGAGACGGATGTATGAGTATGTCAAGATTATTTTTCCCTGAGTTTCAGGAATTGTCCAGAATTAGCAGTCACCATGAGGTGCCAAAAAGCCCCCCAAGTACTGGGCAATTACACCAGCGTTTGGCTCTTCCTCACACCAATTATACAGCAGCAATCGGGTATCCTTTGGGTTGTCTGACAAAGAAAATACATAATTGTTAAGATTAGTGATTCATGATTCGTGCATCAGTTTGATTCTGGGTTAAGGATAGTCTCTACGATAGCCATGCATCAAGCAGTTAGGTGAAACATATTGGGGAAAGTGAATGAAGCATTATGTGAAAATGCACAATTGCGGCAGGCAGCGGATCTTCAGTTTTACCGCACATGTATATTTTAAGTTTACAAGTGAAAAGTGACTTTACCCGATTGTGCAATGGTTTTATTCTCCCGGCTTCTTGCAATTTGTCAGAAAGCGATATTCATTTAGTAATGTCTGCTATTACTTCAGTGATGTATGACACTATGAAGTATCTTCTGAAATGTGATTTTGGTTCTAACAGCGGCATACCTTCTTCAACCCTTTCTGCTACTTGCTCCATGATGGAAGTGAAGATGGAACTAGTTTTCCTGTATCTGTGACAATCCAGATTTCTTATTTTGGGGTCAATCTGGTTGTGGTTGGCCATATTCGCCGGTGCGTGTTGTCGCAAGAACTGCAGTTCACATGCCATCACCTGCTCAGAACACCTGGGTTGTGATGGGGAGATTTCTAGGTGTTTCATTTGTCATTCCCATTTTTATTAGGCATGGCATTGCCCTCATGCTTATGAGAATGCTGCTAAAATGGGTGATGATAGAGCTGAATATGTTCAGTTGTCATTTCTTATGGGTAACATAAATTTTTCCCAAGAAATGAAGCTAGTCTTTAATGAGCAAATCTAAGTTTTATGCCCTATTAAATACAGGGTTTTTTAACTACATTGTGCGTTAGCCAGTGGCTGCTTCTCTCATCTCTGAAGCTTGTTACATTGCCCTGCTGGATTAGAATACGACTGCTAATGTTACCACTGATGTATTTGACTGCAATATACCTCTTCTAATGAGCTAGAAATCAATGAAGCCAAGATGATTTGAATTTTGGAAAAGAAGTGATTAAACTTGTGAAAACTACCTCTGGCACTTAATTCTTACTTTGTCATTATGACTAGATCAGGATTCTGTGAGTCTGTTGTCTGCTGAGGGCGATTTCAATAAAATAGCTGTTAAATTGCATGAGCAATTTGGACATCCAACTGCTGAAAAATGTAATGTGTTACTTAAAAAAAAAAATGTGGAAAATTCTGAATTGAAAAGTGAAATAAATAAGGTTAGTCTCTTGTGATATATGCATTTAGGAAACCTGTTCCATGTCCTCTCATTGGTATCCCACAGGCAACAAAATTAAAGGAAGCAATTTCTGAGGATTTGAAAGTGTATACCATAACATAATTCAATGGATGACAAAAGCCACAAGGGGTCTACTTTCTTGTCATTGTTGAGACTTCTAGAAGGTTTGGTGCTGCAATAGTCATAAGTGATAAACAATTAAGTATTTTAATTTAGACACTCTTTTTGTATTGGATAATAAAGAGGTGTAATTTAATATGAAATTAATGACCACTGCCATGGAAAGCCCTTGAGGTAATGGCATTTGTGAGTGCTTAAATGCAGTTATTGGAAATATTGTTAGCAAGATACAGGCTGATACTTTGTATGACATTAAATTTGCTCTAGCATGGGCTGTATCTGCATATAATGCCTTGGCAAACTTTTCTTGTTTCTTTCTGAAATAACTTGTTTTCAGATTCATACCTGCTATCTCTAGGTCTTCCAAAGCCAGCCGCCTGCATTGGAAAGTGTTTCTTTGTCAGGTATAGTTAAGAATAATTTGGATACAAGCATTCAGTTAGACAAGAATTTGTGTGATGTGGAACATGCTTTAAGGTGTAATGTGCAAACCACCCCTGCTGAAACTTTAGTAAATGGTAATGATGTTTATTATATAAAAAAAATGATGGCTTTGAGTGGCATGGGTGTAGTAGTCATTGGATGTGACAGGAGATGTCTTGCTTCATCATGGCAGTAACATACGTTTGTGTCCACATTTGTTTGATAAATGCGGTAGGACCACTCACTAAAACAAATGGTGACTTAATAGGAGATGCAAACAAATGGCAGACATTCTTAAGGACCAGTATGAAAGCGTCTTCAGTATGCCACAGGCAACAAAGGCAGTAATGAGTCCGCACACATTCTTTGTTGATGCACCAAACTCAGCTTGCCAACTTTCAACCATCAGCATCATTGAAGCAGAGATAATTGATGACATAGCACCAGATGCAGCCCCCGGCCCAGATGGCTTTCACCCACTCTTCCCAAAGAGATGCAAAAACAAACTAGCTAAACCACTAAGGTATCTGTGGTCCAAATCCATAGAAACCGGTTCAGTACCAGAGATCCTCAAAACTAGAATCATAACACTCATTCACAAAGGAGGGACCAGAGAACTAGCAAGCCAGTACAGACCAGTAGTCCTTACATCTCATCTTATCAAGATCTGCAAACGGATTATAAAGGCAAACATGGTGAAGTTCCTAGAGGTCAATAACTACCTGAACGAAGGACAACATGGCTTTAGAAAACGACGATCATGCCTATCCCAACTGCTGGTGCACTATGAGAGCATACTACAAAGCATCCAGGAGGGAGACAATGCCGATGTAATATATCTGAACTCTGCAAAGGCATTTAACAAAGTAGACCATGGCATTCTCCTGCACAAGCTACAGAACGTTGGAATTAATGGACCTCTGGGAAGATGGCTATTCAGTTTTCTGCCAGAGAGGACTCGGAGAGTATCAGTCCATGGGGCACTGTAGGAACCAAGTCTAGTCCAGAGTTGGGTGCCACAGGGCTCAGTGTTAGTCCCGCTGCTTTTCATTATTCATGTGGGTGATATAGATGAAAAGCTAAAGCACTCAGATGCCACTTTCTTTGCCGATGACACAAGGATAAAGAAGAAAATCACTCATGTGCGAGATACAATCCACCTGCAAAAAGACTTGAATTGTGTGTTAGACTGGGCCCAGGAGAACAACATGGTACTAAATGGTGAGAAATAACAACATGGTACTAAATGGTGAGAAATTTGAGCTGCTGAGGTATGGCACTAGTAGGGAAATAATAACCAACAGATTATCTCTGCAACACCCAGCCTATCCCCGACAAGGAACAAGTTAAGGACCTGGGTGTCTACATGAATAATGATGGAACATTTACCTATCATTATGGGAAAATCGCCAAGACTGCCAGGAAGATGAGTGGGTGGGTCCTTTGCACCTTCAGTACAAGAGAACCCGGGTGTATGCTTACTGTCTGGAAGACCATGGTGCTGCCAAAACTGGAATACTGATGCCAGCTGTAGTCCCCTCACAAGATCCAGGACATTGCTACACTGGAAGCCATCCAGAGAACCTTCACCAGCAGGATCCAAGGGGTGCAGCAACTTAACTACTGGGAGAGGCTCAGACACCTAAGACTCTACTCTCTACAAAGGAGGAGGGAGCGCTACACAATCATCTATGTGTGGCAGATACTAGAGGGGATATCTTCAAATGCAGGGCTCCAACAAACAACTCATCAAAGAAGAGGAAGGCTGTGTTACGAGGGGTGGTCAATAAGTTTTGCGAATTGGTAGGGCAAAACAGAGGAAGGGGGATGGCTGTTTGTGGGGGTGTTAGGACAAGTTATGACAAGTCAGGACCTGCAGCAGCACGCTCCTGCCTCATCTATTTAAGAAGCAGTAGCTAATCGCAGATCGTCAGTCACAAATTTTTCAACAATGGAGAAGGTTGAGCACCATAGAATAATCAAATTTTTGACCAAGGAAGGCAAGAATACAAAAGAGATCCATGAACGCATGGTTGCAGGGTACACCCACACTGCAACCATTGCTCGCTGGAATAGGGAGTTCCGCCATGTTCGTGAGTCCCTTGAAGATAACCCCTGTCCAGGATGCCCATCAGATGTGACCAACGAGGACAATGTGGCCTGTGTGGAGAGGATCATCCTCAAAAATCGCCGGGTGAAGGTCGAAGAAATCGAGCGAGAACTTGGAATATCACATGGAAGTGTTATCAATATCATCCACGACAATTTGGCCATGACCAAGGTCTCTGCCCATTGGGTCCCTAGAAACCTCATGCCCCATGATCGACTTCAACATCGTCAAAGTTCGGAGGAGCTGCTGCTCCTGTACCACCAAGACCCAGCGGGATTTGAGTCACACATAGTGACAGTTGATGAAACGTGGGTCCATCACTGGGATCCTGAGACCAAGCTCGAAAGCATGACCTCGAAGCACAGGAGCTTTCCGACCCCCTTCAAGTTCTGGACCCAACACTTAGCCGGGAAGATCATGGCCACCATCTTCTGGGATTCTGAGGGAGTGTTGATGGTGGACTATGCGCCTCGTGAAAGGACCATCACAGGCCAATATTACGTCGAGGAACTGGCTAGGTTGAAGAAGTGCATCTGTCAGAAGCGGCGCGGCAAGTTGACACGCGGTGTCCTGCTCCTCCACGACAATGCCCCTGTCCACAAGGCCAGAGTTGTACAAGCTGCCCTGCGCAGTGCGGATTCAAGGCGCGGTTTGGGGGCGATAAATATGTCCAGCTAGCCGTCCAGCAGTGGATTGAACACCAGTCAGGAGATTTCTGGTTATCTGGAATTCAAAGCTTCAGGGACAAGTGCCGCAAGTGCATTGAAGTCGAGGGTAGTTATATTGAAAAATAATAAAACACTTTTCCTCATATCCGAATTGCAAAACTTATTGCCGCTCCTCGTATGTGAGAAGTAGACAGGGCTTAACTCAAAGATTGCTGATGATCATCCATAACACATTCACCTACACTGTGACTCGCCTCTTTAACTGCCTGCCACGTGAACTCTGAGACACCACAGGAGTCGCACCGGAGTCCTTCAAAAGGCAGCTTGACAAGTGTTTGAGGAACATCCCAGATGAACCACCCATACAAGGTTACTCCAGCTCTCACCACAACTCCCTACCAGAGGTCACCAGAGGAGCAGGAGCAGAAGAGTGCCCCAGAGCCAGCGGAAGCCCACTTCAGTTGTGTCGATAGAAGACAGAATTCTCCAAAGTATCCGAAGTCTAGTGATATGAAGAACAATTCTATTCCAAGTTAGCAGCTCCCAAGTGAGGCTGCTGTTCATTATCCTCCAGAAGAGGATAATAACTATGTTCCTCAGGTCCTTGCTGTAGATGATTCAATTGAACTGTTATCTGTGAAAGGTTGGATAAGGTTAACATAGGTCACCAAATACAAGGCGTGCATTATGTTACTGGTGAGTTGGTATCTGAAAAAGTGTTAAGCAGAGCAGGAAAATACAAGAAATGCTATAACCTTCAAAATCATTGGCTGGATCAATTAAGATGATTTGAGTGAGTGGTCACCTGTTGTTGATGATGTTGAAAGGGTTGGTTATCATGTACAGTTTAGATGTTGTTAGTGCTGCAAAGGAGAATAAAATGAAAAAATGGCTCAACAACTATGTTTACATAGAAGTTGAAGATGAGAGGCAAGTGTGTGATGGGTGATTATGGAAAAATTTAAGAACAAGAAAACCATCACCAAAGCCAGATTGGCAGCATGCAGGTTTGAGTAAGGTGCTTTCAACTTGAAAAGAGATTCTTTGACTTGCTCTAGAGAAGCTGTTTGTTTTGACATTAGCTTTAGTTGTTTCTAAACACTGGAAAGTTCACCTGCAGGGAGATGAAACTGAATGTGATGTGGTATAATGAAGGAAATCTTGCTGGCATCATTTGTGTGTATGTTGATGATTTTATTTGGGCAGGAACAACAGAATTTGAGAACAATGTTGAAAATTGAATGGCATGTTCTTTACCAGAGGGTTAGCATCAGGATTATTCAAATATGTTGGACTTAACATTACTACCATGGATGAGGGTATTGCTGATCATCAGTTTGAATATGCATCTAAAATTTCACTGATAAAGATTAATCATCAATGTGTTGCTATGAAGGGAAGCAAATTATCTCAATCTGAAAAAGTAGAGTATCATGCCTTACTTGGATAGTTGAATTGAATTGAAACAAATACAAGACATGTAACTTGAGCATATTGTACACTAAAGTTATCATTGGAGATTTACTTTGGCAGAACAACCTAATTTCACGTATTACCTCGGCCCACCTCAAGATTATATATTCTTGGTTGCATTTCATTGAGTTATGTATGTTGCAATGCTATTCAGATGCTTTGTTTTGAATATCTCTGATGGTGGATCTCAGGGGGCTTCATCATTTTCCTTGTAGATTCTGCCTTTAGTCAGTTTCCTGTATACTGGCAGACAGAGAAGGTGTGTCGAGTTGTAAAGTCCACTCTCTCTGTACATAACCTGGCTCTTCTGGACTGTGTGGAGGCTGCTGTTAATGTCTCATATGTAATGCAAAATAACCTTTGCTCATATGAAAATGAATTATCATTGATAATAAGAGCCTGTTCCATGTAATTCACTAATCCAAAAGTTTGAAAGAGAGAAGTTTGAGACTGGATATTGCTGTCCTAAAGGACATGCTCAACAAAGGAGAGGTGACTGCCTCACCCAACCACATACAAGCCCATGTGTGATGTCACAGTTGTCTATACAATGCCAGGGCTGGAAACATGGAGGAAGACAAGTGACTGAATGGTGAGTGGGTACAGACAGGGCTTTTACATAAACAATATCATAATTCTTATCTCCATTGACAGCATCACCATTACACATTATTCCACTTTCCTCACCACTGATGTCAAACTCATTGGCCAGTAATTGGACATTATTATTTTATCCCCTTTCTTAAATACAGGTATCACATTAACTTTCCATGCCATTGGTACAATGTTAGTCTCAAACAATTTTCTAGATATGCATGATAGAGGCTCACTTAACACATCTTTACATTCTTTCAAAATCTTAGGAAAAATCTTATCAGGGTCTGGTACTTTTCTAAATTTAATTCAATTTCTTTTGAGACTATCTCCTTTCTAAATAAAATAACCTCTAATTTCTCCCCCTCATTATCCCTGAAGATCGAGATCACTTCAGGTATAATTAATTTCCTAGCCATTGCATCACTCACTCACCAAGTCTCCATCTGTAGTTTTAAGTGGGCCTTTTTATTTCTAATCTTAGTTCTGTATAATTGAAAGAAACCTTTGGGATCTTCCTTTGCCTTATTTGGCACTTTAACCTTTAAACCACCAAGCAAATTTGCTCCAAATTACTGCCGTTGGATTTAGCCTTGGTGCATCATTAGGGAAAATAATAAAATAAAATATTTGAATCCTTTTTTATAAATCAAATAATATATCATTTTAATTACAAAGAATTCTTATATTGATATAATTTCCCAATCCCCCGCAATATCTATATCACTAATAGATTCTTCCATAAACTGCATTAAAAGATTTTTTTCTGAAGTGCTTAACATGTTATGTGAAATTGGCATTGGCATCTTTTATGCTATGCAACAATTTTCTAAGCTCCACTTTCAGTTCTAATAGAGATATCGATGAGGAAAGTTGTGTGTGTCATATGACTGGTGAGTACTCTTCATTTACCTAATAAAAACTAGTGACCCACCACACATGGTCACTTACATGTTCAAACATATTGTTTTAATTCTTTTTTTTTAAATTGAAAAAATGAAGAGATTTAAATAAATATTATTTGGAAGGGCAATAAAAAAACAGCTAATTTTTTTGCTGTTTATTGATTTGACAAGAATTTTTTTCCCAAGAATTCCCTCAGAAACATGTAATGTAATTTTATTTTAACAAATTAGTTTTTATGTCAATGATGAAACTAAATTTTTGTTATTCTGCAATGCGGAATATAGATATTTTCTTGCTTCCTTAACCCCTTTGTTAGCTGAAATTATTTCATAATAAAAACACCATCTTTTGCAATTTGCTCATTTGGTCTGGGTGCTTCTTCTAGTTTATGAGCTGAGTTGGGGTAGCTTTTGGAGTATTACAGATGGAGTGAGTTTGTTCATGTGATGTCAATTCACAAATAAATTGTCAAATTAGATTTTCTTGAAGAAATCTAGCAGCGGTGTTTTCCTTACATATTTATTGAACAGCACCCAAGCATGAACAATCGCTACTCATGGTAGCAGTTCAAATGCCACTTTTCTATACCATTTATGAGATTTGACAAGCCAGCCACCACCATTAGAGCCACTCCTACTGCCTGGTGGCCAGGCAGCCCATCAGCATGATGGCTCTACTTTAGGCTGGGTATAAAATTAATAGTTGCAAAAATAAAGAGAGGATATGCGAGGGAGATGAGGATGTTGGTGAGGCAGGTTGTTAAAACCCACCGCCCCAAACTGGAGTTCAGAGGTGAGGGGGAATTCCCCCCCTGATCTTGAGATGAATAGATAATAAAATCCAATCTGGAATTTACAATAGGTTTCTTTGAATATCTCATATGATAATTCAAAGATGTCATTGATAGTTTCTTATGAGTTTTATAATTGTAATAAGTTCCAAAGATGAAAGTTTGAAAAAGGGGGAAAATAGCAAAGTGGTTGCATCATGCAGCTCCATAAAGGGCACAGCGATGTTTCTCTAGTGGCTGTGTTTACAGGACTCAGTGCCCTGTCTGGTCCCAGCTTAACCTCTTATTCTTTTTGACACACAGTCTTTTTACCCTGCTTTCTCACTTACCCTGCAACCTCTTCCACTACTTTTTCTGGTTGGCCTCTAATTTCACAGGATAGACACTGACCAGCTTCCTCTCATCCAACCATTCCAGATCAGGGGGGGGAATTCCCCCTCACCTCTGAACTCCGGTTTGGGGTGGTGGGTTTTAACAACCTGCCTCACCAACATCCTCATCTCCCTCGCATACCCTCTCTTTATTTTTGCAACTATTAATTTTATACCCAGCCTAAAGTAGAGCCATCATGCTGATGGGCTGCCTGGCCACAAGGCAGTAGGAGTGGCTCTAATGGTGGTGGCTGGCTTCACTGGCCCTGTAATCACCCCTTGTAGAGTGGGCTACTTACTACACAGGGTGATTAGCATTTGCATCCTGTAGTAATAATATGGTTCCCATGCCCATTGAGCAAAACTCTCTAGACTCCCCCTTTACCCCGCCTTAACCATCGTGGAAGCTGCCCTCGGGTATCTCCACAACAGAAAAGGAGGTCCCCGCCCCTATGCTTTCTCAAGGGCCCCTCCAGACTTCTTTTACAGGCGTGTAGGCTTACTCATCTCCTATGTCTATGGGTACAGTAGACTCTCACCCCTTTCCCTGGAAGTGCCCTTGGGTGACTCCATCTCTTCTACAGCAGCAGTCCCTCCTTTGCTTTCACAGGGTACTGCCAAGAGAGCAAGCAGGCAGGCCACCCTAAATTGACCACTCCCAATGAGAGTGGCTCGATAGAGCCAGACCCCATAGGGGGCCAAGTGATAACAGGGCCTGTGCCCCCTAATGTCATGGTGTCATCCATCTCGCCAGTTTACAGGGAGTTAGCATACCTGCCCCCTTCTCTTCCTCGATGGATGCCAGTTTGCCAGCATTAGACAAAACAAAAGGAACCTCAAATGGGATCTGTGATGTGTTGGGGGTGGTCACATGGACCCCTCCATGTCTGGTCCTGGTGCTCCCCCAGGTGGGGAGTCGCAGACAAAGACCAAAGTCGGAAGTGCACCAAGCAGAGCTTCAATTACATCAGGAGACTACCTAGTGTTTTCAATCATGTTGGTTTCAAACACTTTCTGGTTATTCGCCCCACTGATGGCAGCATGTTCCATCAGAGAAGAGCACTGGAAGTCCCCCCATGTCTGGTCCTGGTGCTTTCCCGGGTGGGGAGTCGCAGACAAAGACCAAAGTCGGAAGTGCACCAAGCAGAACTTAAATTATGTCAGGAGACTACCTGGTGTTTTCAAACACTTTCTGGTTATTCGCCCCACTGATGGCAGCATGTTCCATCAGAGAAGAGCACTGGAACCCCCCATGTCTGGTCCTGGTGCTCCCCCGGGTGGGGAGTCGCAGACAAAGCCCAAAGTCGGAAGTGCACCAAGCGGAGCTTCAATTATGTCAGGAGATTACCTGGGTTTTCAATCCTGTTGGTTTCAAAAAACTTTCTGGTTATTCGCCCCACTGATGGCAGCATGTTCCATCAGAGAAGAGCACTAGCTAGTTTGATTGATGAGAGCCAAGGTGACCCGTTTCTCAGACAGGAGCTTTGGGCAAATGTGTTAGATCCCTCTGAGGCAGCCATGATTAGTGCTCTTTGGGCACTTGATGTCACGCCGGTGAGTGCGATGTCGCACTCTACTATGAACTTGGTCAAAGTAGTTTATGAAAAGCAACTCATGGATTACTCTATAGGTGACATCACATTAGAGCTGGCCAACCAAGGAGCAGTCTAAGTCAAATGTGTGATGAGAAAAGAGGGTAGGTCCTCTAGACCCACCCCTATACTCTTTGTCATGTTCGACTGTGACATGCTCCCTGAGTCGGTGCATGCCAGTTGGAATCGCTACCGGTTGGAGATATTCATCTCACTGCTGCAGAGGTATTACTACTGCCACTGCTTCAGCCATCTGAATCACTCCTGTAGATGTGCAAAATTAGGGTTACCTGAAGTATGTGTAAGCTGCTACAAGGCTGTACACCTAAGTCCAAATTGTGCATCTCTAAGTGTGTCAATTGCAGAGAGCCGCAATTGAGAAGGCACCCAGGATCATTCCTCATTTTTCAGGGTTAAGGACTTGGTCCTTAACCCTCACTAGAGGCAACACCCCTGAAGCTGGTCATGAGGCCATATTGCGGGACTCCTAAAGCTGCTTCCCGAAATGAGGACAGGACCAAAGGAGCTTCAGCTCTTAACCTATACCCAGTACTAGGCTGGATGGCTTGCTTGAAGACAGTGGATCATCCAAGGAGGGACCCCCACCTCTGAAGCTGCCCTGCCTGCCTAAGGTTTTGAGGCAAAGGGAGGAAAAGACTTGTATGGTGAGCCCAACCTCCCTGAATTAATTCTCAAAGGTGACAGAACCAGGAGTTCTGCCTCCAGGAAGCTTACAGACCTTCCCATGAGGGTATTTATTCTCTTTGAAGCAGGTCCCTGCATCTCTTTTGAGCTAGGCCTGAAGCACATATTCCTTCATTGGAATTTCCGCACACCATGGGCCAACTGGGAGGACCTGCAGAGGCTTGTCTCCTCCCATTTTACCTTAGATATCTTTTTGCAGAAGACCAATCTGGCTGTGTACCCCCTGCCCACCTTCCTGGGATATAAGGGTTTTGCAACTCCACCACCGCACGATAGGGGCTAGGCAGGAGGATGTGCTATTTCACACCCAGCGTGATGTCTTCATTCTTCTCTTTTCTTTAGATACCTCCTTTCGGGCAGCAACAGTGGAGCTGCACCTGGATAGGAGGTATACTCTTATTTCTGCATACATTCCACCATAGGCTGAGTTTGATGAAGGAGACCTCCACTGCCTCGTGGCCTAGTTGCTGAGGCCCTTTCTCTTGCTTGGGGATTTAAATGGCAGACACCCCCTCTGGGGAGACTACTCGATCAAACACATTGTCTAGGTCCTTACCCATGTGATCAACGAGCTGGAGATAGGTGTCCTAAATGTGGATGAGTTTATGCATCACTGCCTGAGAACTGCTTCATTTTCTGCTCTTTATCTATCTTTGTGCTCTCCGGATCCACAGCCTGATTTTGGGTGGCCGTAGTTGATGACCTCCATAGTAGTGATCATTTTCTGTACCTCTGCCACTGAGAGCCTCCCCCCCCCCCTCCTACCCCAACGGTGCTTGGCGTGGTGATCCACATTTCTGGAAGTGACTGATTTCTCCGTCCCAGTCGAGTTTAGGTCGGGGGATGAGGCCGAGGAGCTCTTCTCCAGCAACCTTGTAGCGGGACGAAAATCTAAACTCTAGCCCCAATCAATCCAACCCGCTTCCTACACCAATTTGGACGTGAGAAATCAAGGGAGAAATGGAACGGATTGTATGTACAGTTCTTTACTTACAAAAAATATGGGATAAATATTTACAAGAAATCTTGTTACTTATACACACAAAAATATAGATAGCTAATTTTCCTATATACACAATAAAAAAAATCATACTTATGAATATTAGTAAAAGGATTTATAAAAAAATGCTCAATTAGAATATACAAAAGGAGGATAGGCAAAGTCAAACAACCCCAAAATATGTGCCGGGGCAATAACAACAAACAATAAATGAACAAACAAAAAAAAGAAAAGGCCTCATGTGGTACCACAAAATATTTTTAGGAGAAAAAACAAACTAGCGCCTCCGAGCTCAGTATAATGCAATCTGGTCGCGTCTTGGGGCTATCAAAGCCCTCTCTATCCTGGCGGGACTTACAATAACTTAAACTGCATTATTTTCAAACTACACTCTCAGCCACTTTTTACAAATGGTGGTGATTAAATTTTGGACTATTTAATAGAGAGGCTTATCAATCAAACAAACTGGTAAATAGCTGAGGAAGAGAAAAAAAAATTTCTACAAAAACATGAAAATCAATTACATATAAAAAAAAAACCCCCCGGAAAAACATTTCCGTTCATAAACACATTATTACAGAGGGAGGGAGAGGGTATTGGGAAAGAGGTGGGAGAATGGCCCTTCGCACACACACACACACACACACTCATATTTGCTCCACCACACTCCTCCTTCCTTAGGCTATTCGACCACAGTCATTCAGTATACACTCAATCCTTACTCACAGTACTTTTTATACTCAATCGTGCCCTTCTGCACCCATTCACACTCGTCTACTGGTCCCTAACTACATGTAGCAATCTGTTGAGGTTGTTCTTCAGTCATCCTGTTAGTCTCCTCATCACTATTGATCATGTCGTCCACCATACTCTTAGCCTTCATCACTAGCTCTCCCATCTCTCGACAGAACTCTTTCATACTCTTCCATTCAGAACCTTCACTTTTCATATCCCCATTCATCAGCTCCTTACTCACAGCTCTCATCCAACTTAAGGTACACTCTTGTAAAACAGACAAATCACTCACATCCCCTCTACTCTCGGCAGCTACACCGGAAACCGCTTCAACTGGTTCCCACCAGAAGCCAGAAAAGTCTGTCAGTGACCTCCTCATTCTCCACATCAAACTCACCTTTACCCTTACCATTCGTAAAACCAGAAAAATCAGCCACACTAGGTTCATTCTGTCTAAACACACTATCATTCATACTGTACCCAAAACCAGAAAAATCAGCCACAGGCAGCTCACTCACTCGTCTACTTACATCAACCAAATCACGCACCTGCTTATGCAAACACTCCATCTCTCTCTCAAGCTCCCCCATACAAGAAAGACTCTGCTCAGACTTAATTTCATTCGTACTTGCATTCTTCCTTTCACTCTTCCTTGCGCATGCTTTCTACTCTTCAAGATCAAGAAAAGCTCTTTCCCAGACAGATCCATACTATCACACTCCATCGAATCATCATGCACCTTATCTCCTACTCTGCATAGTTCATACACTGGATGGCTCACCAGGTAGTCAGGAGGTGCTCTCCACCTCCTCAACTGACTGATGAGCCCCCACTCTCTGTCACACCTTTATTCACTCTCCAAAACATAAGTCACACCATTCTCCCATACTCTTACAACTCTATACAGTCCTTCAAACTTTTCACTCATCTTCGACACATTCAACTTACCTTTTAGTTCTTTTACCTTCGATACTTTTGCACCAATGTCAAATGAACAAAACCTTTCATGCCCCTCACGCCATACACTTTGCTCACTTCCACTCAAACGAAACCTATCTTTCACTCCAATTTCAAAATTCGTAACAAACGGACATGGGGACACCCCAGTTGCACTATGCACTGTTGAATTATACGCCCATAACACAACTTAAGCATTCATTCAGGTCATTCAAAGTCATACTCATCATTCTCAACATCTCACACAGGGTCTTAATTGTACATTCAGCCAATCCATTTGAAGATGGTACATACAGAGTCATTGTTACATGCTCTACACCATTCACTCAAACACTTCACTCGCAAACTCAGGCCCATTATGACTCAGACATCTCATAGGCTACCATACACACATAGGAAAAAACAACTGCTTAACACACACGCAACAGCAACACTCCTTTATCTCTCACAGGCACTGCATACACAAACTTGCTTTTATGATCAACCATAACAAACATACCAACATTCCCATCACTTGTACACGGTAAAGACACACAATCAATTACTACCAACTCAAAAGGTTCTTTCGCATTAACTTTCAACATTGGCAGTTTCACTTCACACCTTTCACCTTTCACACTGTCACAACATGATTCACAACAGTTCTCAGAAATGGAGGGAACACACGCTCCTTCATACACTCCCACAACTTAAATTTACCCATATGCCCATAATTATCATGCACAACTTTCACCAGACCAATCATACCAACCAAGGATATCACAGGCACAAACACATCATCCCCATCCTTCATATGCCTCACAAAATATACAACATCCATACAAACCACAAAATCCTTAGCATACCTTTTAAAATCAATCAAACACTCAGGCCATTCATTCAAATCGACATGCATCATCACACACCTCTTCAACTCACTGACAAAAGAACACATCTCTTTCATCTCTAGAATATCATCATCACTTAAAATCTCATTTTCATCATCCATTACCAATTCAATCATATCGCAAAATTTGACAACATTCTCCACACACTCATTCGACCTCATCACCTCACATTGACCTTTCATAACACAATCCTTATCAACATCCAAAGACAAATCATTCAATCTCATAAAGTCTACACCAAGCAAGAAACAACACGGCATTTGATCATCTTTCAGAATCACAAAGTCATGCTTCACATTCACACCACTGCCCAAACTCACTCTCAGACTAACCTGTTCCCATGCCACTATCATTCCATTCCCCAATCCACTTATCCGTAACTTCACAGGCTTACACTCGCAACCTCTAAACTCATCATACTTACTCAGAATCCTCTCATTCACTAACGACACTTGCGCACCAGTATCAATCAAACCACATAAGAACCTTTTACCAACTTTCACTCTTGCTTCCATCATAGGAGGTCCATTGTGTTCGCAATACACCGAAGGAACAAGCACACCAACATCAGCAATGACATCCACACTATCATCAACTCCAACATCATCACTCACCAAATACTCATCTTCAACCAGACAATCATTCTTCTCCCTCATATACAAGAACTTTTCAATCACCCAGTAGTAATGAACACTGCTTAAACACTGCAGATGAAACACATTAGCATTCAAACCCTTCACTTTCTCATCTTTGTACACAATCGACCTCTCCCTACCAAAGTGCATATAAATAACCACTTCATACAAACTACTCACTACAATCAACACTTCTTGAAACGGCGGGACCCCTGGCATACACATCGCTCTCAATTCTTTCATAAAGTTCCGCATCCTCGCCATACCAATACTTTCAGGCTTCCTACATACTTCATTCATTACATCCTTCTTTAAGTCATCCACACTATCGAGCACTCACATCTACTCCATCACTCTTCAAATCTTGCAAACCATTCCATACACTCTCAAACAAGGAATCACCACCACTCTTATTCCCCTTTCCATTCATAATCCCTTTCGGCAAATACTCAGGATCACTCACCCCACACACGTTTTCATCATTTGTACTAGGATACGTTCACTCAATTCTGTTCACATAGTCAAAATCACTCAAATCTTCAAAAGTCCTCACAATCTGACTATCAGCCCATTTCATACATTGCAAATACATAAGAGGTTGGTGATCTGTTTTGATCACAAACCTCACACCATACAAAAATGGACGCAACACTTTCAAACAATACCTTATCGCAGGCAACTCTCACTCCACAGTCAAATACTTTCACTCTGCCGCATTCATAGCCTTGGATACATACCCAATTATTCGGCTGACATTCTCTCAATTCAAACGCTGCTCTTGCATCAGAAAACCTCCCATACAGTACCCACTTGCATCCGTATACAATTCCATCATCTTAGCATTCACACTTTAGTCCGGGTAAGCCAATTCAGAGTTGGCATCAGGGCCACACCAAAAGACATCAAAAGGTTATCCAGGTAGAGCGTATTGGGAACATCTTCCAGCAGCACGGAGGTAATACTATTGTTAGTCAGGGCAAAGATTGCGACAGTGAGGACACTTCCCTCTTTCAGTCTCTCATATGCCTCATTCATCTTATCATTCCACCTAACAATTGTACTACCTTTCTCGCCCATCCACTGAGTCAGAGGGTTACTCACACCCGAACAATCACATATAAACTTTCACCGAAACTCAATCAAACCCAGAAACGACTTCAGTTGCCTAACAGTCACCGGTTTCAGAAACATTCGCACCTTCTCAACATACTTCGGCGACTTTTGTAACCCATTCTCACTCACCATATGCCCAAGAAATTCCACTTCTTTCACAAACCATTCACACTAACACACTCTAACGTTCTCAAGACATCATTCACCAATCTCATATACTCCTCAAAACTCTCAGTTATAATCAAAATATCATCTATAAACACAATCACATTTTTACTCGCAAACTTACTCAACACAACATTCATCGCCCACTGGAAGGCTCCAGGATCATTAGCCAACCCAAAGCTTAGTTTCCAGAACTGATAATGCCTTTTTGTAGAGGAAAAGGCAGTCACCGGCCGGCTCTCCTCAGCAATAGGCATCTGGTAATACCCCCATACCACCCCGTAAGGGGCGCAGCGATTTGCCATCCTGGCCGCCGTGCTGACAGGACTCAGCACCCCGTCCGACTCCAGCTCAGCCTCTTCTCCTTCTTTCAAAACACTTGTTTCCTCGCTTTTCATACAACCTCTCCCACAACTTTCTCTGGCCAGCCTCTAATTTCACAGGGTAGATGCTGACCTTCTTCTCAAGCCAACCGTCCCGGATCGGGGCTGAGGGAAAAGGGGACAATGTTCCCTAACCCCTGAGCTCCGGTTTGGGATGGGATTTTTTTTAACAACCTGCTTCATCCCCACCCATACCTTCCTCACATCCCTTTTACTCTCCTCTTCACAATCTATCCTTTTACGCCGCATTCAAGGTGGAGCCGCCACGCCACCAGGCGGGAGGGGTGGTCCCAAATGGCGGTGCCTGGCTCTGCCAGGCCTGTAAGCACCTCTTGCAGTGCAGGCAAGAGGTGATGAGCTATTGCGTCCCGTGGCACAAATAGGGTCACCATGCCCAATGATGAGTATAAAAAAAAACCCAACCCCCAACTTTCCCTGTCACATCGATGGAGCCGCCCTTGGGCAGCTCCAGCAAAAAAATGGAGGCCCCCTGTGCTTGTGCAGGGGGCCCTCCATATTTCTCTAACCGGAGAGGAGGCTTACTCCTCTCCTTCGCCTATGGGTGCAGGGGACTCCCCCTCACCCCCTTCTCTGGAGGTGCTTTCAGGCACCTTCCTTTTTCCAGCGGCAGTCCCCTCTTTTTTTTCCAATGGGACTGCCAAGAAAGCCAGGAGGCAGCCCTTAGCCAGCCGCTCCCCATCGATATGGCTTGGTAGGGCAAACCCCCTTAGGGGGGAGAGGGAAGCCAGGCCCCTTCAGTCGCTTCCCTCAAAAGACCTGCAGGCAAGGATATTAAACCTTGACGGGGTTAAGGCCTGTGCCTCCCCACAAAATACTCTTGACGCTGCCAAGGGGACCTGCGATGTCCTGGGAGGGGATGGCCAACTGGAGGCCCCTCCTGTGATAGACATGGTCCTTGAGGAGACCCAGCCTCAGACGGTAGGTCCTTCCATGGGGGGGAATCCGGGCTCGGCGACAAGCACCAAACCCGAATCCGCCCCAATGCAAGGTCCCCCTCAAACGGCTGAGGGATCTGAGTCAGTACAAGGAGGGGATGGATCTCCTCCCACAGGTGCCCCTCTGACTACCAGGACCTCCATTTCGGAGAGGGACCTGGCTGAGGCCGGCCCATCTGGCATGGGGGCTTCTGCCGGCGGAGGTGAGAAGCGAGTTCATTCCCCACCCTCCTCTTCCCAAAATGAAAAGGACTAAAAAGACAAAGATGACTCGGGGCTCCTCTCCATCCGCAGGAGCTGCGGGGACGGATGGGTCTGCTGCCACTTTGGTAGGCGACCAAGCCAAGATCGGCACATCCGGCCCCTCTACCCCTCCGTGTGCGGAGCCCCTGACTAAGACTAAGACCAAGAGTGCACAAGGCGGAGCCTCGATGACATCGGGTTACCTGGCGTTTTTGAGCCCGCTGGCTTCAAGCGCTTCCTCGTTATTCGCTCAACGAATGGCACCATGTTGTCCAAGGGCAACATGATCCATCAGAGGAGAGGATTAGCTAGTGCAATTGGTAGAGAGCCGAAGGTGACCCGTTTCTCGGACGGGAGCCTTCTGGCGAATCCCGCCGAGGCACCAAGATAAGTGCTCTTCGGACACTTCGTGGCACCCCGGTGAGTGTGACGCCGCACTCTACCATGAACTTTGTGAAAGGAGTAGTTTATGCGGGGGAACTCGTTGACTACTCCATCGAGGACATCACCCTAGAGCTGGCCGACCATGGGGCGGTCAAGGTCGAACGTGTGATGAGAAAACAGGGAGGGGCCTCGAGACCCACCCCTACACTCTTCGTCACGTTCGACTGTGACAAGCTCCCTCAGTCGGTGCGTGCCGGTTGGTACCGCTACCGCGTGAAGGCATTCGTGCCACTTCCGCGCCGGTGCTATTACTGTCACCGCTTCGGCCATACGAATCGCTCATGTAGACGTGCAAAGTCGAGATTACCCGAAGTATGTGTAAATTGCTCCAAGATCGCACACAATAAGCCAAATCGTGTGTGGCCAAGTGTGTCAATTGCGGAGAGCCGCACCCCGCTTCTTCGAAGCAATGTGGTGCATATCTCCTTGAGAAAGAAATCCTGGCCGTTCAGGCCCAGGATCGACTCTCATTCCGCGAGGCTAAGGACTTGGTCCTGGCGCGCCCGGCTCTTCCTGGGACGTCATATGCCTCAATAGTTAGAAAGGCACCCTCTGCACGGTTGTTTCCGCGCCCATTCGGAGCCCTTCTGCGGGCTCTACCCAACCTGGGCGCTCCCCTGGTAAAGCTGGCGGCAAAAAGGGTTCATACCCAGCCCCGGCTAAAACCAGGGCTCCCACCTCTTCCCCCAGCGTGACCGTTTCCCGTAAGGCGAAACGGCCAGTGCCTCCACGGAGTCGTTAAACTCACAGGAGGCAACACCCCTGAAAATGGTCGCTAGGCCATCTTCGGGGGTTCCTAAAGCTTTCCCCTGAAAGGAGGACAGCAACAAAGGAGCTTCGGCTCCTTCGCCCACACCCCGAGGTCGAGCGGGTGGCTCGGAGACGGTGGTTCCTCGAAAAGAGGGCCCCCCGCCTTCGAAGCCGCAACGCCCGCCTAAGGTTTCGAGGCGGAGGGAGGGAGTGACTCGCATGGCGAGCCCAACCTCCCCCAATAAGTCTTTGAAGGCAACAGCGCCTTCAGGGGGGGTTCTGCCCCCGGAAAGCGTACGGCCATTCCCGTGAGGGTCTTCAGTTCGAGGAGGGCCCCCGCGTCTCCTCCGAGCTAGGCCTGGAGGGCATATTCCTTCAATGGAATTGCCGTGGACTCCGGGCCAACTGGGAGGAGCTGCGAAGGCTCGTCTCGTCCTGTTCCCCGTTAGCTGTCTTTTTGCAGGAGACCATGCTAGGCGCGTGCCCCCTGCCTGCCCTCCCGGGGTATAAGGGTCTTGGTACCCCACCACCACGGCATGGCCGAGCTAGGGGATGCGCGGTTTACACCCGGCATGATGTCTCCATTCTCCCTTTCACTTTAGATACCTCCTTTCAGGCAGTGGCTGTGCAGCTGCACCTGGATAGGAGGTATACTATCATTTCTGCGTACATTCCACCGTCAGCTGACTTCGACGCGGGGGACTTCCGCCGGGTCGTGGCACGGTTGCCGAGGCCCTTTCTCTTGCTTGGAGATCTGAACGGCAGGCATCCTCTCTGGGGAGATTACTCCATAAATCCCAGGGGACAAGTCCTTGCCGATCTGATTCAAGAGCTTGAGATAGGTGTCCTAAACGTGGATGAGTTTACGCATCACTGTTTACGCGCACTGAGTTTACGCTGTTCGGATGCACAGCCTGATTTTGATTGGATGGGGGGGGTTGATGACCTCCATGGTAGTGATCACTTTCCCATTCAAATATCATTTTCAGGGCAACTGCCGCCTGAGAGCCCACCTCGGTGGTGCTTGGCGCGGGCGCGGTGGCCTGCATTTCAGGAAATGACTGAATTCTCTATCTCATTCGAGGAGTTTAGGTCGGTAGATGAGGCCGTTGAGTTCTTCTCCGGCAACCTCATCGCCGTGGGCCTGACTATTATTCCTAGGACGTCTGGCCGTTTTGCACGCCGACCACTCCCATGGTGGTCGGCCGAGTGTGAGACGGCCCTCAAACAGAAGCGTTATGCCTACATGCGCTATAAGCGCCGCCCGAACGATTTCACTGTCGGTGAATTTCGTCGGGCTAGGACAAGATTCCTGTATATTTCGAAGCAAGCCCGCCGCTCTTCTTGGCGGGCATACGTGTCTTCACTTAACGGGAAGACCCCTTTAGCTGAGGTGTGGAAGCAAGTCAAAGCGATTCGGGGCAAGTTCTCGCAGGACCCCCCTCCCGTTATCCAGGAGAATGGGACCGCAATCTCGGACCCCGCGTCCGTGGCGGAATCCTTAGCGACCGCTTTTTTCGCATTCTCTAGCCGTGATGCTGCAAGCGCCAGCATTCAATGCACGTCGTGATGTCGCGGAAGGCCGCCGGCTGGACTTTACCTCCAGAGGTGGAGAACCCTTCAACGACAAGTGAGTGAGTGAGTTGCGTTCCGCTCTCGCTTCGTGCGCGGACACCGCCCATGGTCCGGACGATGTCCCGTACGCCATGCTTCGACACCTAGGTGAGCGAGGCATGCACTTACTGTTAGATTTGTTCAACAGCATTTGGGTGGAAGGTCTTCTTCCAGACTCCTGGCGAATCGCTACTGTGCTCGCCTTTCGCAATCCGGGGAGAGATCACTCTACTCCGACCGGTTTCCGCCCAATCTCTCTAACCTCTTGCTTGTGCAAGTTGATGGAGAAATTGGTAAATGTTAGATTAGCCTTTTTACTGGACATCCGAGGCCATCTGTTTTCCGCACAGTGCGGCTTCCGCAAGTTCCACTCCACGTCGGTTGCTCTGCTCCGACTGGAAAATGCCGTCTGCGAGGCTTTCCTTCGTAGACAGCACTACGCTACGGTGTTTTTCGATCTGGAGAAGGCCTATGATACCGCATGGCGATACGGTATCATGGAGACTCTCCACACGATGGGGGTGAAGGGACGCCTCCCAATGTTTATATCTGAATTTTTGCGTGATCGTCCATTCTGCGTACGGGTGGGGGAGCCCTCCCCGGCCCAAAGGAGCAGGAACACTCTTTGCCCTGAGCATCAACGGCATCACCTCGGTGCTGCCGGAAGATGTTCTCGCTACGCTCTACGTGGACGACCTTTCGATCTCTTTTGGCGCGGCCCAGATGCCAACTCTGGAGCGTCGACTCCAACAGGCATTGAACCGCGTCTCTCGCTATGCCGAAGCGCACAGGTTTCGCTTTTCTTTGGCCAAGACTAAGGTGGTGCACTTCTGCCGCCATCCACGGCTTCACCCCGACCCAGATTTGTTTCTTAATGGGGTGCGCCTGGATGTGGTTGAGTCGCACCGTTTCCTTGGTCTTGTATTCGACCGACGCCTCACCTGGGACGCTCATATTTGCAGCCTTAGGGTCTCTTGTACCCGCGCCATGGACATTCTCCGTTCCGTGGCGTTTAGCGCTTGGGGCGCTGATAGGACTACTGCCCTACTTTTTTATCGATCCTTTGTTCGTTCGAAGCTCGACTACGGATGCGAGTTTTATGCATCCGCAGCCGAACGTTTATTGTGGAAGGTGGATTCGATCCACCACACCGGCCTTCGCCTTGCGACCGGTCCCTTCCGCACTTCCCCCATTGAGAGCCTGTTGGTCGATGCTGGGGAGATGCCACTCGCTCTACGCCGCGTGCAGTGCATCACTCGCCTGTACGCGCGAGCCCGGCGCCTCCCTCAGTCGCCAACAGCTCTCACTGCATCCACAGCTGATCTCGATGGTGCCTATGCCGCCGAGAGACGCCAGTCATACCCTAAGCCCTTTGGGTTTAGGGCCAGAAACTCCTTCGAGAGGTAGATATTGCTCTCGGGCCGGTGGCGCCCCTGGTTCTGCCCAGGACGCCACCCTGGAGGGTACTACATTTGGCTATTTGTCGCCACGCCTCTGCTCCCAAAGCAGGGTTTGTTTTTTTGTTTTGTTTTGTTTTTTTCCTTTAGGTTGCACACTCCTGCGCCGGGGGGCCCTTCCCCCCGAAGCAGGAGCTTGCTTCCTTTCCCCCATTTGGGGTCTTTTTTCATCTCTTTAATTTTATTTTAAAGCAGCCTAGAACTAGGCCAGTTTTAATACGGCGACTAATGCCCATGTAGGCAGTCGCCAGATGAGCTCTTAAAAAAACCCCCCCAAAACCCCCCAAAAACCCATACCAGATCTAGCTTTGTAAACCACTTCATCCCATGCATACTCTACACACACACACACACACACAGATACCACACACATCGGAAACCTTTCTTTCACAGTCCCTTTGTTCACCTTTTGATAATCCACACACAGACACAATCTTCTATCTGGCTTACATACAGGCACAATTGGACTATTTTATGCACTCTCACTTTCTTCAATCACCCCCAATCACTCTAATTCCGCACACTGCTCTTCAATCTCATCAGCAACTGGACGCGGGAAATGTCCTGGCTACTGATAGATTTGGGTGTCCTCCTTCAAGATTATCTTGAATTCCGGAAGCTTCGCAACCCCGAAATCTTGATCGCCGTTACTGAGGACCTTCTTTCATTCAAACAGCATTCGATACATATCCTTCCTTTCATATTCAATCAAACATTCATCCAATTCCACCATTCCACTTCATTATACATCCATTCACACGTCTTTTTATTTGCAACATTTATCCTGAAATCCATACCTACCTCATTGACCATGGAGAGGTGACCCAGTACATCTCTAACTTGGATCCCTCTCACCTGCCCTATCACTCTGGGGTCCACCTGCACACATACAAAAGGATCATTCATTCTCATCAAGCCATCAAACGCACAAGCAACACGCCTTACCTTATGACATGCATCTTTTCCATCCAATATCACAGTGTTCTCACCCACATTCAAATTCATATCCTTACTCCAACTCACTCTAACAGATAGATACCTTTTCACCCTTCACAAGCCTCACACTCTCCCTAGCAGTCACCTCAATACCACTAAACACACTCCTTAAAACACTATCATCTTTTCCTACATACAACTTATACACCCCATTTGTACCAATCTTTTTCTCAATCTGATCGCTTGCAGAATGCACAATTATACAGTTCACTTCCAAACTACCCTTACACTCAGAGGAGCTGCTGCTCCTGTACAACCAAGACCCGGCGGGATTCGAGTCACGCATAGTGACAGGTGATGAAACGTGGTTCCATCACTGGGATCCCGAGACCAAGCTCGAAAGCATGGCCTCTCCAACTCCCATCAAGTTCCGGGCCGAACCCTCAGCCGGGAAGATCATGGCCATCATCATCTGGGATTCTGAGGGAGTGTTGATGGTGGACTATATGCCTCGTGGAAGGACCATCACAGGCCAATATTACGCTGAGGAACTGGCTGGGTTGAAGAAGTGCATCCATCAGAAGCGGCGTGGCAAGTTGACACGCGGTGTCCTGTTCCTCCACGACAATGCCCCTGTCCACAAGGCCAGAGTTACACAAGCTGCCCTGCGTGAGTGCGGATTTGAGGAGCTCAACCATCCTCCCTACATCCACATCTGGCCCCTAGCGGCTGCTTTTTATTCCGCCAACTCAAGGCTGCACTGCGTGGATGCCAGTTTGGGGACGATGAAGATGTCCAGCTCGCCGTCCAGGAGTGGATTGAACAGCAGTTGGGAGATTTATGGTTGTTGGGAATTCGGAGCCTCAGGAACAAGGGGCGTAAGTGCATTGAAGTCAAGGGCAGTTATATTGAAAAATAATAAAACACTTTTCCTCATATCTCCTTTCCTTATATCCGAATTGCAAAACTTATTGACCACCCCTTGTATACCCATTCACACGCTCACCAGTCATCTGCCCTTGCATTTGCCCATCCAGTTTCCTGGCCCAGGAAGCTCGACATCACCCCAGCTGGGGCAGCCCTCAGGGCATCCCGATAGCTGACAAACTGCTGTGGTGGAGGAAAGCTCCTGGGCTTCTTACCCCTAACATTCACACTGTATCATCCATCCTTGTCTAAATCACTTTCCTCATCAAATCACCTATCTTCCAACAGTTCCAACATATCCTCCCTCACCAACCATTGACCTATCGGCCTCATTCTCTCCTTTCTTTTCCCATTCAGCCATTCACTTACCTTTTGTGGGACCGTATCAAAGAACTTTTTCATCAATTGTTTACATTCATTCACATCATCCTCACCATACTCTCAAGACTATATGCATACATGTTCACACTTTCACTCTTTCCCATTCGAGCCTTCTCATTCATTCACCCTTTTATACTTCACACTCTTTTATTCATTTCACCTGCCCAATCAGTCTATCCTTCACCACCTCATACCTCAGTTTCCCCATACTCGTGATCACACAGAAAAACTCAATACTTTTCCATCCAAACATTTCCCTAAAACATTCATCCAGTATCCCTTATCCTCTGGGTACTTGAGCTTGCAATACCACTCAAATTCTCCAAAGAATTCTTCCACACTCTTCCCACCATGCAACCTAAACTTATCCGCCTTCGGTACTTCTCTTATCAAAATATCCTTCCCCACATCCACTTTACTTTCACTTGAGCTGCCCTCACTCTCACTCATACCATCACTCTCTCTTTCATCCATGTACGATGAGTCCACACTCTTCCCTCTCACCTTCCAATCCTTCTCCTTTGACCCAGTCTTCCTTCTTCTTTTGCATTCCACTCTCTTCCATTCTCCATCCTTCCTATCGCTCACAATCATCCTATCCTCTCTAAACTCATGCACACTCCCATTGACCCCATTAGTCTTATCCTCTTTAGTTGGAGCAGGGGTCAGGGTCAAGGGTCCTGGGGCCGGTCCTGACCCACTTCATCATGTAATACAGGTCCTGCCTCCTTTGGTCAACCTGCCTTTGTCTTTCATCCATTTCTTTCCTCATCCTGTCTGTCTTCTCATCCATACTCATCATATCACTCTTCAATACCTCAATCACGCTCCTCAACATCCTACATTCCTCCTCTTTCTGCCTCAACTCCAGCCTTAGTCTCACAATCTCATCATGGAGGCCCTCTTCCACAGAAGCCATCCTCCCAGGTTAGTAATAAAGATAGAAAAGGGGGATAACAACCAAACTACTTGTCACTCTAATTGGATGTGGACTGCAATTCAATCCTGTCACGCTCCCAGTTTTGAGATCTCACGTTCCTATTTGGCAATCACTCTCACATTTACTCCACCACAACCTCATTGCCGTAGGCCTTACTACTATTCCTAGAATGTCTGGCTGCTTTGCACACAGACCACTCCTGTGGTGGTCAGCCGAGTGTGAGATTCCCCTCAAACAGAAGTGTTATCCCTACATGTACTATAAGCACCGCCTGAATGATTTTACTGTAGGTGAATTTTGTCAAGCTAGGGCTAGGTTCCTGTGTGTTTCGAACTATGCCAGCCACTCTTCCTCATGGCCATACATATCTTCACTTAACGGACAGACCTCTCTAGCAAAAGTGTGGAAGCGAGGGAAAAGGATTTGGGGCAAGTTCTCACAGGAGCCTCCCTTCCCATTCTCCATTAGAATGGGACTGTAATCTCGGACCCTGTGTCCGTGGCAGAGTCCTTTGCAACTGCTTTCTCTAGCCAGGATGCTGCTCCACCAGCATTCAATGTGCGTCATAATGTCACAGAAGGCTGCCAATTGGACTTTACTTCCAGAGGGGTAGAACCCTTCAATGACAAGTTTACATTGTGTGAGTTGCCTTCCCCCTCTCGCTTCGTGTGTGGACACTGCCCCTGTTCCAGACGATGTCCCGCACGATATGCTTTGACACCTAGGTGAGGAGGCATGGCCTTTTGTTTATATTTGTTCAACAGGATCTGGGTAGAGGGTATCCTCCCAGTCCTGATGAATCCCTACTGTGCTCGCTTTTTGCAAACCAGGGAGAGTTCACTCTACCCCAGCCAGTTTCCGCCCAATCTCTCTAACCTACTTCTGGAGAAATTGGTAAATGCTAGATTAGCTTTTTTTCTGGACAGCGGAGGCCATCTGTCTTCCATACAGTGCACTTTCGCAAGTTCCACTCCATGTCAGATACTCTGCTCCAACTGGAAAATGCTGTCTGCAAGGCCTTCCTTCATAGACAGCACTACACCACATTTAATTTGATTTGGAGAAAGCCTATGATGAAGCATGGCAATGCGGTATCATGGATACTCTCCACATAATGTAAGTGAGGGGACGCCTCCCAATCTTTATTTCTGAGTTTTTGCCAGATTGTCAAATCCGTGTATGGGTAGGGAAGCCCTCTTTGGCCCAATTGAGCAGAGAAGTGTCCTCACTGTCGCAATCTTTGCCCTGACCAACAACAGTATTACCTCCATGCTGCTGGAAGATGTTCTTAATACACTCTACCTGGATAACATTTTGATCTCTTTTGGTGTGGCCCTGATACCAACACTAAAGCGTCGATCGACTCCAACAGGAATTGAACCTTGTCTCATTATGCCGCAGCGCACAGGTTTCTGTTTTTCTAGGCCAAGACTAAGGTGGTGGACTTCTGCTACCATCCATGACTCCACCCTGAACCAGACTTGTTTCTAAATGGGGTTCAACTGAAAGTGGTGGATTTGCACCTTTCCTTGGTCTTGTCTTTGACCAATGCCTCACCTGATAGGTGAGGCATGTATTGCGGAAGGTGGACTTGATCCACCACACCGGTCTCTGCATGTCTCCCATTGAGAGCCTACTTGTTGATTATTTGCATGTTTTTGTGAGCCTGGCGCCTCTCTGACGCGTTCAGCTCTTACTGTTTCCGCAGCTGATCTTGACAGTGCCTATGCCACCGAGATACCCATTATACCCTAAGCCCTTTAGGTTTATGGCTAGGAAACTCCTTCTAGAGCTTGGTGGTGCCCCTTGTTCGGCCCAGGACACCACCCTGCCAGTTACAACCTTTAACTATCTGTCACCATGCCTCTGCTCCCAAAGTTTCTACAGCATCGGGAGTATTGTGTTGGCATTTTTAAGAAGACTTTGTGTCATGCTGGAACTGTGCCAGTGTATATGAATGGCTCCAAGTCCCAAGGGGGAAAAGTCGGGTTCCACGCTGTACCCCCACTGTTTGAAGTCAGCAGGGCTCTGCCAGGCGCTGCATCTGTCTGGCTTCACAGCTGAACTGGTTGCAATACACTGTTCAGTATGGGAGATAATTCGTCATGACCGGTTTTTTGACCAATTGGAATCTATAGCGACTCACAAAGTGCCCTGAGTGCTCTTTGGGCATTGGAAACTCCTCATCCCCTGTTTCACGGTATCTGTGATGTCAAAGTTTTGGCTAGCCTGGCCAATCTCAAGATTATCTTCTGCTGGGTTCCTGGACATGTAGGAATTGAGGGGAATTAACGCGCCAAAGAGTCCATGAGGACTGGGTGACTAGACCAGCGTTTCGCTCTTCCTCACACCGATTACATGGCAGGAATCTGAGCTGCTGGCAAAGAAGATGGGAGACAGCTGAGGGGAACTTAAAGTTACATTCCATTGCACCACAACTGTTCCCATGGTCCTACCCCCCAATGCTGCCACAGTACCTCATTGCAACAACTACGTTGTCCCCCAAACTGTTCATCACAATTTTTTTTAATTTCCCAGTCTGGGTGATCTTCGCACACATTACCCAAGTCTGTGTACACAGACTTGCGGTCTATATAACTTTTTAGAGGAGGCTGACCTCCACTTTATTTGATACTTTGTTGTAGATTGTGTGATCCTGCCCATAGTGAGCCTGCCTCCTTGTTGCTTTTCTTGTTGTTTTTGTCTTTTTATCTTGTTTCTTAACCTTTGTTCTTGTTTTTTTATCTTTGTTATTTAAAAGGTTTTAATTTTGTTTTTAATCTATCCTAGTATTAGGCTGTAGTGTGATTACACCGACTTATTCCCTGGTAGGCAGTCACCAGATGGGCTTTTTAAATAAAAAACAATTGCATCATGCAGAAAGTTGGTAAAGTGAGATCTATAAAGATGGTAATGAAGCTAAAGAAAGAATGTGCGGAAGATATATAGCTGCAGATGCCCCTATCTCCTGCACACATGTCTCATTGTCACCTGATATCACCCATCGCCCCAACTGAAGCCTAGTACAATATGGGGAGTAAGAGCCAGTTTCTAACTAGTCTGCAGGCAAAGGAACGAGCAAAAAGTGGTCATCTAGAATGAATAAAGCCCAAAAAGTCTCATTCTAGTATGAGACTGCCTGGAGTGTCTACCACACCACATACCATGTCCTAGATAATATTTTGTAATTATAGATATACAATTTTTAGGGAAGTTAAATGGTGTTAATTATCTGTGCTTCTAGTTGAAATATAGGTATTTCCTCCCCATTATTGTAAACTAATTACCTTAACCACTTGAATTAAAGTGTTTCTTTACTTATCTATGTCAGATTTCACCTGTGAAGGTCGTCTCTACAGATGAATATGAAACAGATATGAGTGAACTTCAACCACAAAAGGTAATACATCAGGCGATTTCATATACACTTTAATTTTTATTCCAGGAAGTTGACTTACCTAATTTTTAAATTTTATTAGCTAATGCTTATTAACCCTTTTTTGGGGCACCCATAGAAATACTTGGAATCAAAAAAGAAATTTAGTATGTTTTTGTTCAAGCAATTCCAAGACATTTTTGTACCTGAACATTTTTAATTTTATTGCACTATATCATTGCAATATTGCACCAAAGTTGTGGCCCATATGGATGCCTCACCTGTAACATGGGTAACCATGCTAATCCCGTACAAGTTGTAAGGTATTTTTAACAATTTTGATATCATCTTTGGCATGTCTAGGCAGCATGTAAACTTTTAATTTACCTTTACACATGTAATTTTATCATTATCAAACCATTTCTAACTTTGTCAAGACACTATGTACACCATATATGATTTTCAACTTAGAAAATTAGTATCTTTAACAATTTTGATATCATCTTTGGCATGTCTAGACAGCATGTAAACCATACATTTACCTTTGCACATTTAAACAAAAAGAAATATTGAGTAACAAATATGAAAGCAAACACTGCTGTGCTTTGAATATTTAACATAAAAAAATTACAAAAATATTATTATCAAACCATTTCTAACTTTGTCAAGACAGTATGTACACAAAACAGCAGAAATAACAATATTTACAATGAAAAAGGCAAAGGCAATGAACTCACACACTCTCTATATAGATTCAAGTGATCCGTTCTTTAAAGTCCGGAGTTTCAATATATATAAGAGAACGAGGGCAGCAAAAAAGAAATGCATTTTTCTTTCTTCATTTAATTTCAACCAACATTTTGAGGGCCAGCCTCATCTTCTGAGTACTGGAATTATATTTAGTATAAATACAAAGTAATTCTAATTGACATTGGATAGGTAACATAAGGGGAATGGTCTTACAAGTCACTTTTTTGTATAAGTCATGATATGACATTCCACAAACTTTTTCAGACCATTTGACCTCTCATTCACTGGGACATACTTCGGTTGCTCTCTTATATACCCATTCACACACTTACCACTCATCTGTCCCCTTCTATTGCCCATTCAGTTTGCCGGCCCAAGAAGCTCAACATCACCCCAGCTGCTGCAGCCCGCGGGGCATCCCGATAGCTGACAAACTGCTGCGGTGGAAGATAGCTCCTGGGCTTCTTACCCCCAATATTCACACTGTATCATCCATCCTCGTCTAAATCACTTTCCTCATCCTATCGCCCATCTTCCAACAGTTCCAACACATCCTCCCACACCAACCGTTCACCTGTCAGCCTCATTCTCTCCTTTCTTTTCCCATTCAGCCATTCACTTACCTTTCGTGGGAGCATATCAAAGAACTTTCTCATCAATTGTTTACATTCATTCACATAATCATCACCATACCTCTTTCTCACCATACTCTCAAGCCTATGTGCATGACCCCACCACCATGAGATGGCCAGGCTGGGGGATGCGTGGTTTACACCCGGCATGATGTCTCCGTTCTCCCTTTCACTTTAGATATCTCATTTTAGGCAGTGGCTGTGCAGCTTCACCTGGATAGGAGGTATACTATCATTTCTGCATACATTCCAGCGTCAGCTGATTTCGATGCGTGGGACTTCCGCCGCATCGTGGCACGGTTGCCGAGGCCCTTTCTCTTGCTTGGAGATTTGAACGGCAGGCATCCTCTGGGGAGATTACTCAATAAATCCCAGGGGAAAAGTCCTTGCCGAACTGATTTAAAAGCTTGAGATAGGTGTCCTAAATGTGGATGAGTTTACGCATCACTGCCCTAGAACCGCTTCATTTTCTTGCCTTGATCTATTTTTGTGCTCTTCGGATGCACAGCCTGATTTTGATTGGAGGGTGGTCGATGACCTCCATGGTAGTGATCACTTTCCCATTCAAATATCATTTTCAGTTAACTGCTGCCTGAGAGCCCACCTTGGTGGTGCTTGGCGAGGTGGCATGCATTTCAGGAAATAACTGAATTCTCTATTCTCTATCTCAGTTGAGGAGTTTAGGTCGGTAGATGAGACCATTGAGTTCTTCTCGGGTAACCTCATCGCCGCGGGCCTGACTATTATTCCCAGAACGTCTGGCCGTTTTGCACACCGACCACTCCTGTGGTGTCGGCCCTCAAACAGAAGCGTTATGCCTACATGCCCTATAAGCGACGCCCGAACGATTTCAGTCGCTGAATTTCGTCGGGCTAGGGCTAGGTTCCGGTATATTTCGAAGCACGCCTGCCGCTCTTCTTGGCGTGTCTTCACTCAACGGGAACACCCCTCTTGCAGAAGTTTGGAAGCGAGTAAAAAGAATTCGGGGCAAGTTCTTGCAGGACCTCCCTCCCATTTTCCAAGACAATAGGACCGCACTCTTAGACACCGCATCCGTGGCAGAATCCTTCGCGACCGCTTTCTCTGCATTCTCTAGCCAGGATGCTGCTCCGCCAGCATTCAATGCACGTCGTGATGTTGTGGAAGTCTGCCTGCTGGACTTTACTTCCAGAGGCGGAGAACCCTTCAACGACAGGTTTACTGTGAGTGAATTGCGTTCCGCTCTTGCTTCGTGCGTAGACACCGGCCATGGTCTGGACAATGTCCTGTACGCCATGCTTCGACACCTGAGTGAGCGAGGCATGGCCTTTCTGTTAGATAGAAAAGAAAGAAAAAAAGGAAGAAGCTTCAGAAAAACTAAAAGAAACTGCAGCGCTTTTAAGTAGCAAAGAGAAATTAAATGTTTTGAAAAGACAGGGCTTTCAGAAAAAAAGGCTTCCAGCACACTGCTGTATGAGGCACAGGAAAAAAATTTCAAAAGCAGTGAAAAATAATAACCTTAATGATGTTGTTGCACAAGCGATGCTAGAAGAGTTAGAAAAAACAAATAAAGAAGTTGAAGAAAATTTGTGTAAATCGAATTCAGTGCAAAATTTGTATCAATTTTAGAGCATAATTCATTAATCACAATTTTTTTTTAGAAAAAGCAGAAAACAACTTAAGTGTTTATAACTTTATAATATCTTAACTTTTTTATCAATGTATAACTTTTAAAAATTTATTAAATAAAACATAGCAGGCCATTTCCCATATATGGTTAAATTAATAGAATGGATTAAATTTACCGTTTACTTTACTTAAACTTTTTCAAAATGTTGATTTTTTATTAATCCAGTTACATTCTATTATTTTGATCTTAACCCACCATATGTAGTTGCAGTACATACAAAAATACTTATTTTTACTTAAATTAATAAATATATGGTAGTTAAATAATGTAGCCACTTGCTCATGTTTTGGGGTTAGAAAATTAACTTTTTTACTATTATTAAGCCCTTTGTTGGCTCCGAACCCTGTGTTTGGTACATTCTTGTTGAATGTCCAAGTCTGGGTGATCTTCGTGCACTCTACCTGTTCCGGTACAGGGATGAGCGGGGTCGCTACCACTTGTCCCTTGTACTTGGGATGGATTCAAGCACACTGACTTGTGAACTTTGACTTTTTGGAGGACCTACACTTTATTTAACTGAGGGGGGTAGGGGTTGTGTTTTTGTTGGTTCCAGTGCCATGGGAGAAGCGGGCCTCCCCCCGATGCCGGAGTGTGCTTGTTGCCCTCTTCCTTTTTTTATTGTTGTTTTTTGTTCTGTTATGCATATTTTTATTTTAATATAGCTTAGTACTAGGTTATCATGAGTACAGCACCTTATGCCCAAGTAGGCAGTCGCCAGATGGGCTCCTAATTTTTTTTTTTTTAATCGTTATGGAAGATAATACATTGTGTGCTGTTCAGGGCCCAGATTGTGAACTGTAATGCCTCACAAAGTACCCTAAGTGCTCTTGCGGTATTGGAATCTCCACATCCCCTGGTTCGTGGTATCCATGATGACATGGTTTCAGCATGCCAGGCTGACATTGAGATTATCTTCTGCTGGGTTCCTGGACATGTGGGAATTCTGGGCAATGAGGTCCCCAAAGAGTCTACCAGGACTGCTTGGCCAGATCTTTTTTCAATCTTCCTCACATCGTTTATATGGCAGGAATCCAGGTAGAGAAGGCTACTTTGCAAAGAAGATGGGAGATGGCCAAGGGGAAATTAAAGTTGTATGCCATTGTGCTGTGACTGCTCCCATGGACCTACCCCAAAATGTTGCGCAGGCTTCAGCTTGCTTTCTGTTGTCTCAAAATTGAGCACACTAGCTGGATGCCCCTCCATTTGATGGACTGCTTGCCTGTAACTTATGTGGAAGAATAAGGAGAGAGAGAGAAAGAACACATCCCCCCAACTTCCCTAGTTCGCCGTTGACCGCTTTAAATTCATCTGCCTAATATACAGCGAAAATTAGAATAATGGAAAGACCATTAAGTGGGCATCGCGACTTCTCGCTATGGCCCCTTATCGCAACCCAATGCAATTAAGGAAGTCTGTTGGTGATGAATCTCTCTCCCTGTGATACTTTGAGGTTCACATGCAGATTGTGTCTGTCGAAGAGCCAAGGAAGAGCTAGGCGCACTTCAACCCTTCTCACCATGTCCGGATTTTAAGGATAGGAAAAGCCATCCCCGAAGCACCCTCCATTTGCCTCTTAAGGATAAGAGGCCCCTAACTTCAGTTTCCCGAAGTCGAATTGAGCATCCTCTGAGATGCCCACAAGTTCAAGGTCAAACTTACCTACCTGGTCCTACTCGCGCACATCAAGGTAAAAGGGCTTTAACCCCCGCTTCGTCACACTCCTCCCACCTTTACAGCATCAAACCTCAAGGATCCCCATTGTTCTAGAACTTGCATAATTGTAAAATCATTACTTAATTAATTATCCCTTGTTTGAACTTAATTGATAGTATAAATCTTCCTGGCAGTGAACTGTCAATATTTAATTGCATTGCCATTTAACTTGCCCTATATGTATATGTAATCTTTAGTCCTATTAAAGTATATTTTTGTAGCCGTGTTTGAATATTCCTTGGCCTAGCAACTGTGTATTTAAAGCACTTTTAGAAACATCCCCAAGTAGAGCCTTAATTTTGGTTGGCCAGTAGGCCAGTGTGCCTATAACCACATACACCTGGTCATACCACAACACTTATTGCGATGCCTGGTTTTCCCCCAGATTGTTTGTCACATTTTTCGTTTAATATCCTAGTGTGGGTGAGCTTCATGTATGTTAACTGTTCCAGTGTCAGCATGAGTGGGGTTGTTACCGCTTGTCCCTTGTACTTGGGACACTTTGTGTACATAGACTTTCAGACAATATGATTTTTGGGAGGAGGCTGGCCTCCTCCACTTTAACTCTCTGTTGTAGGTCATATGTTCCAGCACCCAGGGGAGGCAAGCTTGCTCCTGATGCCAGAGTGCCCTTCCTTCTTTTTGCTTATCTTGTTTTGTTTTTATTTATTGTTGTTTTTTTAACTTGTCTTAGCTTTTATACCTTTTTTAGCTTTATTTGTTTTTTATTTTTTTAATCTAGGCTAGTATTAGGCTTTGTGTGAATTACAGCGACTTTTGCCATATAGGCAGTCTCGATACCCTTCTGACCTGATCGACTCTATAGTAGCATTTGTCATCATTGTCTCAATTCAAGTTCACTGCTCTCTATTAAAGCAATCTTTCATCAAATATGCTTAGTGAAACCTGTGGAATACCTTTTGTTCTTTTTTTGTAGATGGAATACATCTAAAATGCTTGATTTCTGTCATTAATCTTTATATTTTTTAGTTGATATTTCATGGCAGCAATAAAATAGCAAATAAATGTAGATAATTCTATTATTTATATCATCAGGATGTGACAACCCCAGATGATGCAGTGCTATCACCAGCTAAAGCTGAAATGATTGATGGTCCTGAAACAGATGGAGAGGTCCTTGTAGATGGGCCAAATGAACATCCAGAAATTGAACAGGAGTCTCCTGTGGTGGAGGAAGGTAAGAGTAAAAATATCTTGTACCAAAGCAAAGAGATTGGTTGAGTCTTTTCTATTTAATAAACTTTTACGTTTAAAAGAAATGTGGTTCTCTTTATGGAGTAGCTTTATTTTATAGCTATAAGTACTGTTCAAACCTCCCATTTCACTTTTAATCATTTTTCACTTAATCCTTACTCTTTTTCTATCTCGTCCTCCTCTATTTTTTTTTCCACAGTCACTATTTCAACCAATGTGCCTGTGTAAGTACAAAGTATCTATGAATGACTTATATTTTTATGGTTATCGACACTCTGCCTTGATCTGCCCATCAAACATTCTACAGTATAATGAGTCAAAATGACAGTTTTAGATAGACTAAAAATAATAACTTGACCCTAATTTCTTCTTCATCTCAATTAACCCTTTCTCTGTGATGGTTTTAGTCCTTGGCGCACAATTTAAAATCTCGGCTTTTCCCGCATTTTCAATTGGAACATATATATAGTTCAGCTACAAAACTCATATTGTAGCAGGCACCAAACCTATCCAACCCCCTTCCTACACTAAGTCGGACATGAGAAATCGAGAGAAAAATGAAACAGATTAAATATACAGTCCTTTATTTTAAAAAAATATGGGGTAAATATATTTGAGATCTTGAGTATATATATATATATATATATATATATATATATATATATATATATATATATATATATATATATATATATATATATATATATATATATAGTACAAGAGGAATAAGAATTGGACGCGAATGAGACAAGAAAGAGGGACATTAGAAGAATCCAGAATCAAAGGGAGCAGAGGGCGGTACAGTGAAGGCGATCCTTTACCAAGAAGACAGAAATAAACACTAGGGGAAAAAAGTTTTGAATTTCTGGCTGGGACTCGAACCTGGGTCTGTTGATTGCCAGTCAGATGCTTTACCGCTAAGCTACCAGGCACAGTAACTATATTTCGCCCAAAGCGTTACTCCATCAAACCCAGTATCTCCCTAAGCTAGGAACTTTCAAGGAGTTTTTATACCACATCCTCTTACCCGCTCACAATTTAAAGGCTCACTGTCCATGTCACATAGAAAGAAAGCAACTACACGATCTGCAAGTAATTATATAGTTAATGGGCCTGAAATTAAAAACATTTTCCCCCTGGCGTTTTTCTGTCTTCTCGGTAAAGGATCGCCTTCACTGTGCCGCCCTCTGCTCCCTTTGATTCTGGATTCTTCTAATGTCCCTCTCTCTTGCCTTTAAAAAAACTCTGCTTTCTTGTCTCATTTGCTCATTCGCGTCCAATTCTTATTCCTCTTGTACTATATGTATTTATAGTCAGCTACATCAGGTTTCTGCATCTTTCTTTCTGTCTTAAAATTTTATTTGAAAGATAGAAAATAAAAATGGCATAGCCCTGTGGTGGTTGTATAATCACCCGCAGATCCTGTAGTTGCTTTCTTTGTGTGTATATATATATATATATATATATATATATATATATATATATATATATATATATATATATATTATATATATATGTAAAACAAACAATTCTATCACCAAACAATATATTCTATACAAACAAACAAGAGATAAATGAGCAAACAAAACCTGTATGCAATCATACAAAAGAGGTCTAACAACCACACCGCAAGTTAAAAAAAACAGGCCTTATTCTTACGTGTTTCTCCCCCCCACCCCCCGCGGGAAAGTTCTGCTGGCTTCCACTCATGGCACAACTGTTGTGCACGTCTTATGAAGGCCCTGGCCTCCGAGCTCAGCTTAGTTATTATGCGATATATCGTGGTCTAGAGGCTATAAAAAGACCTTTCCGTCCTATCGAGACTCACAATAAATTCTTAATGTACAAGGTGTATTCTATTTCAATATTTCAAATCTTACAATCTCTGCCACCCTTGTTAAAAGATTATTACAAGAAAAGTACAATCTAAGAGAATAATAGAGTAGCTTTTTGTTTGCAATAGAATGATATATCAAAACTACGTCCTAGAGAAAAAAAAACTTTAAACAAAACATGAAATCCATAAAACGAGGGGTGGTCAATAAGTTTTGCGAATCGTTAGGGCAAAACAGAGGAAGGGGGATGGCTGTTTGTGGGGGTGTTAGGGCAAGTTATGACATCTCAGGTCCTGCAGCCACACACTCCTGCCTAGTCGATTTAAGAAGCAGTAGCTGATCGCAGATCGACAGCCACAAATTTTTCAACAATGTAGAAGGTTGAGCACCGCGCAGTGATTGAATTTTTGACCAAGGAAGGCAAGAATGCAAAAGAGATCCATGAACGCATGGTTGCAGTGTACACCGACACCGCCCCTTCCTATGCAACCATTGCTCGCTGGAATAGGGAGTTCCGCCATGGTTGTGAGTCCCTTGAAGTTTAACCCCATCCAGGATGCCCATCAGCCGTGACCAACGAGGACAATGTGGTCCGTGTGGAGAGGATGATCCTCTAAAATCGATGGGTGAAGGTCGAAGAAATCGAGCGAGAATTTGGAATATCACATGGAAGTGTTATCAACATCATCCACGACAATTTGGCCATGGGTCCCTAGAAACCTTCAACGTCGTCAAAGTCCACAAGGCCAGAGTTGCACAAGCTGCCCTGCGCGAGTGCTGATTTGAGGAGCATAACCATCTTCCCCTACAGTCCAGATCTGACCCCTAGCTACTGCTTTTTATTCCGCCATCTCAAGGCTGCACTGCGTGGACGCCAGTTTGGGAATGATGAAGATGTCCAGCTCGCCGTCCAGGAGTGGATTGAACAGCAGTCGGGAGATTTCTGGTTGTTGGGAATTCGAAGCCTCAGGGACAAGTGGCGTAAGTGCATTGAAGTCGAGGGTAGTTATATTGAAAAATAAAACACTTTTCCTTATATCTCGTTTCCTTATATCCAAATTGCAAAACTTATTGACCGCCCCTCGTAAATATATATATATATATAAAAAAACATCTCTCCATTCACACACACATTATTACAGAGGGAGGGAGAGAGAGGGTATTGGGAAAGGGGTGGGAGAATGGCCCTACAGATACTCTCACATTTGCTCCACCACAACCCTCCTTCCTTAAGCCATTCACCCACAGTCACTCACAATACACTCTCAATCCTTACTCACGGTACCTTTTATACTCAATCGTGTCCTTCTGCACCCATTCACACTCGTCTACTGGTCCCTGGTTACATGTAGCAATCTGTTGGGGTTGTAGTTAGTCATCCTGTCAGTATCCTCATCACTATCGATCATATCGTCTACATACTCTTAGCCTTCATCACTAGCTCTCCCATCTCTCGACAGAACTCTTTCATACTCTTCCATTCAGAACCTTCACTCTTCATACCCCCACTCATCAGCTCCTCACTCACAGCTCTCATCCAACTCAAGGTACATTCTTGCAAAACAGACAAATTACTCACATTCGCTCTACTCTCAGCAGATATACCAGAAACCCCTTCAACTGGTTCCCACTAGAAGCCAGAAAATTCATTCAGTCACCTCCTCATTCTCCACATCAGACTCACCTTTACCCTTACCATTCATAAAACCAGAAAAATCACACACCTCTTCAACTCACTGACAAAAGGACACATCCCTTGCATCTCTAGAATGTCATCATCACTTAAAATCTCATTCTCATCATCCATGACCAATTTGATCATACCGCAAAATTTGACAACATTCTTCTCACACTCATTCAACCTCATCACCTCACATTGACCTTTCATAACACATTCCTTATCAACATCCAAAGACAAATCATTCAATCTCATAATTCCACACCAAGCAAGAAACAACACAGCATTTGCTCATCTTTCAGAATCACAACAAAGTCATACATCGCATTGACACCACTACCCAAACTCACTCTCAGACTAACCTGTTCCCATGCCACTATCAGTCCAATTCCCAATCCACTTATCTATAATTTCATAGACCTACGTTCGCAACATCTAAACTCATCGTACTTATTCAGAATTCTCTCATTCACAAGTGACACTTGCACTCCAGTATCAATCAAACCACAGAAGAACCTTTGACCAACTTTCACTCTCGCTTCCATCATATCAGGTCCTCCATTTTTGCAATACACAAGGAACAAGCACACTAACATCAGGACTGACATCCACATCATCATCATCTCCCACATCATCACTCACCACACACTCATCTTCATCCAGACAATCATTCTTTCCCCTCATATACAAACACTTTTAAATCACCCAATTGTAATGAACACCACTCAAACACTGCAGATGCACCACATTATCATTCAAACCCTTCATCTTCTTATCTTTGTACACAATCGGCCTCTCACCACCAAAGTGCACATGAACAATCACTCCATACAAACGACTCACTACAATCAACATTTCCTGAAACGGCACGACCCCTGACATACAAATCGTTCTCAATTCTTTCATAAAGTTCTGCACCCTCACCATGCCAATACTCTCAAGTTTCCTACATACTTCACTCATTACCTCCTTCCTTAAGTCATCTCCACTATTGGGCACTCTTTGATCTTGCAAACCATTCCATACGCTCTCAAACAAGGAATCACCACCACCCTTACTCTCCTGTCCATTCATAATCCCTTTCGGCAAATACTCAGGATCACTCACCCCACACACGTTTTCATCATTCGTACAGGGATACCTTGACATCAAATCAGTCACTCCATTCCATTTACCAGGCACATGCTCAATCACATAGTCAAAATCACTCAAATCTTCCAAAGTCCTTGCAATCCTACTATCAGCCCACTTCATACGCTGCAGATACACAAGAGGTTGGTGATCTGTTTTAATCACAAACCTCACAACATACAAAAACGGACGCAACACTTTCAAACGATACCTTATGGCAGCCAACTCTCGCTCCACAGTTGAATACTTTCGCTCTGCCAAATTCATAGCCTTGGATACATACCCAATTATTCGGCTGACATTCTCTCCATTCAAACGCTGCTCTTGCATCAGAAAACCTCCCATACAGTACCCACTCACATCCGTATACAATTCAAGCATTTTATCATTCACACTATAATCCAGGTATGACAATTCAACATCTTCAGCAGCTGCCTCTTTCAATCTCTCATACGCTTCATTCATCTTATCATTCCATCTGACAATCATACTACCTTTCTTGCCCATCCACTCAGTCAGAGGCTTACTCACACCCGAACAATCACGTATAAACTTTCGCTGAAACTCAATTAAACACAGAAACAACTTCAGTTGCTTCACAGTCACCAGTTTCAGAAACATTTGCACCTTCTCAACATACTTCATTAACTTTCGTAACACATTCTCACTCACCATATGCCCAAGGAATTCCACTTCTTTCTCAAACCATTCACACTTCTCTAATTTCACCTTCACACCAACACTTTCCAACGTTCTCAACACATCATTCACCAATCTCATATGCTCCTCAAAACTCTCTGTCATAATTAAATATCATCTATCACATTCTTACTCACAAACTTACTTAACACAACATTCATTGCCCGCTGGAAGGCACCGGGAGCATTAGCCAACCCAAAGCTGAGTTTCCGGAACTGATAATGCCTTTTCGTATAGAAAAAGGCAGTCACTGGCCGGCTCCCCTCAGCAATGGTCATCTGGTAATACCCCCATACCAGATCCAGCTTTGTAAACTACTTCATCCTATGCATACTATACATGTACTCATATACCACACACATTGGAAACCTCTTTCACAGTCCTTTCATTCACCTTTCGATAATCCACACACAAACACAATCTTCCATCTAGCTTATGTACAGGCACATTTGGAATATTCCATGCACTCTCACTTTCTTCAATCACCCCCAATTGTTCCAACTCCACACACTACTCCTCAATCTCATCAGCAACCGGACGTGGGAAATGTCTCGGCCACTGATAGATTGGGGTGTCTTCCTTCAGGAGAATCTTGAATTCTGGAAGCTTTGCAACCCCCTTTCGTTCAAACAGCATTTAATACACATCCTCCCTTTCATACTCAGTCAAACATTAATCCAATTTCACCATCCTTTTCACTTCATCATATGTCCACTCACAAGTTTTTTCATTCACAACATTCACCCTGACATCAGTACAATCATCCACACCTGCCTCACTGACAGTGGAGAGGTGACCCAGTATATCTCCGACTTGGATCCCTCTCACCTGCCCTTTCACTCTGGGGTCCACCTGCACACATACAAAAGGATCATTCATTCTCATCAAGCCATCAAACGCACAAGCAACATGGCTTACCTTATAACACACACTCTTTCCATCCAATATCACAGTGTTCTCACCCACATTCAAACTCACATCCTTACTCCAACTCACTCTAACAGACACCCTTTCATCCTTCACAAGCCTTACACTCTCCATAGCAGTCACCTCAATACCGGTAAACACACTCCTCAAAACACTACCATCTTTCCCTACATACAACTTACACCCCATTTTTACCAATCTTTCTCTATATCTGATCGCTTTCATAAAATCATACCACAAAATCACACCATACTCACTATTCACCTTATCAACCACAGAATATTCACACTCATTCATCAACATACCATACATTCAAACAGGTATTTTCATAGGACCAATTCCTACCAAACTATCTTTACACTATGACAGGAGGGCTTTATCACTTAGCTTGTCATACACGTCCTTATTTACCAAGTTTGTCTCGCACCCAGAATCTATCAAAGCCAAACACTCAATCCTGTTCAACTCAATCTTCACACTTAGACTCTCATACTACCTACCAGACAGCACTTTCACACTAGACAGACTTAACAACACATTACTCGCAATCATGCACCCAGAGGATACTTCACCAGGTACCCTCTTACAATCCAGTTTCCGGCTTCAGACTTTCCATTCACACCTTGCGCTCTCAATCTAATCCAACACTTTTCATTCGAATGTCCTCCCATCGCACAATAGCTACATACATTTCTCTGGTCTTGACACATCCTCTCATAATGACCAGCCGTTCCACAATTACCACAAGCATACTTCATACTTTCCCCAGCCGTCGCTCCACCATTCATCTTCGGACTGTCTCTCTTGAAATGGCCTCTTTCTTTACATTTGAAACACTCTTTCACACTTTCCTGGCAATCCTTTATCATATGCCCCGTCTTACCACACCCAAAACATGCACAAACGTCCACCTACATTCTGCCAACATATGCCCCTTCCTTCCACACCTACGAGATTCCACAATCTTTTTCACACCATTTGGCATCTCATTCGCTGGGACATACCTTGGTTGCTCCCTCATATACCCATTCACGAGCTTACCAGCCATCTGTCCCCTTCCATTTGCCCATCCAGCCTGCCGGCCCAGGTAGCTTGACATCACCACAGTTAGCGCAGCCCTCAGGGCATCCTGATAACTGACAAACTGCTGGGCTTCCTACCACCAACATTCACACTATACCATCCTTCCTCATCCAAATCACTCTCCATCAAATTGCCCATCTTCCAGAAGCTCCAACACATCCTTCCACACCAACCATTAACCTATCAGTCTCATCCTCTCCTTTCTCTTCGCATTCAGCCATTCACTTATCTTTCATGGGACTGTATCAAGGAACCTTCTCATCAATTGCTTACCTTCATTCACACCATCATCACCATACCTCTTTCTCGTCATACTCTCAAGCCTATGTGTATACATGTTCACACTTTCACTCTTCCGCATGTGAGCCTTCTCAAATTCATTCACCCTTTTTTTACTTTACACTCTTTCATTCGTTTCACCTGCCCAATCAGTCTCTCCTTCACCTCCTCATACCTTGGTTCATCCACACTCGTTATCAGTCCGAAGAATTCTAATACTTTTCCATCCAAACACTTCCCTAAAACATTCATCCAGTATCCCTTATTCTCTGGGTATTTTAGCTTGCAATAACGTTCAAACTCCCTGAAGAACTCTCCCACACTCTTACTACCATGCAATTTAAACATATCAACTTTCGGGACTTCTCTAATCAAAATTAATTTCCCCACATTCACTTCACTCTCACTTGAGCTGCTCTCACTCTCACTAATGCCAATCATACATTCACTCTCTTCTTCATCCGAATAGAGAGAGTCCACACTCTTACCTCTCTTCTTCCTATCCTTACCATTCAAACCATTCTTCCTTCCCTTCCACTCTTTTCCATTTGCCTTCTTTCCTACCATTCACAATCATCCTGTCCTCTCTAGACTCACACACACTCCCATTGATCCCATTAGTCTTATCCCCTTCGGCTGGAGCTGGGGTCAGGGTTGAGGATCCTGGAGCCAGTCCTGACCCCTTCATCATGTCATAGAGGTCCTGCTTCTCTCTTGTTCATTTCTTTCTTCATCTTGTCAGTCATCTCATCCATACTCATCATATCAATCCTCAATCCCTCAATCACACTCCTCAACATTGTACATTCCTCCTTATTCTGCCTCAACTCCAGCTTCAGTCTCACAATCTCATCATGGAGGCCCTGTTCCACAGAAGCCATCCTCCCAGGTTAGTAATAAAAGACAGAAGAAGGGAAAAAACAATCAACTATGTCCAATCTGATGACGGACTGCAATCCAATCATGTCATGCTCCCAGTTTCAAGATCTCACATCCCTATTTGAGTGCCAAATGTAGCGGGCACTGAACCTATGCTCTAACCCTAATCTATCCAACCCGCTTCCTCCACTAAGTTGGACATGAGAAATCAAGGGTAGAAATGAAACAGATTAGATATACAGTCCTTTATTTACAAAAAATATGGGGTAAATATATTGGAGATCTTGAGTATATATATATATATATATATATATATATATATATATATATATATATAAAAAAACAAACAAACAATGCTATCACCAAACAATATATTATATAGAAACAAACAAGAGAGATAAATGAGCAAACAAAACCAGTAAGCAATCATACAAAAGAGGCCTAACAACCACACCAGAAGTTAACAAAAACAGGCCTTATTCTTACCTGTTTGTCCCCGGGGAAATTCCTGCCGGCTGCCACTTGTGTGGCCACAACTGTTGCTCTGAGCTCAGCTTAGTTATTATGTGATATATCGCGGTCTAGAGGCTATAAAAAGACCTTTCCATCCTATCAAGACTCACAATAAATTCTTGACATACAAGGTATATTCTATTTCAATATTGCAAATCTTACAATCTCTGCCACCCTTGTTAAAAGATTATTACAAGACAAGTACAATCTAACAGAATAATAGAGTGGCTCTTTGTTTGCAATGGAATAATATATCAAAATTACATCCTGGAGAGAAAAAAACAACATTTTAAATATAATATAAATTCCATATATATATATATATATATATATATATATATATATATATATATATATATATATATAAACCTCTCCATTCACACACATTCTTGCAGAGGGAGGGAAATAGTATTGGGAAAGGGGGGGAGAATGGCCCTACAAACGCACTCACTTTCCCTCCACCACAATATTACTTGGGGGTGGGAGGCTATATATAGTCAGTGCCATATAGACCTGTTACACCTGCTACCTGGACAAGTTTCATGTCGTTCCAGCCTTACGGCTTCAAGGAGTTCTTGTTCAATCAGTTCACTTCGCTTCTTTTGCCAGGCTTGAGGAATCTAGTGCATTCCCCCATCCCTTTACACTCTCTCTTTTCTCTGATACTATCCATTTGATACTATCCATTGTTCTTTTTTCTCAATCTATTGGGCCATCCCATAAATAATGGAGCATTTATTTCATTTTCATCATTATTTTATGGATGAAAATTGAACAATTCTTTAAAGTTGTATTTAAAAATAATTACAATAAACCCTTGATATAATGAACTATTAGGGGCGGGGGGTCGTTCGTTAAATCTGATGGTCATTAAAAGCCATGGGAATATGATGGTTCGTTCATTAATCTATATACGTAAATATGTATATAAAGACTGTATTGCATGGATATGTAATACATATATAATTACTAATAAAGTTAAGTGGACTACACTAGATTTAGCGAACTTTGGTTTGTTAAACCTAATGGAGTTTGGCCAGGAAATTTGGTTTGTTATATCGAGGGTTTACTGTACTTATTTTTTTTTAGAATGTGTTTTTACCATTAGTCTTTTATCTTTCTACTAAGTTTTCAATAGGTGTGTACTGAAACTTTGTCATTTTAGCTTTAGCCAAGCTTTGGCTTTGGAATCTTTTTGAGCTGAAGCAAGTAGTTGATTTTTACTGGGGTTTTGTTTTTAATTTATAAATTGAGGTGCAGTTACAAATTATAATATAATTTTTTTTTTATATTAAGAATTTTGAAAAGAAATACTTTAATGTTTTTCTTGTATATATATCAAGATATTGAGTTTTATAATAAAAAATCATATAATTATGACTTATAAGCTAGTCTTTTTAGGTTTTAACCTAATTAACCCTCTATGACCCATTTGCATTCCTCAGTGACATTAGATTGCATAGAGCTTAATTACTTTATTCACAATGTTTCATTCAATAGTTGCATGACATTAGATAGTAAATATGTAGCTAAGAAACTTTATCTGAACAATAATTTGTGAAGTATTTCATTCAATCGCCTTTATAGCAGTTGTCAAATAGCGGTGGAACGTGAATGTTTTCTCAAAATGTGTGTTTATATGTGCAAAAATGTAAATAATACCAAATATTTTGTGCTAGGAAAATTCAGGCATTTAAAAAAACATTTAAATATTGATATTAGATGTTGTTTAATGGAATATAATTGTATTTTTCAGAATTATAGTATTTTATTCTAATGTCGCTTATGTAAGACAATGGGCAGTACTCTCAAATTTCTATTCCACAAATTATCAGTCCTAGATGAGGATGTGTATGAGGGTGATGATGATGATGAATTTGCTATTATATATATATATATATATACTTATAACTTATTGATAAATTATTCATTATGTGAAATACTTACCTGATATTTACTTTTGCCATTAAAATTCACCAAAATTAAATAGTTTATCCCTTAATTAGTTTTCTTTGAACAAATGAAATGAATAAAATGTAATGAAACGCCTACTAATTTAGTTATATCTTTTTACTCTATTTTTTTACTTTTTTAAAAAAAGTTCTGGGCATGAGGGTAACGTCAGAAATATTTCAGGACTCAAAATATTTATATAATTTACTTTAGGAATAATAAATATAGAATATATAATATTTTTTCAGATAGTGATGCAGAAATAGTGGAGAATGATTTGGCACTGTATTTACATGAGGAGGAAAAGGAAACTCGAGCAGTAGATTCAATTCAACCAACTACCTCACAAGTAGTAGTATCAAATCTCCCCTCGATGCCTCCTTCCAAAAAGAGACGACAAGATAGAACTCCATGGCGAGTAGTAGAAGAAGAAAACTCTGAAAGAGAGATACCAGAATAGAAAGGCCAACTTCCAACACCAGACAGCATATGAGATCCAATCAGCTACTTTATAGACTTCTTTGATAATGATATATTGAAATACACTGTGGAACAAAGCAACTTATATGCAATCCAAAGAGATCCAAATAATTCTTTGAACCTAGACAAAAATGAATTGGAGTAATATCATAACATAACATAACATAATTTCATGGATGACAAAAGCCACAAGGGCCTCCTAAAGGTCATCCGCATCCGTCAAAACCCACCCACATAGGACTATATTAATAATTGCCAGAGGAAGACAAAATCAAAGTCCCCCACAATATAATATAACAGATGACGAAAGCCACAAGGGCCCATCATAGGTCATCCGAGTCAAACAGCCTCTTTTTTAAGGCACCCAAACTCCCAAGAAAACTTCATCCAGAGAATTGCATCCAGAAACAAGGGTATCACCAATCGAGTCTTGTCAAGAACTAAATCATGCAGCTATAGATATATACCAAACTTAGGAACCATCACAACCTTCCCTCCCCATAAACTTATCCAACCTACTCTTAAATACATTTAAATTTGGACTACCTACTACCCTCCATGGCAATTTGTTCCAGAAGTCCACAACTCTATTGGTGAAAAAATATTTTCTTAAATCCAACCTACACCCTTGCTTTTTAATTTTCAAGTGGTGACCTCTAGTCCGATTTCCATCATCTAACTCAAAAAACTTGCTAACATCCAATTTATCTATCCCGGAAAAAACTTTAAAGAGCTTAATCATATCCCCTCTCACACACCTCCTTTCGAACGAGAACATATTTAATACCCTCACTCTATCTATATATTCAAGGTATCTCAGGGAAGGAATAATCTTTGTTGCCCTCCATTGCACTGATTTCCAGAAGGTTAATATCGTGTCTAAAATGTGGGGACCATGCCTGTATACAGTACTCTGGATGTGGCTTAACATAAGAGTTATAGAGTTTAAGAATAACCTCCTTACTTTTGTAACTGACATTTCTCTTAATGAAACCCAGCACTCTATTAGCAACTAATTTGGTATCATCCACAAAAATTGACACTTTATTATTAACTGCCTCCCCAAGATCGTTTATATAGATGACAAATAATAATGGACTGAGAACTGATCCCTGAGGAACCCCACTGATAAAATCCCTCCACTCTGACTTTACACCATTTATCACTACTCTTTGCTTCCTATCTTTCAACCACTCAGCTATCCAATTTGAAACACCCCCACATATACCAATCATTTTTAATTTATGAACTAGTCTCCTAGGAACACTATTTATTATGAGTTTGACCAAGATCACAAACACGGCTATATTGGGCTGCTAATTTTTCCATCAGTAACATTTCTGATTTCTTTTCAAGAAATAGGTGGCAATTTGTAAAATCAAATTTACATTGCAATAACAATGAAAATATATTACCAAAAGAGGATCCTAATTATGATCCATTGTTCAAGGTTAAGCCTCTCTTGACTCACAAAGGAAATTTAAGAGTATTCCAGCACCCCAAATAATGTGTGTTGATGAGCAAATTGTTCCAGTCAATGGAAGTGGTTGAATCGCACCGTTTCTTTGATCTTTTATTTGACCAACACCTCACCAGGGAGGCTCATATTCGCAGTCTTAGGGTCTCTTGTACCCACACCATGGATATTCTCGGTTCTGTGACAGTCAGCGCTTGGGGCGCTGATAGGGCTACTGCCTTAATTTTTTATCGATCGTTTGTTCGTTCGAAGCTCGACTATGGATGCGAGTTTTATGCATCCGCAGCTCTGAACATATATTGCGGAAGGTGGACTCTATCCAGCACACTCTGCCTTTGCCTGGCGACCAAGGCCTTCTGCACGTCCCCCATTGAGAGCCTACTATTCGATGCTGGGGAGATGCCACTCACTCTATGCCGTGTACAGTCCATTATTCGCCTGTATGTATGAGCCTGGCGCCTCCCTCAGTCGCCAACAGCTCTCACTGCATCCGCAGTTGATTTTGACCGTGCCTATGCCGCCGAGAGACACCAGTCATACCCTAAGCCCTTTTGGTTTAGGGCCAGGAAACTCCTTCGAGAGCTAAGTATAGCTCTCAGGCTGTTGGCACCTCTGGTTCTGCCCAGGACATCACCCTGGAGGGTACCACATTTGGCTATTTGTCGCCACACCTCTGCTCTCAAAGCTTGTACAGTGCCGGGAGTATTGCGTTCGACCTTTTTGGAGCACATCTCATGTCACGCTGGAATCATATCATGCCAGTGTATACGGATGACTCCAAGTCCAAAGAGGAGGCTGGCTTCTACATTGTATCCCCTCTGTTTGAAGTCAGCGGGGCTTTGCCAGGCGCTGCTTCTGTCTTCACGGCCGAACTGGTAGCAATACACCACTCTTTACGGGAGATTACGCGATGTGCCCGATTCGGAGACCAGATTGTGATCTATAGCGACTCACAAAGCGCCCGGAGTGCTCTCGGGGCATTGGAATCTCGTCCTTCAATTAGCAAGGACGATTCCAGAAGGCATGAACCATTTATTATATTTTGATAATTGGTTTACTTCTATACCACTGGTTACAAATTTAGTGAAATAAGACATATATTGCCTTGGAACTGTAAGAATAGAGTTCCAGGAGCCTTTACTTATCTTGCTTCAGATAAAGACTTACTAAAAATAAGACATGGGTCCTATAATGAAATCGCTTCAACTATTGATGGAGTTGACAAGAGATTAGTCAAATGGGCAGACAATAGATGTGTCAATCTATCGTCCGACTTCTCATCTGCTAGCCCAATGGGAACATGCAGAAGATATGACAAAAAAATGAAAAGCATTGTAGAAGTCAAGTGCCCATCAATTGTTCTCGTATATAACTCTTTCATGGGTGGTGTTCATCTTATGGATTCACTGGTAGCACTATACAGAATTTCTTTACTATCAAAGAAGTACTACCAAAAGCTGATCTTTCACTTTTTAGATACAGCAGTGGTTAATTCTTGGCTTCCCTATAGAAGAGATAGTAACAGCTACAAAGTGCCATTGAGACAGAGAATAGATCTTCAATACTTCAAATCTCCATTGTCCAATCTCTTCTTTTGGAAGGAAAGGCTCCCTCCCAGAAGATGTCAAAGCCTGGCAGGCCTTCACCTTTGGTAGAAACACTCCACTTGCTGAATAAGAAAAAAGGCAACAGGACAAACCCAATCCCGGACAAAAACATCAGAAAAGATGGAATGCATCATTGGCAAGAATTTGGCGAAAGCGAAAATCATTGCAAGATGCTAGCCTGCAGCAAGAGAACATATAATCGGTGCTCAAAAGGTAATGTGTACTTGTGCTACACTAAAGAGAGGAATTGCTTTATAAAATTTCATACATGATGGATATGCAAATGTCAAAAGGAATTGTTTTATTCAGTTACAAATGGAACTTTTTGGTTTTGTATGGTATTTTTATATGCATACATTAAAGAAATTATATACAAATGAAATAAAACATATAATAAAAGTTATAAACTATACGTTTTGCTTTCTTCCTTCAAAAGATTGGTAAATATTGATGATAGCTTGAATAAAAAACAATTATTTTTTTCAGGCCCAATGTCATTCATGAAAGACATCAGAATAAAAAAAAAATTAATACTTAAATGTAAAATACATTTGAAAAAAGGCCAATAAGATCATATTTCAAGAGAAATATTTTTTTTTATTTCTAAAAAATAACGGGTCATAGAGGGTTAAGGCTACAGGCCCTTGTCACCCACTTACATCTGTCTGTTTGTCCCTCACACTTTTTCAGACTGTAATGAAAGAGTAAGAAAAAGCATTTTTACTCAAACTATTCATTCATCATTCAAAACACCATATACAAATTACAAAAAAGTATTTCATTAAAAACAATGAAATGTAATTGCAACTAAAAATTATTCCTCCATATACTAATTATAGCCAACCTAAAATTTAATACTATTATAAATATTAAAGAATTTATACATTATTACTGTTAATATTACAATATTCTACAATAATCAAAAATGTAGGTTAATTGAAATTAATAGTATAGTAACTTTTTGTGTTTGAGTTTTTGTTTTCTCCCATATCTAATAAAGCTTGGAATTACCCGTCTTGTTGAAGTTCATGACACTGCTAATGATATGTGTAATCTTTTTTTCCTCTTTATGGTTGGAATCTTGCTCAGTCATCACATGATCCTTTTTCAGTTTCAGAGCTGGTCTTTGAAGTAGTTTTGCAGAACTGTGTAATTGTCAAAGTTTGATGAGCTGGTTCTTCTGAAAATGTAGTTTCAGCAGTTTTACTTGCAATATCAATCCTATTGTAAACAGTATTATGCTCTTTTTTGAGATGATTTTGAATATTAGTTGTCATTTTGTGTGGTTCTCGGCTACCTTGTGAGAGAACCTTCTTACATAATATACGAACTGCTTTGCTCACTAATTTTGAAGTAGTCCCATATGAAGTTCCTACTTTTTTAGGTATTTTTCTTTCAATAAGATTACAAGATAGTATCAAATCTGAAACATTAAAGTCAAATAGGTTAAAACATGTTGAAAAATGTAGCTAATAGCATTAACATTCATTGAATTAATACTTAATACTGGGTTTGACAGTTGCTTGGCATACTAGTCTATGAGTCAAATAAAAAACTATGTAATCAGCTGAAGCTTCGGCAAAATTCCAGCTTCGGTACACCTTAACTTCTCAATACCATCTATGAAAAATTAATTTTATATTGACTTAAAAATGTTTTACTACTAAATGTTCCAGACACTGGATTAGTCCTGGAGAAAAAAAACAATAGCCCTGCTTATATAAATAGCACCATCCATTTTTAATTTCTTAACCCAAATCACACTATCACCATTTAGAGGTTTACACTGCTCAGCTGGACCATTTACATGCAGCACTTAAAAGATAAAAGGCCAGCACTCTACCATAAACTTTGTGAAAGGAGTAGTTTATGCGAGGGAACTCGTTGACTACTCCATTGAGGACATCACCCTAGAGCTGGCCAGCCATGGGGCGGTCAAGGTCGAACGTGTGATGAGAAAACAGGGAGGGGCCTCGAGACCCACCCCTACACTCTTCGTCACATTCGACTGTGACAAGCTCCCTGAGTCGGTGCGTGCCGGTTGGTACCGTTACCGCGTGAAGGCATTCGTGCCACTGCTGCGGCGGTGCTATTACTGTCACCGCTTCGGCCATACGAATCGCTCATGTAGATGTGCAAAGTTGTGGTCACCCGAAGTCTGTGTAAATTGCTCTAAGGTCGCACACGATAAGTCCAAATCGTGTGTGGCCAAGTGTGTCAATTGCGGAGAGCCGCACCCCGCTTCTTCGAAGCAATGTGGTGCATATCTCCTTGAGAAAGAAATCCTGGCCATTCAGGCCCAGGATCGACTCTCATTCCGCGAGACTAAGGACTTGGTCCTGGCGCGCCCGGCTCTGCCTGGGACGTCATATGCATCAATAGTTAGAAAGGCACCCTCTGCTCCTGGCCCATCCAGGCCAACGAGCACGGTTGTTTCCGCGCCTATTCGGAGCCCTTTTGCGCGCTCTACCCAACCCGGGCGCTCCCCTGGTAAAGCTGGCGGCAAAAAGGGTTCACACCCAGCCCCGGCTAAAACCAGGGCTCCCCTCTCTTCCCCCAGCGTGACTGTTTCTTGTAAGGCGAAATGGCCACGCGCCTCCATCGAGTCGTTAGACACACAGGAGGCAACACCCCTGAAGATGGTCGCTAGACCATCTTCCGGGGTTCCTTAAGCTGTCCCCCGAAAGGAGGACAGCAACAAAGGAGATTCGGCTCTTTCGCCCACGCCCCGAGGTGTGGCGAGTGGCTCGGAGACGGTGGTTCCTCGAAAAGAGGGCCCCCCCGCCTCCGAAGCTACAACGCTCGCCTAAAGTTTCGAGGCGGAGGGAGGAAAAGACTTGCATGTCGAGCCCAACCTCCCCCAATAAGTCCTCGAAAGCGACAGCGCCTTCAGCGCTTTGTCCGGCCAACAGTGCCCGGGGTTCTGCCCCCGGGAAGCGTACGGCCATTTCCGTGAGGGTCTTCAGTTCGAAGAGGGCCCCCGCGTCTCCTCCGAGCTAGGCCTGGAGGGCATATTCCTTCAATGGAATTGCCGTGGACTCCGGGCCAACTGGAGGAGCCGCGGAGGCTCGTCTCATCCCGTTCCCCGTTAGCTATCTCTTTGCAGGAGACCATGATAGGCGCGTGCCCCCTGCCCGCCCTCCCGGGGTATAAGGGTCTTGCGACCCCACCACCGCGGGATGCGTGGTTTACCCCCGGCATGATGTCTCCGTTCTTCCTTTCTCTTTAGATACCCCCTTCCAGGCAGTGGCTGTTCAGCTGCACCTGGATAGGAGGTATACTATCATTTCTGCGTACATTCCACCGTCAGCTGACTTCGACGCGGGGGACTTCCGCCGCGTCGTGGCACGGTTGCCGAGGCCCTTTCTCTTGCTTGGAGATCTGAACGGCAGGCATCCTCTCTGGGGAGATTACTCCATAATTCCCAGGGGACAATTTCTTGCCGATCTGATCGAAGAGCTTAAGATAGGTGTCCTAAACGTGGATGAGTTTACGCATCACTGTCCGAGAACCGCTTCATTTTCTTGCCTTGACCTATCTTTGTGCTCTTCGGATGCACAGCCTGATTTTGATTGGGGGGTGGTCGATGACCTCCATGGTAGTGATCACTTTCCCATTCAAATATCATTTTCAGGGCAACTGACGCCTGAGAGACCACTATGGGGGTGCTTGGCGCAGGCGCGGTGGCCTGCATTTCAGGAAATGACTGAATTCTCTATCTCAGTCGAGGAGTTTAGGTCGGTAGATGAGGCCGTTGAGTTCTTCTCCGGCAACCTCATCGCCGTGGGCCTGACTACTATTCCTAGGACGTCTGGCCGTTTTGCATGCCAACCACTCCCATGGTGGTTGGCCGAGTGTGAAACGGCCCTCAAACAGAAGCGTTATGCCTACATGCGCTATAAGCGCCGCCCGAACGATTTCACTGTCGGTGAATTTCGTCGGGCTTGGGCTAGGTTCCGGTATATTTCGAAGCACGCCCGCCGCTCTTCTTGGCGGGCATACGTGTCTTCACTTATCGGGAAGACCCCTTTAGCTGAGGTGTGGAAGCGAGTCAAAAGGATTCGGGGCAAGTTCTCGCAGGACCTCCCTCCCGTTCTCCAGGAGAATGGGACCGCAATCTCGGACCTTGCGTCCGTGGCGAAATCCTTAGCGACTGCTTTTTCCGCATTCTTTAGCCGTGATGCTGCTCCGCCAGCATTCAATGCACGTCGTGATGTCGCGGAAGGCCGCTGGCTGGACTTTACCTCCAGAGGTGGAGAACCCTTCAACGACAAGTTTACTGTGAGTGAGTTGCGTTCCGCTCTCGCTTCGTGCGCGGACACCGCCCATGGTCCGGACGATGTCCCGTACACCATGCTTCGACACCTCGGTGAGCGAGGCACTGCTCCGACTGGATAATGCCGTCTGCGAGGCTTTCCTTCGTAGACAGCACTACGCCACGGTCTTTTTCGATCTGGAGAAGGCCTATGATACCGCATGGCGATACGGTATCATGGAGACTCTCCACACGATGAATTTTTGCGAGATCGTCGATTCCGCGTATGGGTGTGGGGAACCCTCTCCGGCCCAAAAGAGCAGGAAGAGGGTGTCCCGCAGGGAAGTGTCCTCAGTGTCACACTCTTTGCCCTGAGCATCAACGGCATCACCTCGGTGCTCCCGGAAGATGTTCTCGCTCTGCTCTACGTGGGCGACCTTTCGATCTCTTTTGGCGCGGCCCAGATGCCAACTCTGGAGCGTCGACTCGAACAGGCATTGAACCGCGTCTCTCGCTATGCCGAAGCGCACAGGTTTCGGTTTTCTTTGGCCAAGACTAAGGTGGTGCACTTCTGCCGCCATCCACGGCCTCACCCCGACCCAGATTTGTTTCTTATTGGGGTGCGCCTGAAAGTGGTTGAATCGCACCTTTTTCTTGGTCTTGTATTTGACCGACGCCTCACCTGGGAGGCTCACATTTGTAGCCTTAGGGTCCCTCGTATCCGCGCCATGGATATTCTCCGTTCCGTGACGTTCGGCGCTTGGGGCGCTGGACTCAATCCAGCACACCCGCCTTCGCCTGGCGACCGGTGCCTTCTGCACTTTCCCCATTCAGAGCTTACTTGTTGATGCTGGGGAGATGCCACTCGCTCTACCCCATGTACAGTGCATTATTCGCTTGTACTCATGAGCCCGGCGCCTCCCTCAGTCGCCAACAGCTCTCACTGCATCCGCAGCTGATCTCGACGGTGCCTATGCCGCCGAGAGACACCAGTCATACCCTAAGCCCTTTGGGTTTAGGGCCGGAAACTCCTTCGAGAGCTAAGTATAGCTCTCGGGCCGGTGGCGCCCCTGCTTCTGCCCAGGACGCCACCCTGGAGGGTACCACATTTGGCTATTTGTTGCCACGCCTCTGCTCCCAAAGCTTGTACAGCGCCGGAAGTATTGCGTTCGACCTTTTTGGAGCACACCTCGGTGTCACGCTGGCACCGTGCCAGTGTATACAGATGGCTCCAAGTCCGAATCGGAGTTCGGCTTCCACGCCGTTTTCCCTCTGTTTGAAGTCAGTGGGGCTCTGCCAGGCGCTGCGTTCGTCTTCACGGCCCAGCTTGTGGCAATACACCACTCGGTACGGTAGGTCACGCGACGTGCCCTGTTCAGAGACCAGATTTTGATCTATAGCGACTTACAAAGCACCCTGAGTGCTCTCGAGGCATTGGAATCTCCGCATCCCCTGGTTCGCGAAATCCGTGACGCCACGGTTTTGGCGAGCCGGGCGGATGTCGAGATTATCTTCTGCTGGGTTCCTGGACATGTAGGAATTGTGGGGAATGAGCGTGCCGATGAGGGCGCCAAAGAGTCTGCGATTGGACCAGCGTTTTGCTCTTCCTCACACTTACTACATGACAGGAATACGGGTAGCTCTTCGGACTACTTGGCAAAGAAGATAGGATACGGTCGAAGGGAACTTAAAGTTGCGTCCCATTGCACCGCGACTGTTCCCATGGACCTATCCCTCAATGCCGCGACGGCTTCGGGTCGCTTTCTGTCGTCTCTGGATCGGACACACTCGTGTGACGCATCGCTATCTGATGGAGCGCTCGCCTGCGCCCTATTGCAACGACTGCGTCGTCCCCCAGATTGTTTGGCACATTCTTGTCGAATGTCTCAACCTGGGTGATCTTCTCTCACGTTACCTGTCCCGGTACCAGGATGGGCGGGTTCGCTACCGCCTGTCCCTTTTACTCAGGACGAGTTCGTGCATATTGACTGGTGAACTTGTTGACTTTGGGCGGAGGCCGGCCTTCTCCCTATTATTTAAGCAGGTATTTTTTTGTTTTTTGTTGTTGTTTTTTGCTTCTTTTATTTTTCCTTATAGGTCACACGTTCCCGTGCTGGGGGGGACCTCCCCCGACGCAGGAGCTTGCTTACTGCTCGCTTCCCTTTCCCATTTTTTGGGGGGGTTGGGAGTTACCTTTTTAATTTTATTTTAAAGTAGCCTAGTACTATGCCAGTTTTTAATACAGCGACTAATGCCCAAGTAGGCAGTCGCCAGATGAGCTCTTTATATAAAAAAGAAATGTCACCCTCAAAAACAAAGGCAGTTTATTTCTACAATTTCAGGCTAGTTGACTTGGAACAGCTAACCTTATCTTTGTATGGCTCCCCCATCTCGTTTGAGCCTCATTATAAATTTCTTGCGGTTATCTTTGACTCAAAACTCTCCTGGGTCCCCCATATAACTGCCTTAAAAAAAATCCTGCTTGAAGAGAATGGATATTTTAAAACTTCTATCACATGTTTCGTGGGGAAGTGATCGCCATACCCTGTGGCTTTTGTATACAACCTTGATCCAGTCTAAGCTGGATTATGGGTCACAGGTGTACTCTTCAGCCTCATCCTCAAACCTAGATAAGCTCAATTCTATTAGGAACCAGGGAGTGTGTCTAGCTTTGGGAGCATTCAAGTCCTCCCCGGTATGGAGTCTCCCTGCAGAGAGGGGAGTCCACTATCTTCTTACTGCCTTAATTTTAACCTGCAATACCTTTTCAGGCTTCAACAGCTCTCCCACCCACCTGTATATGAGTGCACCTATAATATTTACTCAGTGGCCTCATATGACAGGTTTCCTTCGCTGACTCGCCCTTTTACCCTACGTATGACTGGAGATACAGGTCAGCTGAGGGAATTCCATATCAGATCCCTAAAGTACCCCCATGGCTATTGCCACCCATGAGGGTTTGTAAGGTGCTGGCAGGTGAGCTGAAGACCAAGTTCTTGCCTTCAGTTCTATGAAGCCGCTTTTATGAACACTCTTTGTGCTACAAATCAAGCACTTTTATCTACACAGAAGGATCTAAATCCTCTGATGGGGTAGGAGCTTCTGCTATCTTCCCCTCCCATCATGTGTCTGTGTGCCTGCCCAATACAGCTTCTATCTTCACAGCCGAGCTTGTCGTGATACTGGCTGCACTGTATACCATCGCTTCTTCATCACCGGGATCTTATACAATATTGTCTGATTCCCTCAGCTCTTTGGGGGCTTTAGTCTTTTTTTATTTCCATATCACTAACTGGTTTCAAAGATCCAACAGTGACTTTTTTATTTATCCTCATTCCACAAAGTTTTATTCTGTTAGGTTCCTAGCCACGTAGGTATAAAAGGAAATGAGAGAGCAGATGATGTTGCCAAGGCAGCTGCATCTCTAGGAACCTCTTCCTTTCTGTGATGTTGTGCCATACATCCATGAGTACGTGGTCAGCCAGTGGCATAGGACTTGGGATGAACTCCCCCAACTAAACTGCATGCCATCAAACAGTCAGTCCGCCCCTGGCCACGCACTACTAGGACCCATACTCAGGATGTTATTCTGTGTCTGAGAATTGGGCATTGTCATCTGACACATGGCTTTCTGATGGAAGGCCATCAGCAGCCTCCAATGTGCACTCACTGTGGAGTACCAATGTCTGTACTCCACCTATTTGCTGAATGCCTACGTTTACATACTCTGAGGCAAAGGCTTTTTCCTTTTATTTGCCAAGGGATGTGTCCTCAGCAGGTTCTGAGGAGCATCCTTTCCGAACATGAGTGTACCTTTAACATGAATTGAGTGTTTAAATTTTTATCAGACAAATCTCTTAAAGGAAGTTTCTGTTTTAATTTTTAGAACCAGATAGACGTGTCGTGTCTTAGGATTTTACTTTGATTTTACAGCATTCTAGAGGCATTTATTTTTCTATTTTTTTACTCCCTCTTCCTTTTTTTTGTATATATCTTTTAGATTGTTAACCATAGTCTATGTTTTTAAAGAGCATTTGAAATTTTAATGAATCCTCTCTTTCTAAAAATGGCTGCAAGCTTGCCCACTTGGACTTTCACAGCATCCGTCTGTTTTGTACCATTCATTCATTTCCCTAAGGAAAATAGAAGGTGCTCATCAGCCCACCTTCTGGGGTTCATAAAGTACCAGCCTGAAAGGAAGACAGCACCAATGGAACTTTGACTCCTACACACCCACCCAAGGCTGGACTGTGTGACTAGGAGATGCGGGATCCAACTAAAGAAGGTCCCACCACCTCTGAGGGGGGAAAAGAATTGCATAGCCTGCCCAACCTCCCTTAATAAGTCCTTGAAGGCGACCTTACCTTGTTTGACCCAGAGGGACCCCACATCTCCTCCTAGCCATTTCTGCAATGGAATTTCCGGGGTAGCTAGGGCTAGGATCCAGTATGTTTCAAAGCATGCCTACCACTTTTCCTGGCCTAATGGGAAGATCCTTCTTGCTGAGGTGTGGAAGGTAGGTCAAAAGGATTTGGAGCAAGTTATTCCAGGAGAACAGGACCGCAATATCGGACCCAACATCTGTGGCAGAGATTTTTACAACCACTTTCTCCATATACTCTAGCAGAGGTGCTGCTCCACCAGCATTCAATGCACATCATGATGTTGCTGAAAATCGGCAACTGGACTTTAGCTCCAGAGGTGGAGAACCCTTCAATGACAGGTTTACATTAAGTCAGGTGCATTCCACTCACTTTGCGCATGAACACTGCCCTTGGTCCAGTCAATGTTCCATATGCCATGATTCAACACCTAAGTGAGTGAGGCATGTCCTTTCTGTTAGATCTGTTGAACAGAATCTATACAGAGGGTATTGTCACAGACTCCTGGCAATGGCTACCCTGCTCGCTTTTCACAGACGAGGGAGAGATCACTCTATCCTGCCAAGTGTCTGCCCAATTTCTCTACACTGCTGCATTTGCAAGTTGATGGATAAATTGGTAAATGTTAGATTGGCCCTTTTCCTAGATAGTGGAGGCCACTTGTATTCTACACAGTTCAGCTTCCAAAGGTTCCATTTCACACCAGATGCTCTACTCTGGCTGGAAAAGGCTCCCTGCTAAGCCTTCCTTCATAGACAGCACTATGCCATGGTATTTTTTTATCTGGAGAAGGCTTATATTGCATGGAGTCCCTCCACATAATGAGTGCTAGGGCATGCCTTTCAACTTTTATCTCTAAATTTCCGCAAGATTATTGATTCTGCATACAGGTGCAAGGTAAACCCTCTCCGGCCCAACAGGTGAGGAAAGGGCATCCCACAGGCAAGTGTTTTCAGTGTCTTACACTTTACCTGAACATCAATGGAATCACCTCAGTGCTACCAGAAAATGTTCTCACTATGTGCTACATAAACTACCTTTCAATCTTTTTTGGTGCAGCTCAGATGCCAATTCTAAAGCTTTGACTCCAACAAACATTAAATTGCACATCTCACTATGCTGAAGCACACAGGTTTCAGTTTTCTTTGGACAAGATTACTGCCATCTTCTATGGCTCCACCCCAACCTTGACTTGTTTGTAAATGGATTTTGCTTGGAAGTGATGGATTTGCAATGTTCCCTTGGTCTTTTCTTTGACTGATGCTTCACCCTGGAGGCTTATATTCAAAGCCTTAGGGTTTCTTGTACCTGCGCCATGTCAATCTTTGTTCTGTGATGTTAAGCACTTGAGTTGCTGATATGGCTACTGCCTTTCTTTTCTACTGAATTTTTGTTCTTTTGAAGCTTGACTGCAGATGAGTTCTATGCATCCTCAGCCGAGCTGTATTGCCAAAGTTGGATTCGATCACTATGCAGTTCTCTGCCTAGTGATTATTGCTTTCTGCGTATCCCCTATTTACAGCCTTCTTGTCGATGCCAGGGTGACTGCACTTACTCTGGACCATACACAGTGCATTATGTGCCTGTATCTGTGAGCCCAGTGCCTCCCACTGTTGAGGGACCCTGCAGTCAGGATAACCCTTGATAACCCTATCCCTGTGCTGGTTGCTGGTCGTGATGGACAAAGAATGGATATCGCTCCCCAAGAGGAAAGTAATCCTGATCCACAACCTCGAGCACAGAAGCAAGATGGCAAGCTGCAGATGATAGAGAGCAAGGAGTAGACTGAATAGAGCAGAAATAGGAGAGTAATGAGAATTAGCCTGAATAAAGGAAGAGAGATGAATTAGACTGAATAACTAAGGTCAATAAAGGTATGCACCGGTAAGTTGCAGTATGGTACCGCACCTATGGCCTGAGAGTGATAAATCGCATGACTTACATGAAATTTAATGCAAGAAATGGTAATAAAAGGATTAATTACTTAAATTAATATAATTAACAGCAGTAAAGGACAAAAATGGCTCTCACTGCATATGCAGCCAATCTCGACAATGCCTATGCTGCCTGTGACTTGCCAATTGTACCCTTTGTGTTTAGAGCTAGGAAATTCCTTTGACCATTTTTTCCCACACCTATCCTCCCAAAACTTCCTAACCAGGAGTGTTGCATTTATATTTCTTGAAGTTGTGTCAGTGTACATGGGTGCCTTTAAATCTAAAGAGAGCATAAGTTTTGCAATTCGGATATAAGGAAACGAGATATGAGGAAAAGTGTTTTATTATTTTTCAATATAACTACCCTCGACTTCAATGCACCTGCGCCACTTGTCCCTGAGGCTTTGAATTCCCGACTGCTGTTCAATTCACTCCTGGACGGCGAGCTGGACATCTTCATCGTCCCCAAACCGGCGTCCACGCAGTGCAGCCTTGAGCTGGCGGAATAAAAAGTAGTCTGGACTGTAGGGGGGATGGTTGAGCTCCTCTAATCCGCACTCGCTCAGGGCAGCTTGTGCAACTCTGGCCTTGTGGACTGGGGCATTGTCGTGGAGGAGCAGGACACCGCGTGTCAACTTGCCGCGCTGCTTCTGACAGATGCACTTCTTCAACCTAGCCAGTTCCTCGACGTAATATTGGCCTGTGATGGTCCTTCCACGAGGCGCATAGTCCACCATCAACACGCCCTCAGAATCCCAGAAGATGGTGGCCATGATCTTCCTGGCTAAGTGTTGGGTCCAGAACTTGAAGGCGGTCGGAAAGCTCCTGTGCTTCGAGGCCATGCTTTCGAGCTTGGTCTCGGGATCCCAGTGATAGACCCACGTTTCATCACCTGTCACTATGTGTGACTCAAATCCCGCTGGGTCTTGGTTGTACAGGAGCAGCAGCTCCTCCGAACTTTGACGACGTTGAAGTCGATCATGGGGCGTGAGGTTTCTAGGGACCCAACGAGCAGAGACCTTGGTCATGGCCAAATTGTCGTGGATGATGTTGATAACACTTCCATGTGATATTCCAAGTTCTCGCTCGATTTATTTGACCTTCACCCGTCGATTTTCGAGGAGCATCCTCTCCACACGGGCCACATTGCCCTCGTTGGTCACGTCTGACGGGCGTTCTGAACAGGGGTCATCTTCAAGAGACTCACGACCATGGTAGAACTCCCTATTCCATCGAGCAATGGTTGCATAGGAAGGGGTGGTGTTGGTGTACACTGCAACCATGCGTTCATGGATCTCTTTTGCATTCTTGCCTTCCTTGGTCAAAAATTTGTGACTGACGATCTGCGATCAGCTTGTGCTTCTTAAATAGACGAGGCAGGAGCGTGTGGCTGCAAGCCTGGACTTGTCATAACTTGTCCTAACACTCCCACAAACAGCCATCCCCCTTCCTCTGTTCTGCCCTACCGAATCGCAAAACTTATTGACCACCCCTCGTATATATGCCTTTCCCTGTTTGAACCTGGTGGGACTCTTCTTGGTGCTGCAGTTCAGAGACTGGATTGTGATATATAGTGACTCAGAAGTCACTAAGTCACCTCAAGGAATTGGAGTATCTGCACTCCCCAGTTCACAATATCTGTGATGTCACAACTGCTGCAATCAGGAAGGAGGATTCTTTGTTGCTTTGTTTTTTATATCATTTAAATTATTGTACGACTGGGATTATAGAGAATTTTAGTGGATGTTCCCCTGCTCCAAAACTTTCTTGCACAGATGCACCTTTCAATTTTCACTGCTTAATTTTAATTAAGTAATAAAAATTGTACTTTGCATAAAGTGCAAAATGAAGTATAATATCAATTCCTTAAGGAGAAATATTTCATATTATTTGATGTTTTAATTTAAAAAAAAAAGGTATCAGTGCTTTAAGTATAGGAACTTAATTCTATATATAGTACAAACAATGGCGGTAATTAATTTGTCTTTCCCTCCCTTATCAAATTGAAGGGAAACAAGCAGAAGACTTTGCAAATGAAGAAATAATAGAAATGGCAGTAGATGAAAATGAACAAGAGGCTTCTCCTGATGCAGAATAGAAAGGTATTTAATATAAATATAATTTATATAATGATGGCAATTTTAAGTTAAGATAAAAAGTGTTTTATAATTGAAATATTGGATCAAGTAAAGAGCATCCCTTCCAACTGAAAAGAGAGCAGGAGAAAGTCTTATTTTTTTTAAGGGATTGTCTTTACTTGTGAGAACTGAGAGGGATTGATTTTACTTGATCCAAAATATCTTGACATACTTATCTTGTGCAATCTTATACAATTGGTTATTCCTAGAAAGTTTTAAATATATATAATTATTTTTGCAATGTTACAATTATAATTGTGGTTAAAATTCTTCCAAGGAGTTGATAAAGAGCTTAGCTAGCTTCAAATTGCCATTTTACCTCCATAATTATAATTGAGATTCCAAAAATAATTTTAGATTTATAAGACCCAGTTGGAATGCATTATGAATTTTCCATTCTCTTTAATAGCAGGAGTAATGCATAGAGAGGTTAATTGATGGCCAAACTTGTTTGAAATGATGTCCTATGAGATACCTCTTCAGGATTGTTAGCAAAGAGTCTTCCAAGGGCATGATGAACTCAGCTAGCTGCAATATTGCCATTTTAATGGTATAATATATATATATATATATATATATATATATATATATATATATATATATATATATGGGGCAAGAGATAGTGGGGCCTGTCGTTTTATGCCTTCTACTCTCGTGCAGTCATGTATATAAAGGGGGTTTGCATACTTGCTCCCCTCTTCCCTGATAGAGGATGGTGCAATGGCTCAAAAAGAATGATCACCACCACCACAAGCCTCGATTGGGATCTGTGATACTGGGGGGGGAAGGGCACATAGAGGCCCCCCTAGGCTGAACATGGTCTCGGAGGTGACCCTGCCCCAGAATGTGGGATCTTCCGTTTTTTTTGGTGGCAAACACCAAACCTGAGTCCACCCCTGTACATACTTCTTGTCAAGTGGCTCCCCCCGCCCCGGACTCACAAGTAAAGTAGGGACCTCCTCCTCTAACTGGTGTTCCTTCAACAGCCAAGCCCTCCTCCATCTCAGAGAAGGATCTTGCTGAGGCCAATCCGTCAGACCTTGGGGCCCCTTCAAGGGGTGGAGAAGCAGTTTCATTCCCTGACCACCACCCCTAAAAAGAGAAAGAATAAAAAGAAACTATAGAGGTTTAGGGGTTCCTCTCCTTCAATGGACTGATAGTCCCCTGTTATTTCAGTAGTTAACCAAGCCAAGACTGATGTGTCTGGCCCAAAGTTATAAGTGGACTGAGCAAAGCCTTGAATACATTGAGCCCCCTAATTTAGAGACTACCTAGCCTTTTTTAGCCTGCTGGCTTCAAACACTTCCTAGTTATTTATACTATGGATGGCAGCTTGTTGGCCAAAGGCAACATGATCCATCATTGGAGAACATTATCTAGTTTGACTGGTAGAGAGCTAAAGGTGACCTATTTAGGGGACAGGAGCCTTATGGCGAATGCATCAGACCCTTCCAACCCCGCAGGAGAGTGCCTTGTGTAGCCTGTTACACTTAGTATATGGAGGAGTGAAAATTAGGGAGGCTCTGTCACTGGGTTGACTTGACTCTAAGCTGGAGCCCTCATCCACACTCAGCACTATTTTACCTTTTATTATTATTAACATTATTATTGTTAATATTCTTATTATTATTATTATTATTTAGTATGATTTTTATAATTATTAGTATTTATATATTATTCGGTATTATAATTATTTAGTACTATTAATTTTATTATTATTTATTATTTTTAGATTAATATTAGTATTTAGGATATTATTTAGCATTATTTATTATGTACATATAATTATTTATGATTATTTATTATCATTAAGGCTCCCCACTCATTGTTTTTCTCCCTGCACTTTGCACCATGAGGAGTATTTCCACCTCCACAGAGTTTGGTTCAATGTCACCTGTAAGGGGCACGGCGATTTGCTTCCTGGCCGCCATGCTGGCAGGACTAAGCACCCCGTCTGGCCCCAGTTTAGCCTCTTCTCCTTTCTGAGAGCTTGTGTTTTTACCTTACTTCCTCACTTTCCCTACAACCTCTCCCACAACTTTCTCTGGTTGGCCTCTAATTTCACACAGCAGACTGCTTCCTATTACTCAACTGTCCCAGATTGGCGTTAAGGGGGCAGGGGACAATGCCCCTTCATCCCTGAGCTCTGGTTTGAGATGGTGGGTTTTTAACAACCTGATTCACCCCAACCCTCACCTTGTTCATATCATCTTTCTCTCTCCTTTTTACAGTCTATTGACTTACGCCATGCTGATTGGCTGCCAGGTCACTAGGCAGGAGGAGAGGTCTCAAATGGCGGCAGCTTGCTTTGTTGGCCCAGTGTTCACCCCTTGCAGAGTGGGCTACTACATGGCGTGATAAGCGTTTGCGTCCCATGATAATTATAGGGTCGCTCCATGCCCAATGATGGAAACCTAAAAGACAAACCTCTCTTCCCTTCCTCTTTACCAGCGTTGGAGCCGCCCTCGGGTAGCCCCAAAGTCAAAAGGGAGGTTCTCCCCCCCCTCCTTGTGCTTTCGCAGGAGACCCTCGAAACTTCTCTGGAGTTGCACTTAAGCAACTCCCTTTCTCCAGTGGTAGTTCCCCCTTTACTTTCTAAGGGGATGGCCAAGAAAGGAGGCAGGCAACCCATAATTGACTGTTCCTGCTTGTTAGGGCCAGCCCCTTTAACGGAGCAAGGGATAGCAGTGCCCATTGGCCTGTGTCATGCATGCATGTGTAACTTGGGGTCACGAGGCAGGAGGGGTGGTCCTGAATGGCTGCACTTGGCTCTGCCAGGCCTGTAAGCACCTCTTCCAGTGCGGGCAACTGCGAGAGGTGATGAGCGTTTGCTTCCTGTGAAACAAATAGGGTCACCATGCCCAATGATGAGAAAGCTCAAAATCTCCCCTTAATTCCCCCTGTGTCGTCAATGGACCCGCCCTCGGGCAGCTCCACTGAAAAAATGGAGGTTTCCCCCCCCCCCCTTGTGCTTGCGCAGGGGACCCTCCATATTTCTTTAACCAGAGAGGAGGCTTACTCCTCTCCTACACCTACGGGTGTAGGGGAATCCCCTTCACCCCCTTCTCTGGAGGTGCTTTCGGGCACCTCCCTTTTTCCAGCAGCAGACCAATCTATAATCTATGTTTTTTACTCTTTTTTGAATCTTTAATAGTTTATTTTTATGTTTTCTTTTACATGAATAGAATGTTTAAATTTTTAGAAGAATCTAAACCTTTTAGACAAAATTTAATATATTCTCCCTTCCCTTTGTTGAATTATTAACAGTTTATTTTTTACATGTCTCTTTCTATGTTAATATAATGTCTAAGTTTCAGAAGCATATAAACAAAATATATAGTGTCATGACTTTATATTTACTATTTTTGTATCTATTAGTGACCCACCTATAATCTGTTTTTTATCCTTTGTTAAATTTCTACCAATTTACCTTTTAGAATGTTTAAATTTTTTAGTTAAAATTTCTATTGTTATGACTGTGTATATATCTTTGAATTTGGCTGCAGGATAGTCTGTTTGGGCTTTGCAGCATCTTTTCTCGGCACTATTCATTCATTCATTCCAGCGGCAGTCTCCTCTTTTCTTTCCAAGGGGACTGCCAAGAAAGCCAGCAGGCAGTCCATTGCTGACCGCCCCACCATTTAAGCAGCTGTGTAGGGAAAACCCCCTTAGGGGGGAGAGGGAAGCCAGGCCCCTTCGGTCGCTTCCCTCAAAAGACCTGCTGGCAAGAATATTGAATCTTGCCGTGGTCAAGGCATAGGCCTCCCCACACCACCTGACTAGTGACGATACTGCCAACGGGACCTGCGATGTCTTGGGGGGAGGGGCAACTGGATGCCCCCCTGAGGTAGACATGGTCTTTGAGGCAACCCAACCTCAGACGGTAGGGCCTTCCATGGGGAGGAATCCGGACTCGGCGCCAAGTACCGAATCTGAATCCGCCCCTATACAAGGTCCTCCTCAAACGGCGAGGTTTCGAGGCGGATAGAGGAAAAGACTTGCATGGCGAGCCCAACCTTCCCCAATAAGTTCTCAAAGGCGACAGCGCCTTCAGCGCTTTGTCCGGCCAACAGCGCCCGGGGTTCTGCCTCCGGGAAGCGTACGGCCATTCCCGTGAGGGTCTTCTGTTCGAGGAGGGCCCTCGCGTCTCCTCTGAGCTAGGCCTAGAGGGCATATTCCTTCAATGGAATTGCCGTGGACTCCGGGCCAACTGGGAGGAGCTGCAGAGGCTCGTCTCTTCCCGTTCCTCGTTAGCTATTTTTCTGCAGGAGACAATGCTAGGCGCGTATCCCCTGCCCGCCCTCATGGGGTATAAGGGTCTTGCAACCCCACCACCACGGGATGGCCGGGCTGGGGGATGCGCGGTTTACACCCGTCATGATGTCTCCGTTCTTCCTTTCTCTTTAGATACTTCCTTTCAGGCAGTGGCTGTGCAGCTGCACCTGGATAGGAAGTATACTATCATTTCTGCGTACACTCTATCGTCAGCTCCCCGTAAGGGGCGCGGCGATTTGCCATCCTGGCCGCCGTGCTGACGGGATCCAGCGCTCCGTCCGGCCCCAGCTTCGCCTCTCTTCCTTCCTTCAGATAGCCCGATTTCTCCCCTACCTCATCGCTTTTCATACAACCTCTCCCACAACTTTCTCTGGTCAGCCTCTAATTTCACAGGGTAGATGCTGACCTTCTTCTCAAGCCAACCACCTCGGATCGGGGCTGAGGGGGGAGGGGACATTGTTCCCTAACCCCTGAGCTCCGGTTCGGGATGGAGGTTTTTTAACAACCTGCTTCATCCCCACCCATACCTTCCTCACATCCCTTTCCCTCTCCTCTTCACATTCTATCAATTTTACGCCGTGTCCAAGGTGGAGCCGCCATGCCGATGGAATGCCAGGCCACCAGGTTTTTTAACAACCTGCTTCATCCCCACCCATACCTTCCTCACATCCCTTTCCCTCTCCTCTTCACATTCTATCAATTTTACGCCGTGTCCAAGGTGGAGCCGCCATGCCGATGGACTGCCAGGCCACCAGGCGGGAGGGGTGGTCCCGAATGGCGGCGCCTGGCTCTGCCGGGCCTGTAAGCACCTCTTGCAGTGCGGGCTACTGCAAGAGGTGGTGTGCGATTGCGTCCCGTAAAACAAAGAGGGTCACCATGCCCAATGATGCAAAACAAATACATCTCCCCTTAATTCCCCCTAAAACAACGGAGCCGCCCTCGTGCAGCTCCACAGAAAAGATGGAGGTCTTCCTCCCTGTGCTTCCGCAGGGGACCCTCCATACCTCTTTAACCGGAGAGGAGGTTTACTCCTCTCCTACGCCTACGGGTGTAGGGGACTCCCCCTCACCCGAAAGCACCTCCCTATCTCCAGCGGCAGTCCCTCCTTTGCTTTCTAAGGGGACTGCCAAGAAAGCCAGCAGGCAGCCCATTGCCGACCGCCCCTTGTGTAAGCGGCTTGGTAGGGCAAACCCCCTTAGGGGGGAGAGGGAAGCTAGGCCCCTTCGGTTGCTTCCCTCAAAAGACCTGCTGGCAAGAATCTTAACCTTGCCGGGGTCAAGGCCTGTGCCTCCCCACAAAAGACTGGTAAAGCTGCCAAGGGGACCTGGGAGGGAATGGCCAACTGGAGGCCCCTCATGTGATAGACATGGTCCTTGAGGAAACCCAGCCTCAGAGGGTAGGGCCTTCCATGGGGGCGAATCCGTGCTCGGCGCCAAGCACTGAACCTGAATCCGCCCCTATGCAAGGTCCTCCTCAAACGGCTGGGGCCTCCGAGGCAGCACAAGGAGGGGAGGGATCTCCTCTGACCGGTGCCCCTGCGACCACCAGGACCTTTTCAATTTCGGAGAAGGATCTGGCTGAGGCCGGTCCATCTGGCCTAGGGGCTTCTGTCGGCGGAGGAGAGAAGCGGGTTCATTCCCCGCCCTCCTCTCCTAAAAAGAAGAAAAAGACAAGAAAGACTAAGAAGACTCGGGGCTCCTTTCCATCCGCGGGGGCTGTGGGGACGGATGGGTCTGCTGCCACTTTGGCAAGCGACCAGGCTAAGACCGGCACATCCGGCCCCTCTGCCCCCTCGGGTACGGAGCTCCTGACTATGACAAAGACGATAAGTGCACAGGGCGGAGCCTTGATGACATCAGGGCCCCTGATTCAGAGGTTACCTGGCGTTTTCGAGCCCGCTGGCTTCAAACGCTTCCTCGTTATTCGCTCCACTGATGGCAGCATGTTGTCCAAGGGCAACATGATCCATCAGAGGAGAGGATTAGCTAGTGCAATTAGTAGAGAGCCGAAGGTGAGCCGTTTCTCGGACGGAAGCCTTCTGACGAATGCGGCGAATCCCGCCGAGGCGGCCAAGATAAGTGCTCTTCAGACACTTGATGGCACCCCGGTGGGTGTGACGCCTCACTCTACCATGAACTTTGTGAAAGGAGTAGTTTATGCGAGGGAACTCGTTGACTACTCCATTGAGGACATCACCCTAGAGCTGGCTGACCATGGGGCGGTCAAGGTCGAACGTGTGATGAGAAAACAGGGAGGAGCCTCGAGACCCACCCCTACACTCTTCGTCACATCCACTGTGACAAGCTCCCGGATTCGGTGCGTGCCGGTTGGTACCGCTACCGCCTGAAGGCATTCGTGCATCTGCCGCGGCGGTGCTATTACTGTCACCGCTTCGGCCATACGAATCGCTCATGTAGACGTGCAAAGTCGGGGTCACCTGAAGTATGTGCAAATTGCTCCAAGGTCGCACACGATAAGTCCAAATCGTGTGTGGCCAAGTGTGTCAATTGCGGAGAGCCGCACCCTGCTTCTTCGAAGCAATGTGATGCATATCTCCTTGAGAAAGAAATCCTGGCCGTTCAGGCCCAGGATCGACTCTCATTCCGCGAGGCAAAGGACTTGGTCCTGGCGCGCCCGGCTCTGCCTGGGACGTCATATGCCTCAATTGTTAGAAAGGCACCCTCTGTTCCTGGCCCATCCAGGCCAACGAGCATGGTTGTTTTTGCCTCCATTCGGAGCCCTTCTGCGTGCTCTACACAACCCGGGCGCTCCCCTGGTAAAGCTGGCGGCAAAAAGGGTTCATACCCTGCCCCGGCTAAAACCAGGGCTCCTCCCTCTTCCCCCAGCGTGACCGTTTCCCGTAAGGCGAAACGGCCACGCGCCTCACAGGAGGCAACACCCCTGAAGATGGTCGCTAGGCCATCTTCCGGGGTTCCTAAAGCTGTTCCCCGAAAGGAGGACAGCAACAAAGGAGCTTCGGCCCCTTCGCCCATGCCCCGAGATGGAGCGAGTGGCTCGGAGACGGTGGTTCCTCGAAAAGAGGGCCCCCCGCCTTCAAAGCCGCAATGCCCGCCTAAGGTTTCGGGCGGAGGGAGGAAAAGACTTGCTTGGCGAGCCCAACCTCCCCCAATAAGTCCTCGAAGGCGACAGCGCCTTCAGCGCTTTGTCCGGCCAACAGCGCTGGGGGTTCTGCCCCCGGGAAGCGTACGGCCATTACCGTGAGGGTCTTCAGTTCGAGGAGGGCCTCCGCGTCTCCTCTGAGCTAGGCCTGGAGGGCATATTCCTTCAATGGAATTGCCGTGGACTCCGGGCCAACTGGGAGGAGTTGCGGAGGCTCGTCTCATCCCGTTCCCCGTTAGCTATCGTTTTGCAGGAGACCATGCTAGGCGCGTGCCCCCTGCCCGCCCTTCCGGGGTATAAAGGTCTTGCGACCCCACCACCGCGGGATGGCCGGGCTGGGGGATGCGCGGTTTACACCCGGCATAATGTCTCCGTTCTTCCTTTCTCTTTAGATACTTCCTTTCAGGCAGTGGCTGTGCAGCTGCACCTGGATAGGAGGTATACTCTGATTTCTGCGTACATTCCACCGTCAGCTGACTTCGACGCGGGGGACTTCCGCCGGGTCGTGGCACGGTTGCCGAGGCCCTTTCTCTTGCTTGGAGATCTGAACGGCAGGCATCCTCTCTGGGGAGATTACTCCATAAATCCCAGGGGAAAAGTCCTTCCTGATCTGATCGAAGAGCTTGAGATGGGTGTCCTAAACGTGGATGAGTTTACGCATCCATGTCCGAGAACTGCTTCATTTTCTTGCCTCGACCTATCTTTGTGCTCTTCGGATGCACATCCTGATTTTGATTGGGGGGTGGTCGATGACCTCCATGGTAGTGATCACTTTCCCATTCAAATATCATTTTCAGGGCAACTGCCGCCTGAGAGACCACCTCGGTGGTGCTTGGCGCAGGCGCGGTGGCCTGCATTTCAGGAAATGACTGAATTCTCTATCTCAGTCGAGGGGTTTAGGTCGATAGATGAGGCCGTTGAGTTCTTCTCCGGCAACCTCATCGCCGTGGGCCTGACTACTATTCCTAGGACGTCTGGCCGTTTTGCACGCCGACCAATCCCATGGTGGTCGGCCGAGTGTGAGACGGCCCTCAAACAGAAGCGTTATGCCTGCATGCGCTACAAGCGCCGCCCGAACGATTTCACTGTCGCTTTATTTCGTCGGGCTAGGGCTAGGTTCCGGTATATTTCGAAGCACGCCCGCCGCTCTTCTTGGTGGGCATACGTGTCTTCACCTAACGGGAAGACCCCTTTAGCTGAGGTGTGGAAGCGAGTCAAAAGGATTCGGGGCCAGTTCTCGCAGGACCCCCCCTCCCGTTCTCCAGGAGAATGGGACCGCAATCTCTGACCCCGCGTCCGTAGCTGAATACTTCGCGACCGCTTTCTCCGCATTCTCTAGCCAGGATGCTGCTCCGCCAGCATTCAATGCACGTCGTCATGTCGCGGAAGGCTGCCGGCTGGAGGATATGGACTTCACCGAAGGAGAAATAAAAAAGAAGATTACTGACCTAATGACGAATAAGTCACCTGGCCCGGATGGGTTTCTACTTTAAGTGTTGAAAGAAGTGCGCGATCAAGTGTCACGACACCTGAGCGCAATCTTCAACATGTCAATCCGGACCAAATGCGTTCCTAGAGACTGGCATGAGGCGGAGGTGACTCCTATCTTCAAGAAAGGAGACCGTAATTAACCGTCGAACTACCGACCTATCAGTCTGACTTCGATAGTCAGTAAACTCATGGAAAGCATCAGGGTGGACAAAGTGACGTCGTATTTAGAGTCAAACCTGCTACTGAGGAGTTCCCAGCACGGCTTCCGAAGGCAACGGTCATGCCTGACGAACCTTGTGGAATTCTTCCACTTCGTTTTCAGTGAGCACGATCGGGACAAGGCGGTGGATGTGGTGTACTTAGACTTTCAGAAAGCCTTTGATAAGGTACCACACCGTCGCCTTCTCCGGAAAGTGCGAGCGCTGGGCATAGACGGAAAGGTAGCCGGCTGGATCGAGAACTGGCTAAGTGGCAGATGGCAACGGGTTGTGGTGAATGGACAGTCTTATGAGTGGGTGCCCGTTACTAGCGGGGTGCCTCAAGGTTCTGTCCTGGGACCACTACTATTCATCATCTACGTCAACGACAAGGACGGTGACATGGTTGCCAAGATTTCCAAATTTAGCGATGATACCAAGTTTGGTATGAACGTTGCAAAGGATGGAAATACTGCCCGCCTGCAGGAAGATCTTGGGAAGATTGGGGAGTGGTCGGACACGTGGCAAATGCCTTTTAACGTGGGAAAATGCAAAGTGATGCATATCGGCCACAGAAACCTCCAATCTCAGTATATCCTTAAGGGCACTGCTATTGAATCCACCGACACTGAGAAGGACTTGGGTGTAACAATCACTAGTGACCTCAAGTTCTCGAAACAGTGCATTGAGGCGGAGAAAAAGGCCCAAAGGATGCTTGGCTATATTAAGCGCCAGTTTGGTTATCGGAACCAGGAGATTGTACTGTGCCTGTACAACTCACTTGTCCGACCGCACCTGGCGTATGCCGTACATTTTGGAGTCCTTCATTGCGAAAGGACATCGCGAGATTGGAATGCGTACAAGCCAGGGCAACCAAGCTGATTCCCTCTATCCGACATAAAAGTTCTGAGGATAGACTAAGGGAATTAGATCTGTTCTCGCTGGAAACCCGTAGACTGCGTGGTCAGCTTATCGAAGTTTTCAAAATACTTCGAGGGTTTGACAATGTTGACTACCAGGATATTTTCACACTGAGTTAGAACAGAACGCGCAAGCACGGCTTCAAACTTGAACTGAAGCGTTACAACCGCAATCTTTGTGGAAATTTTTTCACCTACAGTATCTGCGGTAAGTGGAACGCACTTCCAGTGGAAGTTGTCAACAGTGAATCTGTTGACTAGTTCAAGTCAAGACTAGACAAGGTCTTGAAAAGTGGCCGTTGTTACCTCCAGAGGTGGAGAACCCTTCAACAACAGGTTTACTGTGAGTGAGTTGCGCTCCGCTCTCGCTTCGTGTGCGGACAACGTCCATGGTCCGGGCGATGTCCCGTAGACCATGATTCGACACCTGGGTGAGTGAAGCATGGCCTTTCTGTTAGATTTGTTCAACAGGATGTGAGTGGAGGTTCTCCTCCCAGATTCTTGGCGAATCATTTCTGTGCTCGCCTTTCGCAAATAGGGAGAAATCACTCTACTCCGGCCGGTTTCCGCACAATCTCTCTAACCTCTTGCGTGTGTAAGTTGATGGAGAAATTGGTGTGGAACTTGCGGCTTCCGCAAGTTCCAATCCACGTTGGATACTCTGCTCCGACTGGAAAATGCCGTCTGCAAGGCCTTCCTTCATAGACAGCACTACGCCACGGTGTTTTTTGATATGGATAAGGCTTATGATACAGCATGGCCATACGGTATCATGGAGACTCCACATGATGGGGGCGAGAGAGCGCCTCCCAATCTTTATATGTGAATTTTTGCGAGATCGTCGATTCCGCGTACAGGTGAGGGAAGCCCTCTCCGGCCCAATGGAGCAGGAATAGGGTGTCCCGCAGAGAAGTGTCGTCATTGTCACACTCTTTGCCCTGAGCGTCAACGGTATCACCTCGGTACTGCCGGAAGATGTTCTCGCTACGCGGTACGTGGACGACCTTTCGATCTCTTTTTGCGCGGCCTTGATATCAACTCTGGAGCGTCGACTCGAACAGGCATTGAACCGCGTCTCTATGCAGAAGCGCACAGGTTTCGGGTTTCCTTGGCCATGACTAAGGTGATGCACTTCTGCCGCCATCCACGGCTCCACCCTGATCCAGACTTTTTTCTTCATGGGGTACGCCTGGAAGTGGTTGAGTCGTACCGTTTCCTTGGTCTTGTTTTTGACCGACGACTCACCTGGCAGTCCATATTCGAAGCTCTAGGGTCTCTTGTAACCGCGCCACGGATATTCTCCGTTCTGTGATGTTCAGCGCTTGGGGCGCTGATAAGGCTACTGCCTTACTTTTTTATCGATCCTTTGTTAGTTCGAACCTCGACTACGAATGCGAGTTTTATGCATCCGCAGCCGAGCGTGTATTGCGGAAGGTAGACTCGATCCACCACACTGGCCTTCGCCTGGCGACCGGTACCTTCTGCACTTTCCCTATTAAGAGCCTACTAGTCGATGCTGGGGAGATGCCACTCACTCTTCGCCGTGTACAGTGCATCATTCGTCTGTACGCGCGAGCCCGGTGCCTCCCTCAGTCGCCAACAGCTCTCACTGCATCCGCAGCTGATTTCGACGATGCCTATTCCGCCCAGAGACGCAAATCATCTCCTAGGCACTTTGAGTTTAGGGCCAGGAGACTCCTTCCAGAGCTAGGTATAGCTCTCGTGCCGGTGGCGACCCTGGTTCTGCCCAGAACGACAACCTGGAAGGTACCGCATCTTGCTATTTGTCGCCACGCCTCTGCTCCCAAAGCTTGTACGGCGCCAGGAGTATTGCGTTCGACCTTTTTGGAGCACACATCGTGTCACGCTGGAACCGTGCCAGTGTATACGGATGGCTCCAAGTCCCAATAGGGGGTCGGCTTCCACGCCGTATCCCCTCTGTTTGAAGTCAGCGGGGCTCTACCAGGCGCTGCGTCTGTCTTCACGGCCGAGCTAGTGGCAATACACCACTCGGTACGGGAGATCACGCGACTTGCCCGGTTCGGAGACCGGATTGTGATCTATAGCGACTCACAAAGCGCCCTGAGTGCTCTCGGGGCATTGGAATCTCCGCATCCCCTGGTTCGTGATATCCGTGACGCCACGGTTTTGGCGAGCCGGGCAGATGTCGAGATTATCTTCTGCTGGTTTCCTGAATATGTAGGAATTGCGGGGAATGAGCGCGCCAAAGAGTCCGCGAGGACTTTGCGACCGGACCAGCGTTTCGCTCTTCCTCACACCGACTACATGGCAGGAATACGGGCAGCTCTTCGGACTGCTTGGCAAAGAAAATGGGAGACGGTCGAAGAGAACTTAAAGTTGCGTGCCATTGCGCCGCGACTGTTCCCATGGACCTATCTCCCAATGCCGCGACGGCTTCAGGTTGCTTTCTGTCATCTCTGAATTGGGCACACTCGCAGAACGCACCGCCATTTGATGATGCGCTCGCCAGGGCCCTACTGTGAAGACTGCGTTGTCCCCCAGACTGTTCGACACATTCTTGTTGAATTTCCCAGTCTGGGCGATCTTCGCGCACGTTATCTGTCCCGGTACCGGGATGGGCGGCGTCAGAACCGCCTGTCCCTTGTACTCGAGACGAGTGCGTGCACATTGGCTGGTGGATTTGTAGACCTTTGGGGGGAGGCCAGCCTTCTCCATTTTATTTAACTAATTTTTTTTCTTTATAGGTAGCAGCGCACGTTCCTGTGCCCGAGGGGGGGACCTCCCCCCGATGCAGGAGCTTGCTTCCTGCTCGTTGCCTTCTCCTTTTTTTATTATTAGTGTTGGGTTTGGGTTTTTGGGGGGTCTTTGAATCTTATTTTAAAGTAGCCTAGTACTAGGCAGTTTTTAATATGGGGATAATGCCCAAGTAGGCAGTCGCCTAATGAGCTCTTTAAAAAAATAAAAATCCTTCCACACCTACAACATTCCACGATCTTTCTCACACCATTCGGTCTCTCATCTGCTGGAACATACCTCAGTTGCTCCCTCATATACCCATTCATGCACTTACCACTCATCTGTCCCCTTCCACTTGCCCTTCCTCCATTCACCCATCCAGCCTGCCGGCCCAGGAAGCTCGACATCACCCAAGCTGGGGCACCCCGATAGCTGACAAACTGTTGTGGTGGAGGAAAGCTCCTGGGCTTCTTATCCGTAATATTTACACTATACCATCCATCCTCGTCTAAATCACTTTCCTTATCAAATCGCCCATCTTCCAATACTTCCATCACATCCTCCCACACCAATCGTTCACCTGTCGGCCTCATTCTCTCCTTTCTTTTCCCATTCAGCCATTCACTTACCTTTTGCAGTACAGTATCCAGGAATTTTCTCATCAATTGTTTACATCCATTCACATCATCATCACCATACCTGTTTCTCACCATACTCTCAAGCCTATGTGCATACATGTTCACACTTTCACTCTTCCCTATTCGAGCCTTCTCAAATTCATTCACCCTTTTATACTTCACACTCTCTTTCATTCATTTCATCTGCCCAATCAGTCTCTCCTTCACCTCCTCATACCTCAGTTCCTCCACTCTCGTGATCACACAGAAAAACTCTAATACTTTTCCATCCAAACATTCCCCCAAAACATTCATCCAGTATCCCTTATTCTCCGGGTACTCGAGCTTGCAATACCTCTCAAATTCTCCAAAGAATTCTTCCACACTTTTCCCACCATCCAACCTAAACTTATCTACCTTTGGCACATCCCTTATCAAAATACCCTAACCCACATTTACTTCACCAATCATACCATCACTCTCTCCTTCATCCGAGTACAATGAGTCCACACTCTTCCCTCTCACCTTCCGATCCTTCCCCTTTGACCCAGTCTTCCTTCTTCTCTTTCACTCCACTCTCTTCCATTCTCCATCCGTCCTATCACTCACAATCATCCTATCCTCTCTAGACTCACACACACTTCAACTCATCCCATTCATCTTATTCCCTTCAGTCGGAGCAGGGGTCAGGGTCGAGGGTCCTGGGACCAGTTCTGACCCCTTCATCATGTCATAGGGGTCCTTCGTTTGTTGGTCTACCTGCTTCTGTCTCGTGTCCATTTCTTTCCTCATCCATATTCATCATATCACTCTTCAATCCCTCAATCACGCTCCTCAACATCATACATTCCTCCTCTTTCTGCCTAAAATCCAGCCTCAGTCTCACAATCTCATCATGGAGGCCCTGTCCACAGAAGCCATTCTCTTTCAGGTTAGTAATTAAGATAGAAAAAGGGGAAAAACAACCAACTACCTGTCACTCTAATTGGGTGTGGACTGCAATCCAATCCTAACAAGTTTCGAGGTCTCACGTCCCTGTTCAGGCGCCAAATGTAGCGGGCCAAAAATCTATACTCTAATCCCAATCGTTCCAACCTGCTTCCTACACTAATTTGGACATGAGAAATCGAAGGAGAATGAAACGGATTGTATGTACAGTCCTTTATTTACATGAAAAATATGGGGTAAATGTTTATAAGAGATCTCTAACTTATTTACGCAACAAAAAAAATGGGCTTGATCAATTTGCAATTTCAATATCCAATCACAGGCCTATAACCCAGCCAAGAAACAAGAAGAAACAAAAAGATAAATGCGCAAACAAAACCGGTATAATCAAGGTCTAACACTTTGTATCCGACAAAATTCAAAAAAAGGAAAAGACCTCACATGGTACCCTGATCTTGGGGTGAGGGGTGTCCTGCCAGCTGCCACTCGACTCTTTATAACTTCCAGAGGACTAACAAGGTTGGTGCCTCTGAGACGTCTTACAGAAATAAAAGCTGCTGCCTCCGAGCTTGATACAATATATAGTGATCTGGTCACATCTTGAAACTATCAAAGAAAAGCCCTCCCTTCAAATGAGATGTACAATTATTTAAATTTGTAATACTCCAAATCAGACAATGCCAACCACTCTTTACAAAAGGAATATTTTGGAATTTAATAGAGCGGCCTTTCGAAAAAATAATAATCAACAATTTGCTAGGAAGAGATTAAAACATTTTATACAAAAATGAATTCTGGAATTTGTATTATGTATATAAAAAAAACAACAAACAAACAAAAAAAACATTTCCATTCACAGACACATTCTTACAGAGGAAGGGAGAGGGTATTGGGAAAAGGGGTTGGGGAATGGCCCTTCACACACACACTCACATTCGCTCCACCACAATGTCTTATGCTTCATTGTTAAGAAAGACACCCTCTGCTCCTGGCCCCTCCAAGCCTACGAGCACAGTCGTTTCCATGCCCATTCGGAACCCTTCTGCGACTTCTACCCATCCCAGACACTCCCCTGGTAGAGCTGGCATCATAAAGGGTTCACACTCAAGGCTCCTCCAATAAGTCCTTGAAGGCGACAGCGCATTCATTATCTGTCTAACAGCGCCCGAAGTTCTACCTCCGGGAAGTGTACGGCCATTTCCATGAGGGTCTCCTCTTCGAAGAGGGCCCGGGCATTTCCTCCTAGCTAGGCCTGGAGGGCATATTCCTTGCAATTTCACAAACACCTCATAAACCAAACAACCAAAACTGCTGTCTGTCACCCTCCGTGTAAAACACTGCTTATTTAAAAACAACATTCCCCAACTTTAAATCCCACAGACAGAACCCAAACATACCCACAAAGCCCTACAGGTTGACTATCTACAGTTGCAGACTGACTGCCTGGTGGAAGTAGACATGCTTCAACCAGCCTGGGTGGGCAACAAGTTATCATAACCATATGCATGGAATTGCAAATTGAGTAGACATAGAAAAACTCCTCAATTTTCTATGTGTTGTGTGTTGTCCAATAACTGGGCATTGTCCTGTATCAATACCATAATGTGGAAAAACAAATGAGATGAGTAAAATTTGGAAAAAGGGTAACACTCTAAATATAGGTGATGGTTAATTGATAAATCCCTCAAATCAATTTAATAATAAAATTACAGTTAGCACACATTTCCTTTTTTATTTTCAGCTGAGAGTCATTGAAGCAAAATATTTATAAAAAGCAAATCATCTGATGTAACTGTTGGCAAGAACAAAAATATCATCCACAATTGTTATTTTTGTAATCATTGTTGTTACCTTTAGCTGTTCCTTATATTGACCCTTCACAAAATTTTGATTTTCACTGCCATGTTTAATCACCTGAAATGTAATTAATATTAAGTTCATATCCTTCTTACTATATTAGCACTAAAATACTAGGATTTAAAACTATCTTTCATTTGCAATACCTGCAATGCTGTATTTACATATTCCAGTATTACTTTTCTTTAAATCTAGTCATTTAATTAAAAATATAATGGCAGTCTCTCAGATTTTTTTACTTTTAGCTTTTTCAAATCTTTTCATTTAAAATAAAAAGATGTTATAATGCTTTCAATAGAACACTTAAAATTTTTATGCTCGATCAAGTCAGTAAAATGCATTTAAAAATGATAACCACTCAAAATCAGCATATAATAAAATTGTGGTGCTGTTTTAGTATATCTACCTGTGATATTACACTTTTTTACTAGGTCTACTGACAACTTTGTGATTCTAGAAACAAGTTCTCTTCACTTTTTCTCTGTATCTTCATCGGCAATATGGTCCCAATGCAAATGAAAGTAATAAGTCCCAATATCTTGCATCAAGTCAAGACCTGTCTATAGCTTAAATAGGCATGCCTGTAGATGTATCAACTTAATTTTCTTGGTGGTTCACAATATATCTAAACTACTCCGCTAATTATTGATTATTGCTCACATTCTCTTAGAATGATTGGTAATAGATGTTTCTCATCACAATTTTTAACCTAAAAAATAGTGGCAGCCAGATCCCTATTCATGGGCAAAATATATTATACCATTATTTCTTTTTCTGTAATTTCTTTAGTTTTATTAATCAATAGTCACCGTTTAATTGCCATCTAGCAAATTTTGCTTTATCTCTTTTGAATTGGGTTATTTTAAGGATTGACTCATCTGTTCTCCTTTATAGTAGGAAACTATACGCCTACAAACTTCACATATTATACTAACCATTAATTCTATTTTGTGATCTTCCCTTCAAATATTTCACAGTTTTCATTGCCTTTTCAGTGCACACAAAAAAGAAAATCAGCAAATATTGGTACCTTCGATCTAGTATGCAATTCCCCATTTTTATCAAATTAGTGAAAAACTGATGTATTGCCTTTTATGGGTTCATCACCAGTTTTCTTCTTCCTTCTCTCTTGCATGATACTAATGCAAGATGAGTGGGTTTTACTTCTTCAAGATCCAGCAAAAGATGTTCATGTAAAAATCTAACAGCAGCTTTTTAAGTAAAATCAACATTTTTATGGAGTATTTAGGCATCATTTTGCCAAAGGCTACTGAGAAAATGCTGCTTCCACTTCAAATGGCAAAAATAATAGCTTCACTTTTATAAAATTTCAGTTCTCTCAAAGGGGATAGTGTTAATCCAAAACTTCTCTAGGTACTTATATTGAACCATTGAGACAAACCTATAATAGTGAGATTCGCACAAAAAATCTATATAAAAACATGGGTAGATATCATACTGAAGCTATGTGGAGTGTGCATGATCAGTACTTTATATTAAACACCAAAGCAGCACCAAAATTATTTACTTTTTTTTTTTTTGTATTTTCTGACTTTAGTTGATACTTTTGTCTTTTATTTCTTTTCATTATATTTTGCTCATTAAGGTTTATGCAAAAACAAAACAAGATTTAAATTTTTAATAAATGGAAAATCAAATGACTTTTTTTGCTATTCTTACTCAAAGACCAACTGCTACAACTTGAGAATTTTAATGTGCAGTGAATCATATCTTTTATGCAAGTATTTTATTTATCAACTTGTCCAAAGTAGAGAGTAAGTGTAACAAATACATTTTTATAGATAGAAGTATTAAATAATGCTGAATTTCCTCCATAATATATATTTTTAAGGGCTTAGTATCTTTCATTCCATGATTCTATCCATAAATGGGAAGAAAAGAAAGGAAGAAGAGAGGGGTAAAGTGAAAAAGGAAAAGGACTATTATTTGATGGGGTTGCCTCTAAAATCCGATTAATAGAGATAAGACAGCCTAAATGATGAATTTGAAGCCTTAGAAGAATGCAGGAAACAAAGAAAACAAAGACAATCAGGTCCCGTGAAGTGCCTCCCTCCTGCATCGCATCCACTATCCAAGCAGATTTAATTCACATCATAACCTGCTTTCCTTCAAGGTAAGGTCAATGTGCATTAACACCAGGAAAAAACCCTCCCACCCCCACTTACCCTTTTATGCCCTAGTAAGCACAAGGCCATCCGTCTTTTTTCTTTTTTTATGCCAGATTGGCTTGTCATAGCGATGAGGCGCTGTGCTGGAGAGAAGCCCTCCAAAATGACCCCCCCACAAACCTTCTCCTTGGACATCTCTCTCACATCATATCCATGTCAGTCAGCTCTTTCTCAAAAACTCAACCCTTCATACTTACTGACACTGGTATAATTTCTTCACTATCCATTCTTCTTAAATGCCCTTGCTACCTCATAACACAGTCGCAACCTCACTCACACTATAACCCTCAGATTCCATATATAAGTCGCATGTCAACATTGACCTCGGAAGGGACGTGGCAATTCGCCATCCTGGCCACCGTGCTGCCAGGATTCAGCACCCCGTCCGACCCCAGCTTAGCCTCTTCTCCTTCCTTCAAAACACTTGTGTTTCCCCCCCAGTTTCCTCGCTTTTCATACAACCTCTCCCACAACTTTCTCTGGTCAGCCTCTTATTTCACAGGATAGATGCTGACCTTCTTCTCAGCCAACCGTCCCAGATTGGGGCTGAGGGGGGAGGGGACAACGTTCCCTAACCCCTGAGCTCCGGTTTGGGATGGTGGTTTTTTAACAACCTGCTTCATCCCCACCCATACCTTCCTCACATTCCTTTTCCTTTTCTCTTCACACACTATCAATTTTACGCCGTGCCCAAGGTGGAGCCGCCATGCTGAAAGGCTGCCAGGTCACCAGGCGGGAGGGGTGGCCATAAATGGCGGCACCTGGCTCTGCCAGGCCTGTACGCACCCCTTGCAGAGAGTGCTACTGCGAGGGGTGATGAGCTATTGCATCCCGTAATAAAAAGAGGGTCACCATGCCCAACGATGAGTCCCCCCAAAAATCCCGTTAATTCCCCCTGTTCCATCGACAGAGTGGCCCTCGGGCAGCTGCACAGAAAAAATGGAAGTCCCTTTGCCCCCTCAGGGCTTGCGCAGGGGACCCTCCATATTTCTCTAGCCGGAGAGGAGGGAACTTAAAGTTGCATGCTATTGCGCCGTGACTGTTCCCATAGAGCTACCCCACAATGCCGCAAAGGCTTCATGTTGCTTTCTGCCGTCTCCGAAATGGGCACTCGCGGGACGGACTGCCATTTGATGGAGCGCTCGCCAGTGCCCTACTGACTGCGTTGTCCCCCCAGGCTGTTCGGCACATTCTTGTTAAATGTCCCAGTCTGGGCGATCTCTATGCACGTTACCGGGATGGGCGGGGTCGCTACCGTCTGTCCCTTGTACTTGGGACCAGTTTGTGCACATTGACTGGTGGACTGATATACTTTTGGGGGGGAGGCCGGTCTTCTCCCCTTTATTTAACTAGGATTTGTTGTTGTTTTCTTTGTAGGTCGCACGTTCCTGCGCCGGGGGGAGGCGGACCTTCCCCCGATGCTGGAGCTTGCTTCCTCCTTGTTACAATTTTCCCTTATTATTGTTGTTATTGTTTTTAATTCCTTTTTTAAAGTATCCTAGTGCTAGGCTGTTGTGAGTGCGGCGACTTGTGCCCAAGTGGGTAGTCACCAAATAGTCTCTTAAAATTAAAAAAAAAAAATCTTCTGCTGGGTTCCTGGAGATGTAAGAATTGCAGGGAATGCACGTCGTGATGTCGCGGAAGGCCGCCGGCTGGACTTTACCTCCAGAGGCGGAGAACACTTCAACGACCTGTTTACTGTGAGTGAGTTGCGTTCCGCTCTCGCTTCGTGCGCGGACACCGCCCATGGTCCGGACGATGTCCCGTACGCCATGCTTCGACACCTGGTGAGCGAGGCATGGCCTTTCTGTTAGATTATTTCAACAGGATCTGGGTGGAAGGTCTTCTCCCAGACTCCTGGCGAATCGCTACTGTGCTCGCCTTTCGCAAACCGGGATTTTTTCGAGATCGTCGATTCCGCGTACGGGTGGGGGGAGCCCTCTCCGGCCCAAACGAGCAGGGAAGTGTCCTCAGTGTCACACTCTTTGCCCTGAGCATCAACGGCATCACCTCGGTGCTACCGGAAGATGTTCTCGCTACGCTCTACGTGGACGACCTTTCGATCTCTTTTGGCGCGGCCCAGATGCCAACTCTGGAGCGTCGACTCGAACAGGCATTGAACTGCGTCTCTCGCTATGCCGAAGCGCACAGGTTTCGGTTTTCTTTGGCCAAGACTAAGGTGGTGCACTTCTGCCGCCATCCACGGCTTCACCCCGACCCAGATTTGTTTCTTAATGGGGTGCGCCTAGATGTGGTTGAGTCGCACCATTTCCTTGGTCTTGTATTCGACCGACGCCTCACCTGGGAGGCTCATATTCGCAGCCTTAGGGTCTCTTGTACCCGCGCCATGGACATTCTCCGTTCCGTGACGTTCAGCGCTTGGGGCACTGATAGGGCTACTGCCTTACTTTTTTATCGATCCTTTGTTCGCTCGAAGCTCGACTACGGATAAAAGTTTTATCCATTTGCATCCGACCGTGTATTGCGGATGGTGGACTCAATGCACCACACTGGCCTTTGCCTGGCGACCGGTGCCTTCTTCATGATCCCTATTAGAAGCCTACGTATCGATGCTGGGGAGATTCCACAAGCCTTCCGCCGTGCACAGTGCATTATTCGCCTTTACGCGCGAGCCCGGCGCCTCCCTCAGTCGCCAACAGCTCTCACTGCATCCGCAGCTGATCTCGATGGTGCCTATGCCGCCGAGAGACGCCAGTCATACCCTAAACCCAAAGGGGTTTAGGGGCCAGGAAACTCCTTCGAGAGGTAGATATAGCTCTCGGGCCGGTGGCGCCCCTGGTTCTGCCCAGGACGCCACCCTGGAGGGTACCACATTTGGCTATTTATCGCCACGCCTCTGCTCCCAAAGCTTATACTGCGCCGGGAGTATTGCGTTCGACCTTTTTGGAGCACACATCGTGTCACGCTGGAACCGTGCCAGTGTATACGGATGGCTCCAAGTCCCAATAGGGGGTCGGCTTCCACGCCGTATCCCCTCTGTTTGAAGTCAGCGGGGCTCTACCAGGCGCTGCGTCTGTCTTCACGGCCGAGCTAGTGGCAATACACCACTCGGTACGGGAGATCACGCGACTTGCCCGGTTCGGAGACCGGATTGTGATCTATAGCGACTCACAAAGCGCCCTGAGTGCTCTCGGGGCATTGGAATCTCCGCATCCCCTGGTTCGTGATATCCGTGACGCCACGGTTTTGGCGAGCCGGGCGGATGTCGAGATTATCTTCTGCTGGTTTCCTGAACATGTAGGAATTGCGGGTAATGAGCGCGCCAAAGAGTCTGCGAGGACTTTGCGACCGGACCAGCGTTTCGCTCTTCCTCACACCGACTACATGGCAGGAATACGGGCAGCTCTTCGGACTGCTTGGCAAAGAAAATGGGAGACGGTCGAAGGGAACTTAAAGTCGCTTCTATTGCGCCGCGACTGTTCCCATGGACCTATCTCCCAATGCCGCGGCGGCTTCAGGTTGCTTTCTGTCTTCTCCGAATCGGACACACTCGTGTGACGCATCGCTATTTGATGGATCGCTCGCCTGTGCCCTATTGCAACGACTGCGTCGTCCCCCAGACTGTTCGGCACATTCTTGTCGAATGTCCCAGTCTGGGTGATCTTCGCGCACGATAACTGTCCCGGTACCGGGATTAGGCGGGGTCGCTACCGCCTGTCCCTTGTACTCAGGACAGATTCGTGCACATTGACTTGTTGACTTTTGGGGGGAGGCCGGGCTTCTCCCCTTTATTTAAGGTTCTTTTTTTTGTTATTGTTTTGTTTGTAGGTTGCACTCTCCTACACCGGGGTGAGGGGGACCTCCCCCCCCGCTGCCGGAGATTGCTTCCTGATTGTTAAGTTTTTCCAATTTATATCATTGTTAAGTTTTCATATTTATATTTTGAAGTAGCCTAGTTCTAAGCTGTCGTGTTTTTCGGCGACTTATGCCCAAGTGGATAGTTGCCAGATGGGCTCTATAAAATTTAAAAAAAAAAAATGTCGAACCCTCGCAAGTATTTTGAAAACCTCGATGAGTTGACCACGCAATCTACGGGTTTCCAACGAGATCAGATCTAATTCCCTTAATCTATCTTCATAACTTTTATGTCTGATAGAGGGAATCAGTTTGGTTGCCCTGGCTTGCACACGTTCCAATCTCGCGATGTCCTTTCGAAATGAAGGACTCCAAAATTGTACGGCATACTCCAGGTGCGGTTGGACAAGTGAGTTGTACAAACACAGTACAATCTCCTTGTTCCGATACCCAAACTGGCGCTTTATGTAGCCTAGCATCCTTTGGGCCTTTTTCTCCGCCTCAATGCACTGTTTCGAGAACTTGAGGTCACTAGTGATTGTTACACCCAAGTCCTTCTCAGTGTCGGTGGATTCAAGAGCAGTGCCCTTAAGGATATACTGAGATTCCCCAATCTCAGTATATCCTTAAGGGCACTGCTCTTGAATCGGTGGCCGATATGCATCACTTTGCATTTGCTCACGTTAAAAGGCATTTGCCACGTGTCCGGCCACTCCCCAATCTTCCCAAGATCTTCCTGCAGGCTTGCAGTATTTCCATCCTTTGCAACGTTCATACCAAGCTATCGTCGGCAAATTTGGAAATCTTAGGCAACCATGTCACCGTCCATGTCGTTGACTTAGATGATGAATAGTAGTGTTCCCAGGACAGAACCTTGAGGCACCCCGCTAGTAACGGGCACCCACTCAGAAGCCTGTCCATTCACCACCACCCGTTGCCGTCTGCCACTTAGCCAGTTCTGATCCAGCCGGCTACTTTTCCGTCTATGCCCAGCGCTCGCACTTTCCGGAGAAGGCGGTGGTGTGGTACCTTATCAAAGGCTTTCTGAAAGTCTAAGTACACCACATCCACCGCCTTGTCCCGATCGTGCTCACTGAAAACGAAGTGGAAGAATTCCACAAGGTTCGTTAGGCATGACCGTTGCCTTCTGAAGCCGTGCTGGGAACTCCTCAGTAGCAGGTTTGACTCTAAATACGACGTCATTTTGTCCACCATGATGCTTTCCATGAGTTTACCGACTATCGAAGTCAGACTGATAGGTCGGTAGTTTGACGGTTGGCTTCGGTCTCCTTTCTTGAAGATAGGAGTCACCTCCGCTTCACGCCAGTCTCTAAGAACGCATTCGGTCCGGATTGACATGTTGAAGATTGCGCTCAGGTGTCGTGACACTTGATCGCGCACTTCTTTTAACACATTAGGTAGAAACCCATCTGGGCCAGGTGACTTATTCGTCATTAAGTCACTGATCTTCTTTTTTATTTCCCCTTCGGTGAAGTCCATATCCTCGACGGATTGGTTTACGGCTGTTTACATATCCAAAGAACTCCTTAGGATTCTCTTTACAAAGTTTCGCCACTCGGAGTTGCTCAGACCGCTTAGCCGCCCTTATGCTGGACTTCACTCTCCTGGACAGCCTCTGGTATTCGCCATAGTCACCCGAGATCTTCGATTGCCGGTACACAATTCTCTTCTCCCTAAGCAGTTGGCCGATTTCTCGATTATACCACTTTGGTTGAACAGAAGACCGACGGGGGCATTTCAAAGGGATGAAATTCGATTGAAGACTCATGAATGTGGTTTTGAAACTGTTCCACGAGTCTTCAACAGCCTCGCACACTTCTAGCCTCGAATCAGTCAGTCCAGCACGAAGACCTGCAAAGTCTGCTCTTCTCAAATCGAGTTTCCTCGATTTACTGGTTGCAGGCCCTGCCTTCCGGACTTTGACTACAAATCTAATTAGTCGGTGGTCACTGCCACCGAGCTCTTCGCCAACAGAGAGGTCCTCAACGATGTCATCCTCAGAGGTGAAAACCAAGTCGAGGATATTGTCTCCTCTCGTTGGCTCTCTCACCCATTGAGTGAGGAACTCGTTGTTCGCGAACTCCAGGAGTAGTGCGTTCTCGTCACAGGGTTCTCTGGTTTCCCAGTCAACTTGTGTGTTGAAATCGCCCATGAGGATACACACTCTGTCTTCGACAAGTTCTCCTAGTAGCTGGTACAGATCTCTGTCCCGCTTACCCCTCGTATCCCGTACACTACTACATCTCTTCAGTCATCATCCCGAGATGCAGCACCACCACCCTCCACTGTATCCATCTTTTACCCAGACCTAAGTCCGGTCCCCTAGTATACCCTCTCCCCCCCTTATTACCCCGCGCCGGATGCGACTCGAGAGACTGGACGACATTCAAGCCTATATCGAGTCTACCTAGGCGCCCCTATCTGAAGACTTATGGCCCAAGCGTAAGGCCTTCCCCGACTCTTCCCCTCCCTCTAGGAAGCTAACTTCCCCCCAAAAAAATGTCTCTACCTCATTTGAGGTACACCCTATCCCTTCCTCCCTTTCCCCTACTCCAGTCACTTTGACATATGTAACTGAAACTTCCGGCCTCCCCTCAGGTGGAGCTGGTGTATCATTCATCCATAGCGATATACCCCCACTCCCAGAAGGTAACGATACGTCCAAGTAACCTTTACCCATACCAATACCACTACCTTCCCACCAAGACCAGACCCTATCTTTCCTACCTGTTAGCTCTGTCCCGTTGAAACCCTCTGGAACTACTACTTCCGACCTCTCTTCAGACGTTGATTGTTCACCCCCCATTAGGAGTAATGATCTATGCTTTTCACCTGGTTTGCTCGATTCAGGTTGTCTTTCTCGAATCCATTTTCTTCTTCTTGACTGAAATTCCTTATTTCTTTAAGTTGGTCCTTCAAACATTTGTCTTCCCTTTATCTTGACTTCCGTATGCTTCTTGGCCGGGTTGGTCCTTAATCTTCGTTTTCTTTCTTGATGCATCTTCTTTGCCTCCATTTATTTTGAGTTGCTGATTTCTTTGTCCTTATTGTTGAGTTGCTGATTTCTTTGTCCTTATTGTTGAGTTGGTCCTTCAAGCGATTTTCTTTCTTGACATCTTCATAAAAGTTTTGGGACTGTTGAGTTTCGAACGCGGTACCTCTTGATTTAAATGCCAATAAAACTCTAGCCATACGACTGGCCTTAGTCCGTTTTTAGTTGGTAAGTTTATCGGCCATTTATATTATCGAGTTGGAAGGAATTTCTCTCATACATTTTCGCACCCCTACAGATCATCCCCACACTGGGAGTAACTTTACCCCTAAATCTCTTTAGTCTCTACCCTTTCCTTCGGCTAATGACCCACTAAGTTCGGTCTCTTGAAATAAACTTAGCCCCTGCCCTTCTAAATCGGGGTTGCCTTCCCGTTCAGAGACTCGTATAACGCCCGTGTCCGGTTCTTCTCGCACAGTATCTGTTGATAAGTGCTCCCCCGCCCCCCGCACTATCTCGACCTTGGTCTCTCAGCGGTCTGAGTGATGGCAGTAATTCTTCTTAAAAAAAATGAAACTGTCAAGGGATCCTTCCTAAATGAGAGGAATTCTCCTCTTTAGTATCTAAAATGTCACCTGTTATATGCTTGCAGGAAACCAAACTCGTCAGTTGACTGCTTTTAATTCTCTGCCACCCCATGACGGGGTGGCCCATGGTGGTATCTCGCTCCTGGTGAGCACTAACCACTTTTGAACGACTTCAATTCTGCGGACTACTCTTCAAGCAGTCGCAGCTCGTGTCCATCTTACGAATAGAATTTATACTTTCTGTTCAATTTATATTCCTCCAGATGAGCCAGCCCCCTTCAACAGCTCAGTTTTTAGATCTTTTATCTCAGCTCCTTACCCGATTTCTAGTTCTTGGTGACTTTAATGCCTGATACTCCGTAGGGACTGATAGAGTGAACAACCGTAAAGGCCGTCTCCTTGAATCTCTTTTATCTACTAATTCTTTTAGCATTCTTAACTCTGATCATGTTACCTCTTACCATATTCAAACTGATTCTTTCAGTTGTGTGGATCTATCGGTTCCACCGACTGTATCTCTGATTTCAAGTGGTCTGTTTTAGATGACCCGCGTGGCAGCGACTACTTTCCCATTGTTTTGAACCACACGACCCTTTGCCCATCCCCTCCATATCCCCCCAGATGGAATGTTGTAAGGGACGACCTGTTAAAGTTCCATGACGTTTCCTTCACCAGTAAACAAATTGGAGAATTTATAGATATTGATGTAGCTATACGTTACTTTTCCTGTTTAGTGTTTGATGCTGCATAGTTCGCAATTCCTCGTACTCGGCCCCGCCGGGGCAGAACATCAGTCCCATGGTGGAATGCTGATTGCACCAGTGTGGTGGATGCCTATAAAAAGGCTCATGTGCGGTTCCGCCGGAACCCAATCCTTCCGAACCGGTATTGACCGAAATCGAACTAGAGCCATTCGGCATTGAACTTGACGTCATCGCGCACTGACTCCTGGAGGGCATATGTGTCTTCCTTATCTTCCGGGTGTTTAATTCCACCCCACCCCCTCGCCGGGTGCGTGTCCCATGGTGTTGCTTCTCTTTTAATTTCCTCTTGGCTATTTTCTGCGCCATTTTCCCTCCGTACTACCATGCAGGCTGTTGCTGCGAGGGTTTTTATTGCCAAGCCTTTAACTGTTTGTTCTGTGTACACCCCCCCCCCCGGATTTTAATTTGAGTTGGTCTGACCTTTTAGAGCTCACAAATCGGTTACCTACCCCGTTTTTATTACTTGGTGATTTTAATGCTCGCCACCCATCTTGGGGTGATACCGCCCGTAATCCCCGGGGCGGAGTGGTTGAGTCCCTCTTATTATCCGATTCCCTTTGTCTTTTAAATTCCGGCGATTTTACTTCTTACCATGTTCAAACGGATTCTTTTAGTGCTGTAGACTTGTCCTTATGTTCGCCCGACTGTTTCCTCGATTTCCGGAGGTCGATTCCAGACGACCTATCCGAGAGTCATCACTTCCCGATCGTCCTGTTGGTCGCTCTTCCTGACCCGTACCTTTTCCTCCCTCCTCGTTGGGATCTGCGGCGAGCAAATTGGGTTGGGTTCCGGGAGGCTTCCTTTATTGATGCCGCCCGGGATTCGTTCGATACCTTTGATTCAGCGGTCTCATATTTTCGAGAGTGCTAAGGGCTTTGTTCCGCGGAGATGGCCTGTTGCGGGGCGCTGTGCCGTCTTCTGGTAGTCGAGGGATTGCGCGTGGGCTATTTCTGCCTATCAGTTGGCTCATTCCCGTTATAGGCGGAACCCGACCGTCTCGAATAGGGTTGATCGAAACCGGGCTTGTGCCATCCGCCAGAGAACCCTCCGTCGTGCCCGCCGGTACGTCTCTTCCATCTCTTCGTCCACGTCGTTGACTCCGATTTGGAAGCGGGTCAATAAGATCCGTGGTCGCTACGCTGGTCATGCCATCCCCACTGGATATCTGAGCCTCGCTTGTGTCGGTCAGCGAAGCTCTGGTTGACCAATTTTGCTTCGGTGAGTAGCGCTGGTAGCTATCCTCGAAGGTTTCTCGATCATAGGGCCGCTATAGAGTCTAGCCTTTTAGATTTTACCACGTGCGCCACCTACTCTTATTATGCTCTCTTTTCCGTCTATGAGCTGCGGGATGCTTTGTCTCACTGTGGCTCCACCTCTCCCGGTGATGACTGCTTCCACTACGACTTTGTCCGTCGTCTCCATTCCCATTCCGAGTTAGTTTTGGTTGACCTTTACAACCTGCTTTGGGTCAAAGGGATCTATCTATCCGTCCTCCTGGCGTGTGGGGATTGTTCTACCCTTTCTCAAGCCTGGTATGAACTGTCTAGACCTTAGTCACTATCGCCCGATTGCTATTACGAGCTGCCTCAGTAAGTTATTCGAGAGGATAGTTCAAGTTCACCTCACTTAGTTTTTGGACTCCAATTCGCTCCTCTCTCCATTTCAGTGCGGTTTTCACAGCGGCAGTAGTACTCTTGACCACCTCATCCGTTTGGAAGACTCCGTTTTACGGGCTTTTTCCTCCAGGCACAAGGTGTTAGCGTTGTTCGACATTCAGAAGGCCTACGATACCACCTGGAGATGTGGTGTTTTACCTAGGTTATATGATTGGGATATGAGAGGCTTTTTACCGTTTTTTATTCAAGAATTTTTATCGTCCCGTAATTTTAAGGTCCGTATTGGGGATGTTTTCTCAGGCTTGTGGGTTCAAGAGAAGGGTGTTCCCCAGGGGTGTGTTTTGAGTGTGACATGTTTCTCCGTTGCCATTAATAGTCTGGTGTCCACTCTTCTTGGGGGGGGGGGGGCTTCTCTTCGTGGATGAATGGCGTTGTTTTGTTCATCTCTCCGATTGCCTTCTGCTGCCCGTCGATTACACCTGGCAATTGATTCTGTGTTGGGTCGTGCTATCTCCAAAAGTTTCTGTTTTTCAGCCCCGTAAGGGGCGCGGCGATTTACCTTCCTGGCCGCCGTGCTGAGGGGACTCAGCACCCCGTCCGACCCCAGCTTAGCCTCTTCTCCTTCCTTCAAAACACTTGTTTCGTCGCTTTTCATACAACCTCTCCCACAACTTTCTCTGGTCAGCCTCTAATTTCACAGGGTAGATGCTGATCTTCTCAGCCAACTGTCCCGGATCGGGGCTGAGGCGGGAGGGGACAATGTTCCCTAACCCCTGAGCTCCGGTCTAGGGTGGTTGGTTATTAACAACCTGCTTCATCCCAACCCATACATTCCTCACATCCCTTTTCCTCTCCTCTTCACGTTCTATCAACTTTACGCCGTGTTCAAGGTGAAGCCGCCATGCCGATGTACTGACAGGCCACCAGGCGGGAGGGGTGGTCCCAAATGGCGGCGCCTAGCTCTGCCGGGCCTGTAACACCTCTTGCAGTGCGGGCTACTGCGAGAGGTGATGCGCGATTGCATCCCGTGTAAAAAAGAGGGTCACCATGCCCATGAATGGCAAAATTTTAAAAAAACCCAAATCTCTCCCCAATACCCCTTGCTCATCAACGGAGCCGCCCTCGGGCAGCTCCACGAAAAGAATAGAGGTCCCCGCCCCTGTGCTTACACAGGAGACACTCCATATTTCTTTAACCGGAAAGGAGGCTTAGTCCTCTCCTACGCCTACGGGTGTAGGGGATTCCCCCTCAATCCCCTTCTCTGGGGGTGCTTTCAGGCACCTCCCTGCTTCCAGCGGCAGTCTCTCCTTTTCTTTCAAAGGGGACTGCCAAGAAAGCTAGCAGGCAGCCCATAGCGAGCCGCAACCCATCAAAGCGGCTCGGTAGGGCAAACCCCTTTATGGGGGAGAGGGAAGCCAGGCTCCTTCGGTCGCTTCCCTCAAAAGACCTGCTGGCAAGAATATTAAACCTTGCCGGGTTCAAGGCCTGTGCCTCCCCACAAAAGACTCTTGACGCTGCCATGGGGACTTGCGATGTCCTGGGAGGAGATGGCCAACTGGAGGCTCCTCCTGTGATAGACATGGTCCTTGAGGAAACCCAGCCTAAGACGGTAGGGCCTTCCATGGGGGGGAATCCGGGCTCGGCGCCAAGCACCGAAACCGAATCCGCCCCTATGCAAGGTCCTCCTCAAACGGCTGAGGGCTCCGAGGCAGTACGAGGAGGGGAGGGAACTCCAACCGGTGCCCCTGGGACCACCAGGACCTTATCCATTTCGGAGAAGGACCTGGCTGAGGCCGGTCCATCTGGCCTAGGGGTTCCTATCGGCGGAGGTGAGAAGCGGGTTCATATTCCGCCCGCCTCTCCAAAAAAAAAGACTAAGAAGACTCGGGGCTCCTCTCCATCCGCGGGGGCTGCGGGGACGGATGGGTCTGCTGCCACTTTGGCAAGCGACCAAGCCAAGATCGGCACATCCGGCCCCTCTCCCCCCCCCCTCCCTGGTGCGGAGCCCCTGACTACGATAAAGACCATAAGTGCACAGGGCGGAGCCTCGATGACATCGGGGCCCCTCATTCAGAGGTTACCTGGCGTTTTCGAGCCCGCTGGATTCAAACACTTCCTCTTTATTCGCTCTACTGATGGCACCATGTTGGCCAAGGGCAACATGATCCATCAGAGGAGAGGATTAGCTAGTGCAATTGATAGAGAGCCGAAGGTGACCCGTTTCTCGGACGGGAGCCTTCTGGCGAATGCGGCGAATCCCGCAGAGGCGGCCAAGATAAGTGCTCTTTGGACACTTGATGGCACCCCGGTGAGTGTGACGCTCCACTCTACTATGAACTTTGTGAAAGGAGTAGTTTATGCGAGGGAACTCGTTGACTACTCCATTGAGGACATCACCTTAGAGATGGCCGACCTTGGACAGCGGAGGCCATCTGTCTTCCGAACAGTGCGGCTTCCGCAAGTTCCACTCCACGTCGGATGCTCTGCTCCGACTGAAAAATGCCGTCTGCGAGGCTTTCCTTCGTAGACAGCACTACGCCACGGTGTTTTTCGATCTGGAGAAGGCCTATGACACCGCATGGTGATACGGTATCATGGAGACTCTCCACACGATGGGGGCGAGGGGACGCCTCCCAATGTTTATATCTGAATTTTTGCGAGATCGTCGATTCCGCGTACGGGTGGGGGGAGCCCTCTCCGGCCCAAAGGAGCAGCAAGAGGGTGGCCCGCAGGGAAGTGCCCTCAGTGTCACACTCTTTGCCCTGAGCATCAACGGCATCACCTCGGTGCTGCCGGAAGATGTTCTCGCTACGCTCTACGTGGACGACCTTTCGATCTCTTTTGGCGCGGCCCAGATGCCAACTCTGGAGCGTCGACTCGAACAGGCATTGAACCGCGTCTCTCGCTATGCCGAAGCGCACAGGTTTCGGTTTTCTTTGGCCAAGACTAAGGTGGTGCACTTCTGCCGCCATCCACGGCTTCACCCCGACCCAGATTTGTTTCTTAATGGGGTGCGCCTGGATGTGGTTGAGTCGCACCGCTTCCTTGGTCTTGTATTCGACCGACGCCTCACCTGGGAGGCTCATATTCGCAGCCTTAGGGTCTCTTGTACCCGCGCCATGGACATTCTCCGTTCCGTGACGTTCAGCGCTTGGGGCGCTGATAGGGCTACTGCCCTACTTTTTTATCGATCCTTTGTTCGTTCGAAGCTCGACTACGGATGCGAGTTTTATGCGTCCGCAGCCGAGCGTTTATTGCGGAAGGTGGATTCGATCCACCACACCGGCCTTCGCCTTGCGACCGGTGCCTTCCGCACTTCCCCCATTGAGAGCCTGTTGGTCGATGCTGGGAAGATGCCACTCGCTCTGCGCCGCGTGCAGTGCATCACTCGCCTGTACGCGCGAGCCGGGCGCCTCCCTCAGTCGCCAACAGCTCTCACTGCATCCGCAGCTGATCTCGATGGTGCCTATGCCGCCGAGAGACGCCAGTCATACCCTAAGCCCTTTGGGTTTAAGGCCAGGAAACTCCTTCGAGAGGTAGATTATGCTCTCGGGCCGGTGGCGCCCCTGGTTCTGCCCAGGACGCCAGCCTGGAGGGTACCACATTTGGCTATTTGTCGCCACGCCTCTGCTTCCAAAGCGTGTACTGCGCCGGGAGTATTGCGTTCGACCTTTTGGGAGCACACATCGTGTCACGCTGGAACCGTGCCAGTGTATACGGATGGCTCCAAGTCCCAAGAGCGGGTCGGCTTCCATGCCATATCCCCTCTGTTTGAAGTCAGCGGGGCTCTACCAGGCGCTGCGTCTGTCTTCACGGCCGAGCTGGTGGCAATACACCGCTCGGTACGGGAGATTACCGGATTGTGATCTATAGCGACTCACAAAGCGCCCTGAGTGCTCTCGGGGCATTGGAATCTCCGCATCCCCTAGTTTGCGAATCCGTGACGCCACGGTTTAGGCGAGCCGGGCAGATCTCGAGATCATCTTCTGCTGGGTTCCTGGACATGTAGGAATTGCGGGGAATGAGGGCGCCAAAGAGTCCGCGAGGACTCTGCGACCGGACCAGCGTTTCGCTCTTCCTCACACTGACTACATGGCAGGAATACGGGCAGCTCTTCGGACTGCTTGGCAAAGAAGATGGGAGATGGTCGAAGGGAACTTAAAGTTGCGTGCCGTTGCGCCGCGACTGTTCCCATGGACCTATCCCCCAATGCCGCGGTGGCTTCAGGTTGCTTTCTGTCGTCTCCGAATCGGCCACACTCGTGTGACGCATCGCTATTTGATGGAGCGCTCGCCTGCGCCCTATTGCAACGACTGCGTCGTCCCCCAGACTGTTCGGCACATTCTTGTCGAATGTCCCAGTCTGGGTGATCTTCGCGCACGACACCTGTCCCGGTACCGGGATGGGCGGGGTCGCTACCGCCTGTCCCGTGTACTTTGACTGGTGGACTTATTGAATTTTGGGGGGGAGGCCGGCCTTCTCCCTTTCATTTAACCCGGTTTAATTGTTGTTGTTTTTGTTATAGCTTTGTTATTGTTATTTCTTTTTATTGTTTCCTGTTAAATTATTTAAAGTACCCTAGAACTAGGCTGTTTGTTTACGGCAACTTATGCCTTAGTCGGCAGTCGCCAGATAGCCCCTTAATTTAAAAAAAAAAAAAGAAAATATCCTGGACATGTAGGAATTGCGGGGAATGAGGGCGCTAAAGACTCCGCGAGGACTCTGCGACCGGACCAGCGTTTCGCTCTTCCTCACACCGACTACATGGCAGGAATACGGGCAGCTGTTCGGACTGCTTGGCAAAGAAAATGGGAGACGGTCGAAGGGAATTTAAAGTTGCTTCTATTGCGCCGCGACTGTTCCCATGGACTTATCTCCCAATGCCGCGGCGGCTTCAAGTTTCTTTCTGTCGTCTCCGAATCGGACACACTCGTGTGACGCATCGCTATTTGATGGATCGCTCGCCTGCGCCCTATTGCAACGACTGCGTCGTCCCCCAGACTGTTCGGCACATTCTTGTCGAATGTCCCAGTCTGGTTGATCTTCGCGCACGATACCTGTCCCGGTACCGGGATTAGGCGGGGTTGCTACCGCCTGTCCCTTGTACTCGGGACAGATTCGTGCACAGTGACTTGTGGACTTCTTGACTTTTGGGGGGAGGCCGGCCTTCTCCCTTGTATTTAACTTGTTGTTTTTTTTGTTATTGTTGTTTGTTTTTTGTAGGTCGCAGGCTCCTACGCCGGGGGGGGCCTCCCCCCGACCCTGGAGCTTGCTCCCTGATTGTTATCCCCTTTTTATTGTTGTTTCTGTTAAAATTTTTATTTTAAAAATAGCCGAGAACTGGGCTGTTTGTTTGCGGCGACTTATGCCCAAGTGGGCAATCGCCAGATAGCCCCTTGAAAAAAAAAAAATTGCCGACTATGGGTCGGTCAAGGTCGAACGTGTGATGAGAAAACAGGCAGGGGCCTCGACACCCACCCCTATTCGTCACGTTCGACTGTGACAAGCTCCCTTAGTCGGTGCGTGCTGGTTGGTACCGCTACCGCGTGAAGGCATTCGCGCCACTGCCGCGGCGGTGCTATTACTGTCACCGCTTCGGCCATACGAATCGTTCTTGTAGACGTGCAAAGTCAGGGTCACCCAAAGTCTGTGTAAATTGCTCCAAGGCTGCACACGATAAGTCCAAATCGTGTGTGGCCAATTGTGTCAATTTCGGAGAGGTGCACCCCGCTTCTTCGAAGCAATGTGGCGCATATCTCCTTAGCCTCATTCCGCGAGGCTAAGGACTTGCTCCTGGCGTGCCCGGCTCTGCCTGGGACGTCATATGCCTCAATAGTTAGAAAGGCACCCTCTGCTCCTGGCCCATCCAGGCCAACGAGCACGGTTTTTTCCGCGCCCATTCGGAGCCCTTCTGCGGGCTTTACTCAACCCGGGTGCTCCTCTGGTAAAGCTGGCGGCAAAAAGGGTCCACACCCAGCCCCGGCTAAAACCAGGGCTTCCTCCTCTTCCCCCAGCGTGACCGTTTCCCGTAAGGGAAAACGTCCACGCGCCTCCACCGAGTCGTTAGGTTCGCAGGAGGCAACACCCCTGAAGTTGGTCGCCAGGCCATCTTTCGGGGCTTCTAAAGCTGTCCTCCGAAAGGAGGACTGCAAGAAAGGAGCTTCAGCTCCTTCGCCCACGCCTAGAGGTGAAGCGAGTGGCTCGGAGACGGTGGTTCCTCGAAAAGAGGGCCTCCCGCCTACGAAGCCGCAACGCCCGCCTAATGTTTCGAGGCGGGGGGGGGGGGGGAGGAAAGACTCGCATGGCGAGCCCAACCTCCCCCAATAAGTCTTCGAAGGCGACAGCGCCTTCAGCGCTTTGTCCGGCCAACAGCGCCCGGGGTTCTTCTTCCGGGAAGCGTACGGCCATTCGCGTGAGGATCTTCTGTTCAAGGAGGGCCCCCGCGTCTCCTCCGAGCTAGGCCTGGAGGGCATATTCCTTCAATGGAATTGCCGTAAACTCCGGGCTAACTGGGAGGAGCTGCGGAGGCTCGTCTCGTCCCATTTCCCGTTAGCTATCTTTCTGCAGGAGACCATGCTAGGCGCGTGTCCCCTGCCCGCCCTCCCGGGGTATAAGGGTCTTGCGACCCCACCACTACGAGATGGCCGGGCTGGGGGATGCGCCGTTTACACCCGGCATGATGTCTCCGTTCTTCCTTTCTCATCAGATACCTCCTTTCAGGCAGAGGCTGTGCAGTTGCACCTGGATCGGATGTATACTATCATTTCTAAGTACATTCCACCGTCAGCTGACTTCGACGCGGGGGTCTTCCGCCGCGTCGTGGCATGGTTGCCGAGGCCCTTTCTCTTGCTTGGGATCTGAACATAAGAAAAGAAGGAGACTGCAAAAGACCATTCATGGCCTACACTTGGCCGCTCCTGTTCCAGTCAACACATATTAGACATTTTGCTCTTGATCGACAGGAATTAAATGTATGTCCATATTTTTGACATCTGAAACATTGTATCGGTAGTGGAGTATAATCATTTACATGGAAATTTGTATACAGTATTTTAATTATAGTTGGCTTATTTTCAACTGAGAAGTCAATTTTAATAAATTGTGTTGGAGTGTTATCTTTTTTTATTCTTTTATTGATACGAGACATTGATAGTATAGGGTAGCTTTTAGATATTAATTCATTCTTTATCTCCACTACATTCTCATTTAGAGCAATTGGGCCAATAACCCCATAGGATTTTGGAAGATCTGATAGTAATTTACAAGTTACTTTCCATTCACCTAGTAAGAAAAGACCTACCGGAAATCAGTAGGCCTGTATAAGCTCCCAATTATAAATAAGTGCAGCAAACCTTAATTATTACAAATATATATATAGAAAGATTTAGTTAATGAAATATTAGTTATGCGGAGATTACTCAATAAATCCCAGGGGACAAGTCCTTGCCGATCTGATCGAATAGCTTGAGATGTGTGTCCTAAACGTGGATGAGTTTACGCATCACTGTCCGAGAACCGCTTCATTTTCTTGCCTTGACATGACCTGATTTTGATTGGGGGGTGGTCGATGACCTCCATGGTAGTGATCACTTTCCCATTCAATTAACATTTTCAGGCCAACTGCCGCCTGAGAGCCCACCTCATTGGTGCTTGGTGCGGGCGCGGTGGCCTGCATTTCAGGAAATGACTGAATTCTCTATCTCAGTCGAGGAGTTTAGGTCGGTAGATGAGGCCGTTGAGTTCTTCTCCGGCAACCTCATCGCCGCGGGCCTGACTACTATTCTTAAAACGTCTGGCCGTTTTGCACGCCGACCACTCCCATGGTGGTCGACCGAGGGTGAGACGGCCCTCAAACAGAAGCGTTATGCCTACATGTGCTTTAAGCGCCGCCCGAACGATTTCACTGTCGCTGAATTTCGTCGGGCTAGGGCTAGGTTCCGGCATATTTCGAAGCACGCCCGCCGCTCTTCTTGGCGGGCATATGTGTCTTCACTTAACGGGAAGACCCCTTTAGCAGAGGTGTGGAAGCGAGTCAAAAGGATTCGTGGCAAGTTCTCGCAGGACCCCTCTCCCGTTCTCCAGGAGAATGGGACCGTAACCTCAGACCCCGCGTCCGTGGCGGAATCCTTCGCGACCACTTTTTCCACATTCTCTAGCCGGGATGCTGCTCCGCCAGCATTCAATGCACGTCGTGATATCGCGGAAGGCCGCCGGCTGGACTTTACCTCCAGATGCGGAGAACCCTTCAACGACAGGTTTACTGTGAGTGAGTTGCGCTCCGCTCTCGCTTCGTGCGCGGACACCGCCCATGGTCCGGACGATGTCCTGTAGGCCATGCTTCGACACCTGGGTGAGCGAGGCATGGCCTTTCTGTTAGGTTTGTTCAACAGGATCTGGGTTGAGGGTCTTCTTCCAGATTCCTGGCGAATCGCTACTATGCTCGCCTTTCGCAAACCGGGGAGAGATCACTCTACTCCGACCGGTTTCCGCCCAATCTCTCTAACCTCTTGCGTTTGCAAGTTGATGGAGAAATTGTTAAATGTTAGACTAGCCTTTTTCCTGGACAGCGGAGGCCATCTGTCTTCTGCACAGTGCGGCTTCCGCAAGTTCCAGTCCACGTCGGATGCTCTGCTCCGACTGGAATATGCCGTCTGCGAGGCCTTCCTTCGTAGACAGCAATACGCCACGGTGTTTTTCGATCTGGAGAAGGCCTATGATACCGCATGGCTATACGGTATCATGGAGACTCTCCACACGATGGGGGCGAGATCGTCGATTCCGCGTATGGGTGGGGGAAGCCCTCTCTGGCCCAATGGAGCTGGAAGAGGGTGTCCCGCAGGGAAGTGTCCTCATTGTCACACTCTTTGCCCTGAGCATGAATAGCATCAGCTCGATGATGCCGGAAGATGTTCTCGCTACGCTCTGCGTATCTTTATATCTGAATTTTTGCGAGATCGTCGATTCCGCCTACGGGGGGGGGGGGGAAGCTCTCTCGGGCCCAAAGGAGCAGGAAGAGGGTGTCCCGCAGGGAAGTGTCCTCAGTGTCACACTCTTTGCCATGAACATCAACGGTATCACCTCGGTGCTGCCAGAATATGTTCCCGCTACGCTCTACGTGGACGACCTTTTGATCTCTTTTGGCGCGGCCCAGATGTCGACTCGAACAGGCATTGAACCGCGTCTCTCGCTATGCCGAAGCGCACAGGTTTCGGTTTTCTTTGGCCAAGACTAAGGTGGTGCACTTCTGCCGCCATCCACGGCTCCACCCCGACCCAGATGTTTCTTAATGGGGTGCGCCTGGATGTGGTTGAGTCGCACTGTTTCTTGGTCTTGTATTCGACCGCCTCTCACCTGGGAGGCTCATATTCGCAGCCTTAGGGTCTCTTGTACCCGAGCCATGGACATTCTCCGTTCCGTGACGTTCAGCGCTTGGGGTGCTGATAGGGCTACTGCCCTACTTTTTATCGATCCTTTGTTCGTTCGAAGCTTGACTACAAATGCGAGTTTTATGCATCTGCAGCCGAGTGTTTATTGCGGAAGGTGGATTCGATCCACCACATCAGCCTCCGGCTTGCGACCGGTGCCTTCCGCACTTTTCCCATTGAGAGCCTGTTGGTCGATGATGGGGAGATGCCACTCGCTCTGCGGCGCGTGCAGTGCATCACTCGCCTGTACGCGCGAGCCCGGCGCCTCCCTCAGTCTCGAACAGCTCTCACTGCTTCTGCAGCTGATCTCGACGATGCCTATGCCGCCGAGAGACCCCAGTCATACCCTAAGCCCTATGGGTTTAGGGCCAGGAAACTCCTTCGAGAGCTAGATATAGCTCTCGTGCCGGTGGCGCCCCTGGTTCTGCCCAGGACGCCACCGTGGAGGGTACCACATTTAGCTATTTGTCGCCACGCCTCTTCTCCCAAAGCCTGTACGGCGCCGGGAGTATTGCGTTCGACCTTTTTTGGAGCACACATCGTGTCACGCTGGAACCGTGCCAGTGTATACGGATGGCTCCAAGTCTGAAGAGGAGGTCGGGTTCCACGCCGTATCCCCTCTGTTTGAAGTCAGCGGGGCTCTGCCAGGTGCTGCGTCTGTCTTCACGGCCGAGCTGGTGGAAATACACCACTCGGTACGGGAAATTACGCGACGTGCCCGGTTCGGAGACCCGATTGGGATCTTTAACGACTCACAAAGCGCTCTGAGTGCTCTCGGAGCATTGGAATCTCCGCATCCCCTGGTTCGCGATATCCGTGACGCCACGGTTTTGGCGAGCCGGGCAGATGTCGAGATTATTTTCTGCTGGGTTCCTGGACATGTAGGAATTGCGGGGAATGAGGGCGCCAAAGAGTCCGCGAGGACCCTGCGAACGGACCAGTGTTTCGCTCTTCCTCACACTGACTACATGGCAGGAATACGGGCAGCTCTTCGGACTGCTTGGCAAAGAAAATGGGAGACGGCGAAGGGAACTTGAAGTTGCTTCTATTGCGCCGCGACTGTTCCCATGGACCTATCCCCTAATGCTGCGACCGCTTCAGGTTCCTTTCTGCCGTCTCCGAATCGGACACACTCGTGTGACGCATCGCTATTTGATGGAGCGCTCGCCTGTGCACTATTGCGACGACTGCGTCGTCCCCCAGACTGTTCGGCACATTCTTGTCGAATGTCCCAGTCTGGGTGATCTTCGCGCATGTTATCTGTCCCGGTACCGGGGTGGGCGGGGTCGCTACCGCCTGTCCTTTTTTTTCGGGACGAGTGCGTGCACATTGACTGGTGGACTTGACTTTTTGGGGGAGGTCGGCCTTCTTCCTTTCATTTAACTAGGTTTAGTTGTTGTTTTTGTTATTGTTATTGCTTCCTAATTATTTCTTTTTATTGTTGTTTTCTGTTCAAATATTTTAAAGTAGCCTAGAACTAGGCTGTTTATTTACGGCGACTTATGCCTAAGTGGGCAGTCGCCAGATAGCCCCTTAAATAAAATAAAAAAAAAATTGTTTTTCAGTCACCATTTTTATCGGGGTCGTGGTGTCCTTGGTTCCCATCGCCTCTTGGACTGCACGGCGATTGAGTATGTACGCGTTTTTAAGTTCTTGGGTTTAACGCTTTATAGCAAGCTCACTTTGGGACCCCATTTGCGTTGCTTGAAGTCTTCCTGTTCGAAGGCTATGGATTTGCTTCGGGTTTTATCCCACACCACTTGGGGTAGTGATAGGGGCACCTTGTGCTCGCTTTATTCGGCGCTGGTTCAATCCCGGCTGGACTACGCTTGCCAGGTTAACTCTTCAGCGTTTCCTTCGGTTTTGAAGTTACTTGACTCTGTTAGTTCACTTGGGGCCCGTCTCAGTAGTGGAGCCTTTCGCACCTCGCCTATCCCTAGCCTTTTTGTGGAGGGTGGCGTGCTTCCCTTGCGATATCACCGGCTTCAGGTGTGCCTACGATCCCTGTGTTCAGCAGTACCCTTCATACCCAGTCCTCTTCGGCATCTTTTGATCGGCGGCCATCTCTACCCCGGCCTCTGGAGCTCCGGGTTGGGGACCATCTCGCCTCCCTGGGTGTTCCCGGGGTATTGGTCCTCCCATTCCCGCCGTCTCCGTGTTGGAGCGTTCGCCCTCCTGAGGTATGTACTGCTTTTTCGTATTTCGAGAAAGGGTCTACTGATCCCCGTCTATTAAAGCGCCTGTTTCTTGAACAGGCGTGTTTTCATGCGCACCAGCGTTCCATCTATACTGATAGCTCGACGTCGGCCTCAGTGTTGGGGCGGTCGCGGTATCCTCTACGGAGTCGCTTCGGTCCGCTCTTCCTCCTGTAGCATCCGTTTTCACCGCAGAGTTGACGGCCATTCTTTTGGCTTTTAATTTGATTTTATCCCTCAATTCTTCGGATTTTATTTTTTTTACCGATTCCAGGCCTGCTTTGGAGGCGGTTTGTTCTTTTACGTCCGCCCACCCTTTGGTTTTACGGATTCGTTCCTGGCTGATTAGAAATGTCTCCCGTTACAGGGTGGCGTTCTGTTGGGCTCCGGCATATGTTGGGGTCCCGGGCAACCAACGAGGAGGCCGATCGGCTGGCCCGTTCGGCCGCCCTCGAGATCCCGGATGCCGCCCCTCTTCCCTTAAGGGATTCCTACCCCTGTAATCAGGGCGTATATCTTTCGGTTGTGGCAGAGAGAGTGAGATTCGTTCCCCCCTTTCTAAGCTGCCCCTTATTAAACGCTTGGTCCGTCCCTGGTCCTCTAGCTATCAGCGACTCCGGTCTTGGGAGGTTGCGAATTGGGCACACGTGACTCACCCATGGTTATATATTTTCGGGTGGAGGCCGAGTTGCCCTTGGTTGTCCCTTTGCGGTGGCGAGCTGTCTGTGGCTCACATCTTAATAGTTTGTCCCCGCCTTGCTTCTCTTCGAAATTCTTGCTTTCCTACCCTGTCTGGCGTCGCAGAGAGAGTGAGATTCGTTCCCCCCTTTCTAAGCTGCCCCTTATTAAACGCTTGGTCCGTCCCTGGTCCTCTAGCTATCAGCGACTCCGGTCTTGGGAGGTTGCGAATTGGGCACACGTGACTCACCCATGGTTATATATTTTCGGGTGGAGGCCGAGTTGCCCTTGGTTGTCCCTTTGCGGTGGCGAGCTGTCTGTGGCTCACATCTTAATAGTTTGTCCCCGCCTTGCTTCTCTTCGAAATTCTTGCTTTCCTACCCTGTCTGGCGTCGCCCCCCCCCCTCCTCCCTGCATGACTTTGCTTTCTTTTAACAGAGGACTCCCTCCTTACATTTCTATCACGAAGTGGCGTTTTATCCCTTTTATAAATTGTCTTTCCATTTTGTGTTTACGTTTATTGTTTTATATTTCGGTCTTGCGCCCTTCCGTGCGGCTGGGCATGCCTCTTGTTTATTGCCTGCGCCGCCCTTGTTTTTAGAATATGTGCCGTATGCCTGTAATTTAAGTGTGCGTCTCTCTGTGTTGTGCTGTTTTCTTTTAATCCTTCGTTTTTCCCCATTTTTATTGAGTGTTTCCCACGCCCCTTATGACCTTTTTCCGGCGACTCCGTTTTATCAATGCTGCCAGTGAAAGTCCATTAGGATTTGGCAGCTGCCACCTTGTTTGTCCTTAAACTCACTCCGTACGAGAGATCATAACTCCTGTTCTTATCTCATTGCAGACCCGGAGGAGGAGCGTTAGCTAGCCTTTGGATAACATTTCCAAAAGGGTTCTCTTCATTTCTTCAAAATACGCTCCACTTCCAGAAGGGGGGTTGTATAGCGTACGAGAAGTGCAGGTGAGCGGCTTAAAAGCTTCGCTTGAATGAGTCTTTTTGGAGACTCAGGATGGCTGAGTGGATTCGCCACTGGCTAACACTAGTCCAGCCAGCTTCCCCCGTCGCTGGACCACTGTTAGCCAGCGGCGAATCCACTCTGCCATCCTAGTCTCCAAAAAGACTCATTTAAGCCGCTCGCCTGCATTTCTCGTACGATACACTATGTCCTGCCGCTCCATAATCTTTTTAGATTTTAGCGGCGTACACCCTTTCCCAAATAATAATATTTATTATTATTTCATAATAATATTTATTATCCTTGCACCCATCCTCTCAGCCTTTTCCACCTGTACATAATTCGGTCTGGTAGTCATGGTACCTAGTTGGACTGCAACTATCTGGAAGCACCTAGCACCACGGTATGATAATAATAGGTGATCACTCACCCTACTCGTTAGTGGACCCGCCTAACTCTACTTTTCTTTATTACATACCCGCCTAGTCCCTTCCAAAATTCCTCATCTATCCACAGAGGCTCTGGTTGCCCGGCACACTTTTTTCTTCTTATGAGCCTTAGTCAAGTCGCAGTGTGTACCAGTGTATACCTGCTGGGACGGCCAAAAGATGGGTGGCTATGGAAAGTATTAAGTACAGTGTGTGCTGAACCGTCGACTCTGCTCACCTTGCTCCACTACGCATATGAGGTGTCAACGCCAACACCATCCTTTGTGGTTAAAGTACGAGGACAATTTCGCCTAAATGGCGAAAGGGACGCCAAAGAACATCAATGCCCGCCCGGGCCCGATTATATATAATTATGTGTAAATGATGATATTCTGAAATTTCCTATCCTATGGATAATTTTTTCTTAGCCTCCCCACTCATAGGGAGGCCATAGTATGTACTTTTCATGATGCCCCTTTTTTTTCTTTTTCCTGCGATTATGGTAACAACAGAAAGTAAGTGGGCGACCGCAGGCGCATGGAGATCCTCCTACAAGCGCGTCATAAACTCCGCAAGTCTATGTACACTAACCCGTCCCGAGTACAAGGGACAAGCTGTAGCCACCAATCTTGTACCGGTACCGGGACAAGTAACATGCACGAAGATCACCCAGTCTGGGACATTCATCAAGTATGTGCCAAACAGTCTGGGGGAGACTAGGAAGTCATCAAAATAAAGAGCAGGCGATCACTCCATCAAATGGCGGTGGGTCCCGCAAGTGTGGCCAATTCGAAGACGACAAAAAGCAACCTGAAGCCTTGGCAATATTGGGGAGTAGATCCAATAGAGCATTAGCGGTGAAATGGCACGCAACTTTACGTTCGCCTCAGCCGTCTCCCATCTTCTTTGCCAAGCAGCACGGAGAGCCTCCTGGTTTCCTGCCATGTAATCGGGCTGAAGAAGAGCAAAGAGCTGGTCTGGTCGCCCAGTTCTCGCTGAATCCTTGGCGCCCACATCGGTGCGCTCATTCCCCGCTATTTCCACATGTCTAGGAACCCAACAGAAAAAAGTCGAGACGTCATGAATATCGCGAAGCAGAGGATGCAGAGATTCCAATGCCCCGAGAGCACTCAGGGCGCTTTGGGAGTCGCTATAGATCACAAACCGGGCTCGACGTGTTATCTCTCGTACCGAGTGGTGTATTGCAGCCACCTCCGCCGTGAAGGCAGACTCAGTGACTGGCAGAGCCCCGCTGACTTTAAACATAGGGGATACGGCGTGGAAACCGACCCCCTCTTGGGACTTGGAGCCATCCGTATACACTGGCAAGGTTCCAGCGTGACGCTCTATAAAGGCCGCATGCAATACTCCCGGCGCTGTAGAAGCTTTGGGAGCAGAGGCGTGGCGACAAATGGTCCTAGGTGATAGCCTCCAGGATCGTGTCCTGGGCAGAACCATGGGTGCCCCCGGCACTAGAGTTACATCGAGCTCTCGATGGAGTTTCCTAGCCTTAAATCCAAGTGGGCTTAGTGTATGACTGGCGTCTCTCGACGGCATAGGCACTGTCGAGATAGGCTGCGGATGCAGAGAAAGCTGTTGGTGACTGAGGGAGGCGGCGGGCTCGTAAGTACAGGCGAATGGCGCAGAGCGAGTGGCGTCTCCACAGTATTGACAAGTAGGCTCTCAATGGGAGACTTGCGGAAGACACTGGTTGCCAGGAGTTTTTCGGGCGTTTTTTTTTTTGTTTTGTTTTTTTTTAATTTTGAGAGCTCATCTGGCGACTGCCTATTATGGCAAAAGTCGTGATACTCGCTCTAAAACCTACTAGTAGGCTAAGTTAAAAAAAAACAAATAACTAAGAGAAAGACTAAGCACAGTCTAAAAAGCAAACAAAAAACAAAGGCAACATGAACGAAGCGCGCTCCGGCGTCGGAGGAAGCCAGCCTCCTCCAAAAAGTTGTATATAGTCCACAACTCTGTGTTCACTAACCAGTCCCAAGTACAATGCATAAGCGGTAGCGACCCCGCTCGTCCCAGTGCCGGGACAGGTAACGTGGAAAAAGATCACACACAGACTGGTATATTCAATAAGAATGTGCCTAACAGTCTGTGAGACAACGCATTCATCGCAATAATGCGCTGGCGAGTGCCTCATCAAATGGCATGCGATCCGCGAATGTGTTCAATTCGGAGCCGAGAGAAATCAACCTGAAACCGCCCCTGGTTTGGGGGGTATGTCCATGAGAACAGTAGCAATGCAATGGCACGTAACTTTAATTCCCCATCTTCTTTTCCAAGCGCCGTTGGTGGGGTTGGGTCAGCGAGAATTCTTGCCATGTAAATGGTGTGAGGAAGAGCGAAACTGGTCTGGTCCCCCAGTCCTCGCGGACTCATCGGCGTGCTCATTCCCCGAAATTGCTACATGTCCAGGAATCAAGCAGAAGATAATCTCGACATCCGTCCGGCTCGCCATAACTGTGGCTCAACGGGTATCGCGAACCAAGGGATGCAAGAGATTCCAATGCCCCAAGACCGCTCAGGGCGCTTTGTGAGTCGCTATAAATCACAAACCGGGCACGTCGCGTTATCTCACGTACTGAGCGGTGTATTACAATCAGCTCGGCCGTAAAGACAGAAGTAACGCCTAGCAAAGCCCCGCTGACTTCAAACAGAGGGGATACGGCGTGGAAACTGACCCTCTCTTAAGACTTGGAGCCATCCGTATACACTGACTATGTTCCAGCATGACACAAAGTCTGCTCACAAAAGGCCGAACGCAATACTCCCAGTGCTGTAGAAGCTTTAGAAGCAGAGGGGATAGTGAAGAAAAAGGTAGTAGCCTCCGAGTTGGCGGTCTGGATAGAGCCTAGAGCTTTACCGAGATCTCGATGGAGTTTCCTAACCTTATATCCAAAGGGCTTAGGGTATGAATGGCGTCTTTTGGCGGCATAGTCAACGTAGAGATCAGTTGCGGATGCAGTGAAAGTTGGTGGCGACTGGGGGAGGCGCCGAGGTCGCGCGTACAAGCAAATAATGCAGGGCGCAGAGCGAGTAATCTCCCCAGCATCGATAAGTATGCTCTTATTGGGGGAAGTGTCGAAGGCACTGGTCGCCAGGCGAAGTCCGGTGTGGTGGATCGAATCCACTTTCTGTAATACATGCGTGGCTGCAAATGCATAAAACTCGCATCCGTAGTCGAACTTCGAACGAACAAAAGATCTATAAAAAGGTAAGTCAGTAGCCCTATCAGCGCACCAGGGCCTGAACGTCATGGAGCGAAGAATATTCATGGCGCGGGTATAATAGATCCCTAAGGCTGCGAATATGACCCTCTCAGGTGAGGCCTCGGTCAAATACAAGACCAAATAAACGGTGCGAGTCCACCAGTTCCAGGCGAACCACATTAAGAAAGAAGTCTGGGTCAGGGTGGACCCGTGGATGGCGGCAGAAGTGCACCACTTTGGCCAATGAAAACCGAAGCCTATGCGTTTCAACATAGCGAGAGACTCGGTTCAATGCTTGTTGGAGTTGAAGCTGCAGAGTTGGCATCTGGCCGCGCCAAAAGAGATCGAAAGATCCACGTAGAGCGTATCGAGAACATCTTGAGGCAGCACCGAGATGCGTACGCGGAATCGACTATCACCCTAAAATTCAGATATAGAGATTGGTAGGTGTCCCTCCCCAATCGTCTCCATGACATCGTATCACCATACAGTATCATAGGCTTTTCTCCAGATCGAAGTGGAGTGAAACATGCCTCACTGTACAGAAGACAGATGACCTCCGCTGTCCAGAAAAAAAAAGCTAATCTAACATTTACCAATTTCTCCATCGACTAGACCACGCAGAAGGTTAGAGAGTTTGGGCGGAAACTGGCCGGGGCAAATCGTTCGGGCGGCGCTTATAGTTCATGTGGGCACAACGCTTCGGTTTGCGGGCCGCCTCACATTCGGCTGACCACCTCGTAAGCGGTCATCGTGCAAAACGGCCAGACGTTCTAGGAGTATTATTTAGGGCCACGGCATGTGGTTGCCGGAGAAGAACTTAACGGCGTAATATACCGACCTATACTCCTCGACTGAGATAGACAAATCAGTCATTATCTGAGAAGCGGACCACGGCGTCCCCTAGGGACCAACGGGCTCTGGCTCTTAGGCGGCAGCGGTCCAGAAAATGACATTTGAATGGGAAAATGATCAATACCATGGTGGTCACTACTACCCCCAAACGAAATCAAGTTATGCATCTGGAGAGCCCAGAAATACATCAAGACAGAAAATTGAAGCGATTCTCGGGCAATGATGCGTAAACTCCTGCAAATGTAGTACTCCGAAATCTAGGTCGGCGATGACCTGACCTTTGAAATTGATCGAGTAGTCTCCCAAGAAAGGGTGTTTATCGTTCGAATCCCCGAGCAAGAGAAATAGACTCGGCAAAGGTGCCACGACGCCACGCAAATCCCCCGCATCCTAGTCAGCTCACGGTGGAATATAAAGCACCAACGTGGTGGTTGTATCGCAAAGCCATTAAACCCTGGTGAGGGGTCGCAAAATCCTTATTTACCGGGAGGGTGGGCAGGGGGCACGCGCCCAGCATGGTTTCCTCAAAAAAAAAGATGGCAAAGAGAAAACGGGAGGAGACTAGCCTCTGCAGCTCCCTCCAGATGGCCCAGAGTCTGGGACAATTCTATTGAAGGCATATGCCTTCCAGGCCTAGCTCTAAGGAGATGCGGGAGCCCTCTGCGAAGAGAAGGCCCTCACAGTAGTGGCCGTACGGTTCCCGGAGGCAGAACCATGTGCGCTGTTTGCCGAGCAATGCGCTTAAGGCGCAGTTTCCTTCAAAGACTTATCGGAAGAGGAGCTCACCATGTGAGTCTTTCCTTCCCTCGCTTCGAAACCTAAGGCAGGCGCGGCGGCTTCGGAGGCGTCGGGTCCCTCCTTTGGCGAATCCACCATCATCGAGCCATTCAGCCTAACACTGGATGTGGGTTTAGGATTTGAAGCTACTTTAGTGGGTGTGTAGCGATCTATACCCCTACAAGTGGAAATATTTAATCATAACTGTGTATATAAATATATATTATTTCAAGAAAGGTGGGTAACCATAACTTAAATCGTGTGATTAGTACGCCCGATCTCCAATCCGTTTTAAAATCAAACATTAGATTCATTCACTTTGCTGCGCGGCTCATCGGAATCAGGTCTGTAATACTTGAATAGTAAATTTTAGTTAAATACTCGTATGTCCCGAAAGAATCTCGTTTTAATGCGTGATTCTTCTCTCATTTACAGACCCTTCCAACTCCGTTGTTAATCTATTTATATAATCTATTTATTTAATCTGTTTATGTAATCTATTTATATAATATATTTAGTTAATCTATTTATGGATCCAATTTAATCCATACAATCTATTTATACCAATCTTTATATATATATATCAATTTATTTAATATTTATCCAATCTATTTATCAATCCATACAAATATTTATCGTACATTTATAATATTTCTCATTTAACATTCAACTATAATCTAATTAATATTTGTCAATCTACTTATCAATTATCATATCTGTACTCTAATTCTCATTAACTCATGCAAAGTTAATCCACCTGCGTAAAATTCAATCCAATCATAAACTGTATAATTTCACTTTTTAATAATAACTTCATTTCATAATATATATTTTTCGTATATATCTGTTTTAATACACGTATTCCCACGATGTTGCCGATTTAGGTCTAAGGAAATTTCGTCTGCAAATTCAGGCTTCCCGTTAGCAATTAACTTCATTCTCCTTGTATAACAAAGATATAGGTTTGGGGGTTTATTGTGACCTGAGCTATCTAGTGTATTGGCGCAATAATCACCTAACAACCTATAGGTGCTGGCCTCTTTTTCGGGGGAGGGGCAGCTTTAGGAACGTCTGAAGACGGCCTTACGACCACCTTCAGGGGTCTTGCCTTCTGTGGTTTGAACGACTCGATGGAGCCGCGTGGCTGTTTCGCCTTACAGGAAACGGTCGAGCAGCGGGGCGCCTGGTAATATTCGAGGTTAGGTGCCATGTGACCATCCCCCCGACGACATCACAGATGCAATTCGAGGTTCCTTTTGTCTTGTCTAAGGCCGGCAAACCGGCATCCATCGTGGAAGAGGAGCTCGGGTATACTGGCCTCCTGTAGACTGATGGGACACGGACCGACGAGCTCTGCTACCCCTCCCCCTCTAAGGGGGATGGCCCTATCCAGCCGCTCTCACCGGGAGCGATCAATTTTGAGCAGCCTGCTTGCTTTTTTGGCAGTTAACTGTGAAAGTAAATGGAGCCTACCGCTGGAAAGGAGATGGAGTCACCGAAGAGCGCCTGCAGAGAAGTGGTGAGGAGGTCCACCGCACTCGTAGGACTAGGAGAGGACTTATAATAATTTATGTTTGATGTCATTTTCATTATTCTATATATTTCAATCATTAATTTAAATATAAAATATTCATTAATTTTTTCTAGAGAATGATAATTTGCTTGGCTAAACTTTGATGTTAACTAGGTGATCGTTTTCACTAAATTTAATATTGCGTGACTCATGACAAAGGCTTCGGCGCATAAGTAAAAGCGTCGGCTCTCTCAGTTCTCACAAAAGGGTCAACTTTCACGTATTCATAACTAAAGGTGTTCTGGACGCCTTTTTCAATAAATTCATTGTTACAAGAGAAAGTTAAAGATAGTTTACCCAACATACTAACAAGAGGAATAAGCTACTCCAGACGGCAACCTGTCTCAGCTCGAAAAGAGGTGGAGGAGCCCATGAGATAGCATAGGGGGCTCTCGAGAGAGAGCTTGCATGTACCATAGATTTTTCGAGCTATGTTGTCGGGGGGTACCTTTACGGTACTCCTGGTAAGGTTACCCTTGTCGAATTGGTCAGGAATGAGGTTCCAGACAAAGTGCGTCCCTCTTCCACTTTTCTATCCTGTATTCTGTTACTGTTTTCTCTATCCCTTCGACTGATTAAAAAAAGACAAAAAAAAAAACAGCCCTACTACTATTCTTTCAGCTTTATCCTTCATCTATCTAAATTTAAGGACCTGACAGCTACCTCATGCGTCAGAAGAGAGGCTTTGCAACCTCTAAAATAACGCCAATCGGCGCTCACTGGTTGCGAAAGAATAGGACTAGAGGGGTCCTAGGCGCTGAGGCGCGATGAATGGGATGATGGTAAGTGTCCCGTTAACCTCTTCCCTGGCGCGTGATTACTGACCATTACCAGTGACCGTTGAGGGGGTGCCTCTGGTAGCAACTGTCCGAGGTGACTGGCCTTGTTTCCAGGTTGGTTGCCAGGCCAAGACAAAGACTTGGGTCGAGTCTCTTGGTGTGGCGGGATATCCATTGAACGCTACACCGAGATCCTTGCCGCCATGAAGGGAACTAGTAGGAGTTTAGTACCGGTTATGTTCCGCTGTTCACTTTGTGCGAAATCGATACCCCCCTTCGGAGGCTGTCAGTGCTGCTTGGTTGGGAGCCACGGCACGCCGGGCTTGAACGACTCGGTTGGACGAACAGCAGTAAAAGGAGCGTGCCGTCGGAAAGATCCGAAACGTCTCCAATGGATAGGCGGGAGCGACTCACGCGGGGCGAACTCACCAAACCCTTTTCTTTCTTATTGAGTAAACGCAAAGTATTCAGAGATATGAAGTTTTCAGCATGACTGGAAAGAAAGGACCGTCTGCTGTTAAATACACATGTTCAGTGTGCAAAAAGCACAAGTTGTGCGTGGACTTTCCTGAGGGGTTTTACTCCAAATGCTACCGACGGGATCCAGCGCTCCGTCCGGCCCCAGCTTAGCCTCTCTTCCTTCCTTCAAAACACTTGTTTCCTCTCTTTTCACACAACCTCTCCCACAACTTTCTCTGGTCAGCCTCTAATTTCACAGGATAGATGCTGACCTTCCTTTCAGCCAACCATCCCGCATCGGGGCTGAGGGGGTGGGGGACAATGTTCCCTAACCCCTGAGTTCCGGTCTGGGGTGGCTGGTTTTTAACAACCTGCTTCATCCCCACCCATACCTTCCTCACATCCCTTTTCCTCTCCTCTTCACAATCTGTATATTTTACGCCGTGTTCAAGGTGGAGCCGCCATGCCGATGGACTGCCAGGCCACCAGGCGGGAGGGGTGGTCCCAAATGGCGGCGCCTGGCTCTGCTGGGCTTGTAAGCACCTCTCGCAGTGCGGGCTACTGCGAGAGGTGTGCGCTATTGCATGCCGTGTTAAAAAAGGGTCACTATGCCCAATGATGAAGACCAAAAAAAAAAATTCAACCCCCAACTTTCCCTGAAACATCAACGGAGCCGCCCTCGGGCAGCTGCAGGAAAAAAATGGAGGTCCCGCCCCCCGGCCTGCGCTTGCACAGGGGACCCTCCATATTTCTCTAACCGGAGAGGAGGCTTACTCCTCTCCTTCGCCTACGGGTGCAGGGGACTCCCCCTCACCCCCTTCTCTGGAGGTGCTTTCGGGCACCTCCCTTTTCCCAGCGGCAGTCCCCTCTTTTCTTTCCAAGGGGACTGCCAAGAAAGCCAGCAGGCAGCCCTTAGCCAGCCGCTTGCCATCGAAGCGGCTCGGTAGGGCAAACCCCTTTAGGGGGAAGAGGGAAGCCAGGCCCCTTCGGTCACTTCCCTCAAAAGACCTGTTGGCAAGAATTTTAAACCTTGCCGGGGTCAAGGCCTGTGCCTTCCCACACAAGACTGGCGACACTGCCAAGGGGACCTGCGATGTCCTGGGAGGGAATGGCCAACTGGAGGCCCCTCCTGTGATTGACATGGTCCTTGAGGAGACCCAGCCTCAGATGGTAGGGCCTTCCATGGGGGGGAATTCGGGCTCGGCGCCAAGCACCGAACCCGAATCCGCCCCTATACAAGGTCCTCCTCAAATGGCTGAGGGCTCCGAGGCAGTAAAAGGAGGGGAGGGATCTCCTCCGACAGGTGCCCCTACGACAACCAGGACCTTCTCCATTTCGGAGATGGACCTGGCTGAGGCCGGTCCATCTGGCCTAGGGGCTTCTGCCGGCGGAGGTGAGAAGCGGGTTCATTCCCCGCCCTCCTCTCCAAAAATGAAAAAGTTTAAAAAGACGAAAAAGACTCGGGGCTCCTCTCCATCCGCGGGGGCTGCGGGGACGGATGGGTATGCTACCACTTTGGTAGGCGACCAAGCCAAGATCGGCACATCCGGCCCCTCTACCCCCCCCCCCCGCCCCCGTGTGCGGAGCCCCTGACCAAGACTGACACCAAGAGTGCACAGGGTGGAGCCTCGATGAAATCGGGGCCCCTCATTAAGAGGTTACCTGGCGTTTTCGAGCCCGCTGGCTTCAAACGCTTCCTCGTTATTCGCTCTACTGATGGCACCATGTTTTCCAAGGGCAACATGATCCATCAGAGGAGAGGATTAGCTAGTGCAATTAGTAGAGAGCCGAAGGTGACCCGTTTCTCGGACGGCAGCCTTCTGACGAATTCGGCGAATCCCGCCGAGGCGGCCAAGATAAGTGCTCTTCGGACACTTGATGGCACCCCGGTGAGTGTGACGCCGCACTCTACCATGAACTTTGTGAAAGGAGTAGTTTATGCGAGGGAACTCGTTAACTACTCCATTGAGGACACCACCCTAGAGCTGGCCGACCATGGGGCGGTCAAGGTCGAACGTGTGATGAGAGGGGAGGGGAGGGGCTTCGAGACCCACCCCTACACTCTTCGTCACGTTCGACTGTGACAAGCTCCCTGAGTCGGTGCGTGCCGGTTGGTACCGCTACCGCGTGAAGGCATTCGTGCCACTGCTGCGGCGATGCTATTACTGTCACCGCTTTGGCCATACGAATCGCTCATGTAGACGTGCAAAGTCGGAGTCACCCGAAGTCTGTGTAAATTGCTCCAAGGTCGCACACGATAAGTCCAAATCGTGTGTGGCCAAGTGTGTCAATTGCGGAGAGCCGCACCCTGCTTCTTTGAAGCAATGTGGTGCATATCTCCTGGAGAAAGAAATCCTGGCCGTTCAGGCCCAGGATAGACTCTCATTCCGCGAGGCTAAGGACTTGGTCCTGGCGCGCCCAACTCTGCCTGGGACGTCATATGCCTCAGTAGTTAGAAAGGCACCCTCTGCTCCTGGCCCATTCAGGCCAACGAGCACGGTTGTTTCCGCGCCCATTCGGAGCCCTTCTGCGGGCTCTACCCAACCCGGGCGCTCCCCTGGTAAAACTAGCGGCAAAAATGGTTCATACCCAGCCCCGGCTAAAACCAGGGCTCCCCCCTCTTCCCCAAGCGTGACTGTTTCCCGCAAGGCAAAACGGCCACGCGCTTCCACCGAGTCGTTAGACTCACAGAAGGCAACACCCCTGAAGATGGTCGCTAGGCCATCTTCGGGGGTTCCTAAAGCTGCCCCCCGAAAGGAGGACAGCAACAAAGGAGCTTCGGCTCCTTCGCCCACGCCCCGAGGTGGAGCGAGTGGCTTGGAGACGGTGTTTCCTCGAAAAGAGGGCCCCCCGCCTCCGAAGCCGCAGCGCCCGCCTAAGGTTTCGAGGCGGAGGGAGGAAAAGACTCGCATGGCGAGCCCAACCTCCCCCAATAAGTCCTCGAAGGCGACAGCGCCTCCAGCGCTTTGTACGGCCAACAGCGCCCGGGGTTCTGCCCCCGGGAAGCGTACAGCCATTCCCGTGAGGGTCTTCAGTTCGAGGAGGGCCCCCGCGTCTCCTCCGAGCTAGGCCTGGAGGGCATATTCCTTCAATGGAATTTCCGTGGACTCCGGGCCAACTGGGAGGAGCTGCGGAGGCTCGTCTCGTCCCGCTCCCCGTTAGCTATCTTTTTGCAGGAGACCATGCTAGGCGCGTGCCCCCTGCCTGCCCTCCCGGGGTATAAAGGTCTTGCGACCCCACCACCGCGGGATGGCCGAGCTGGGGGATGCGCGGTTTACACCCAGCATGATGTCTCCGTTCTTCCTTTCTCTTTAGATACCTCCTTTCAGGCAGTGGCTGTGCAGCTGCACCTGGATAGGAGGTGTATTCTGATTTCTGCGTACATTCCACCGTCAGCTGACTTCGACGCGGGGGACTTCCGCCGCGTCGTGGCACGGTTGCCGAGGCCCTATCTCTTGCTTGGAGATCTGAACGGCAGGCATCCTCTCTGGGGAGATTACTCCATAAATCCCAGGGGACAAGTCCTTGCCGATCCGAACGAAGAGCTTGAGATGGGTGTCCTAAACGTGGATGAGTTTACGCATCACTGTCCGAGAACCGCTTCATTTTCTTGCCTTGACCTATCTTTGTGCTCTTCGGATGCACAGCCTGATTTTGATTGGGGGGTGGTCGATGACCTCCATGGTAGTGATCACTTTCCCATTCAAATATCATTTCAGGGCAACTGCCGCCTGAGAGACCACCTCGATGGTGCTTGGCGCGGTGGCCTGCATTTCAGGAAATGACGGAATTCTCTATCTCAGTCGAGGAGTTTAGGTCGGTAGATGAGGCCGTTGAGTTCTTCTCCGGCAACCTCATCGCCGTGGGCCTGACTACTATTCCTAGGACGTCTGGCCGTTTTGCACGCAGACCAATCCCATGGTGGTCGGCCGAGTGTGAGACGGCCCTCAAACAGAAGCGTTATGCCTACATGCGCTATAAGCGCCGCCCGAACGATTTCACTGTCGCTGAATTTCGTCGGGCTAGGGCTAGGTTCCGGTATATTTCGAAGCACGCCCACCGCTTTTCTTGGCGGGCATACGTGTCTTCACTTAACGGGAAGACCCCTTTAGCTGAGGTGTGGAAGCGAGTCATAAGGAATCGGGGCAAGTTCTCGCAGGACCGCCCTCCCGTTCTCCAGGAGAATGGGACCGCAATCTCGGACCCCGCGTCCGTAGCAGAATCCTTCGCAACCACTTTTTCTGCATTCTCTAGCCGTGATGCTGCTCCGCCAGCATTCAATGCACGTCGTGATGTCGTGGAAGGCCGCCGGCTGGACTTTACCCCCAGAGGCGGAGAACACTTCAACGACAAGTTTGCTGTAAGCGAGTTGCGTTCCGCTCTCGCTTCGTGCGCAGACACCGCCCATGGTCCGGACGATGTCCCGTACGCCATGCTTCGACACCTAGGTGAGCGAGGCATGGCCTTTCTGTTAGATTTGTTCAACAGGATCTTGGTGGAAGGTCTTCTCCCAGACTCCTGGCGAATCGCTACTGTGCTTGCCTTTCGCAAACCGGGGAGAGATCACTCTACTCCGACCGGTTTCCGCCCAATCTCTCTAGCCTCTTGCGTGTGCAAGTTGATGGAGAAATTGGTAAATGTTAGATTAGCCTTTTTCCTGGAGAGCGGAGGTTATCTGTCTTCCGCACAGTGCGGCTTCCGCAAGTTCCACTCCACGTCGGATGCTCTGCTCCGACTGGAAAATGCCGTCTGCGAGGCTTTCCTTCGTAGACAGCACTACGCCACGGTGTTTTTCGATCTGGAGAAGGCCTATGATACCGCATGGCAATACGGTATCATGAAGACTCTCCACACGATGGGGGCGAGGGGACGCCTCCCAATTTATATATCTGAATTTTTGCGAGATCGTCGATTCCGCGTACGGGTGGGGGGGGGCCCTCTCCGGCCCAAAGGAGCAGGAAGAGGGTGTCCGCAGAGAAGTGTCCTCAGTGTCACACTCTTTTCCCTGAGCATCAACGGCATCACCTAGGTGGTGCCGGAAGATGTTCTCGCTACGCTCTACGTGGACGACCTTTCGATCTCTTTTGGTGCGGCCCAGATGCCAACTCTGGAGCGTCGACTCGAACAGGCATTGAACCGCGTCTCTCGCTATGCCGAAGCGCACAGGTTTCGGTTTTCTTTGGCCAAAACTAAGGTGGTGCACTTCTGCTGCCATCCATGGCTTCACCCCGACCCAGATTTGTTTCTTAAAGGGGTGCGCCTGGATGTGGTTGAGTCGCACCGTTTCCTTGGTCTTGTATTCGACCGACGCCTCACCTGGGAGGCTCATATTCGCAGCCTTAGGGTCTCTTGTACCCGAGCCATGGACATTCTCCGTTCCGTGACGTTCAGCGCTTGGGGCGCTGATAGGGCTACTGCCTTACTTTTTTTTCGATCCTTTGTTCGTTCGAAGTTCGACTACGGATGCGAGTTTTATGCATCGGCAGCCGAGCATTTATTGCGGAAGGTGGATTTGATCCACCACACCGGCCTTCGCCTTGCGACCGGTGCCTTCCGCACTTCCCCCATTGAGAGCCTGTTGGTCGATGCTGGGGAGATGCCACTCGCTCTGCGCCGCGTGCAGTGTATCACTCGACTGTACGCGCGAGCCGGGCGCCTCCCTCAGTCGCCAACAGCTCTCACTGCATCCGCAGCTGATCTCGATGGTGCCTATGCCGTCGAGAGACGCCAGTCATACCCTAAGCCTTTTCGGTTTAGGGCCAGGAAACTCCTTCGAGAGGTAGATATCGCTCTCGGGCCGGTGGCGCCCCTGGTTTTGCCCAGGACGCCACCCTGGAGTGTACCACATTTGGCTATTTTTCGCCACGCCTCTGCTCCCAAAGCTTGTACTGCGCCGGGAGTATTGCGTTCGACCTTTTTGGAGCACACATCGTGTCACGCTGGAACCGTGCCAGTGTATACGGATGGCTCCAAGTCCAAAGAGGGGGTCGGCTTCCACGCCGTATCCCCTCTGTTTGAAGTCAGCGGGGCTCTACCAGGCGCTGCGTCTGTCTTCACGGCCGAGCTGGTGGCAATACACCACTCGGTACGGGAGATTACGCGACGTGCCCGGTTCGGAGACCGGATTGTGATCTATAGCGACTCACAAAGCGCCCTGATTGCTCTCCCGGCATTGGAATCTCCGCATCCCCTGGTTCGCGATATCCGTGACGCCACGGTTTTGGCGAGCCTGGCAGATGTCGAGATTATCTTCTGCTGGGTTCCTGGACATGTAGGAATTGCGGTGAATGAGCGCGCTGATGAGGGCGCCAAAGAGTCCGCGAGGACTCTGCGACCGGACCAGCGTTTCGCTCTTCCTCACACCCACTACATGGCAGGAATACGGACAGCTCTTCGGACTGCTTGGCAAAGAAGATGGGAGACGGTCGAAGGGAACTTAAAGTTGCGTGCCATTGCGCCGCGACTGTTCCCATGGGCCTATCCCCCAATGCCGCGGCGGTTTCAGGTTGCTTTCTGTCGTCTTCGAATCGGACACACTCGTGTGACGCATCGCTACTTGATGGAGCTCTCGCATGCGCCCTATTGCAACGACTGCGTCGTCCCCCAGACTGTTCGGCACATTCTTGTCGAATGTCCCAGTCTGGGTGATCTTCGCGCACGATACCTGTCTCGGTACCGGGATGGGCGGGGTCGCTACCGCCTGTTCCTTGTACTCGGGACGAGTGCGTGCACCATGACTGGTGGACTTATTGACTTTTTTGGGGAGGCCGGGCTTTTCCCCTTTATTTAAGGTTCCTTTTTTTTGTTATTGTTTTGTTTGTAGGTTGCACTCTCCTGCACCGGGGTGAGGGTGACCTCCCCCCGCTGCCGGAGATTGCTTCGATTGTTAAGTTTTTCCAATTTATATCATTGTTAAGTTTTCATATTTTTATTTTAAAGTAGCCTAGTTCTAGGCTGTCGTGTTTTTCGGCGACTTATGCCCAAGTGGGTAGTTGCCAGATGGGCTCCATAAAATTTAAAAAAAAAAAAATCCAAATGCCACCTGTCAAGTATCTGCACTGACTGTGTCCTTAAAGGAGAAGTGCAAGAGCTCAAGGTTCTATATAGATCATCTGAGGAAAAATCCAAATAACTCGAGAGGAAGCTGCAGAATATAGAGTCTGAACACATGCGTCAGCTTCGCCGTCTCGAGGATAGGAAAGTCGAGTTGTCCTCAAGACTAAAGATCCAATCGGCTACCGATGTATTTCCCACCCACGTGGGTGGATCGGCCGATGAGACCCTCTCCCAAGAAGCGAGCACTGCATCGGCAGTGCCACGCCAGTCTTCCAACGTCCCAGAGCTGGAGTCAGCTGCTACGGGACTGGCTCAACGGGCAAAAAGATGAAGAGAAAGAGGAAAAAAGGAAAAAAAGGAAGAAAAGTAGAAACAGAAGAAGAGAAAGCAGAAACAGAAGTTAAACCTAGAGGTAGATAGGAAAAAAGAAAGAGGAAGAAAAATATGAAGAAGAAAGAGGAAACAGAAGTCGCTTCCCAAAGGGAAGACTCTGTCTTCTGCAGCCAAATGTACTAGGGTCGTCCTTATCGGTGATTCTCAATCAAGAGATCTGCAACCCATGTTAGCGGCCCACCTTTGTACCAATGTGAGGGTAAGCTGCCGCCCAGGACGTGGGAACCACTAAATAAGAGTGGAGGCTGAGAAATCTTAGATTTCTGAGAGTTCAGTCGTTGCCATGATGATAAGTGGCAACGACCTCTACCTCGGGCGGTCATGAGGGCAGTGGATGACTGTGGGTTGAAAACCCGCAGACGTGTCGTGTTCGGATGCTCCCGAAAAGAGGTCTAAGCCGGTATAGCAATGCCTCTGGGCATATATATGTATATATATTTATATATATATATATATATATATATATATATATATATATATATATATATATATATATATATATATATCAATTATTATGTAAAATTTCATATCATGCAATCCTTTAACTTTGACAATTTAATCGTTCAATTATTTTACTTAACTTTTGTTAATTTAATCATATTTTATGTACAACTTAATAATTAATTAATTCATTTATTTTACTTGTCAATTCATTTAACGTACTACTGTTTCAAACATCATCTCTTAAAATTTCACACACAAACAAACAAACACACGCTTTCAGCTCGACCAAGTAGCCCCCGTAAGGGGCGCGGCGATTTGCCATCCTGGCCGCCGTGATGACGAGACTCAACACCCCGTCCGGCCCCAGCTTAGCCTCTCTTCCTTCCTTCAAAACACTTGTTTCCTCTCTTTTCATACAACCTCTCCCACAACTTTCTCTGGTCAGCCTCTAATTTCGCAGGGTAGATAATGACCTTCTTCTCGGCCAACCGTCCTGGATCGGGGCTGAGGGGGGAGGGGACAATGTTCCCTAACCCCTGAGCTCGGTCTAGGATGGTGGGTTTTTAACAACCTGCTACATCCCCACCCATACCTTCCTCACATCCCTTTTCCTCTCGTCTTCAAAATCTATCTTTTTTTACGCCGTGTTTAAGGTGGAGCCGCCATGCCGATGGACTGCCAGGCCACCAGGTGGGAGGGGTGGTCCGAAATGGTGGCGCCTGGCTCCGCCAGGCCTGTAAGCACCTCTTGCAGTGCGGGCAACTGCAAGAGGTGAGAGGCTATTGCGTCCCGTAGCACAAATAGGGTCACCATGCCCAATGATGAAAATAAAAAAAGGCCAACCCTCAACTTCCCCAAGAACATCAACGGAGCCGCTCTCCTGCAGCTCCACCTAGAAAATGGAGGTCCCATCCCCCCCCTTGTGCTTGCGCAGGGGACCCTCCATACTTCTTTAACCGGAGAGGATGCTTACTCCTCTCCAACGCCTACGGGTGTAGGGGACTCCCCTCACCCCCTTCTCTGGAGGTGCTTTCGGGCACCTCCCTATTTCGAGCAGCAGCCCCTCCTTTGCTTTTTAAGGGGACTGCCAAGAAAGCCAGCAGGCAGCCCATTGCCAACCACCCCTCGTGTAAGCGGCTCGGTAGGGCAAACCCCCTTAGGGGGGAGAGGGAAGCCAGGCCCCTTCGGTCGCTTCCCTCAAAAGACCTGCTGGCAAGAATATTAAACCTTGCCGGGGTCAAGGCCTGTGCCTTCCCACAAAAGACTCATGACGCTGCCAAGGGGACCTGCGATGTCCTGGGAGGGAAAGGCCAACTGGAGGCCCCTCCTGTGATAGACATGGTCCTTGAGGAAAACCAGCCTCAGAGGGTAGGGCCTTCCATGGGGGAGAATCCGAATCCGCCCCTATGCAAGGTCCTCCTCAAACGGCTGGGGATTCTCAGGCAGTACAAGGAGGGGAGGCATCTCCTCCGGAGGATGCCCCTGCGACCACCAGGACCTTCTCCATTTCGGAGAAGGACCTGGCTGAGGCCAGTACATCTGCCCTAGGGGCTTCTACCGGCGGGTGTGAAAAGCGGGTTCATTCCCTGCCCTACTCTCCAAAAAAGAAAAAGACCAAGACCAGGAAGACAAAGAAGACTCGTGGCTCCTCTCCATCCGCGGGGGCTGCGGGGACGGATGGGTCTGCTGCCGCGCTGGCAAGCGACCAAGCCGAGATCGGCACATCCGGCCCCTCTGCCTTCCCGGTTGCGGAGTCCCTGACTAAGACCAAAAGTGCACAGGGCGGAGCCTCGATGACATCGAGGCCCCTCATTCAGAGGTTACCTGGCGTTTTCGAGCCCACTGGCTTCAAACGCTTCCTCGTTATTCGCCCCACTGATGGCACCATGTTATCCAAGGGCAACATGATCCATCAGAGGAGAGGATTAGCTAGTGCAATTGGTAGAGAGCCGAAGGTGACCCGTTTCTCGGACGGGAGCCTTCTGGCGAATGCGGCGAATCCCGCCGAGGCGGCCAAGATAAGTGCTCTTCGGACACTTCATGGCACCCCGGTGAGTGTGACGCCACACTCTACCATGAACTTTGTGAAAGGAGTAGTTTATGCGAGGGAACTCGTTAACTACTCCATTGAGGACACAACCCTAGAGCTGGCCGACCATGGGGCGGTCAAGGTCGAACGTGTGATGAGAAAACAGGGAGAACCACCCCTACACTCTTCGTCACGTTCGACTGTGACAAGCTCCCTGAGTCGGTGCGTGCCGGTTGGTACCGCTACCGCGTGAAGTCATTCGTGCCACTGCCGCGGCGGTGCTATTACTGTCACCGCTTCGGCCATACGAATCGTTCATGTAGACGTGCAAAGTCGGGGTCACCCGAAGTCTGTGTAAATTGCTCCAAGGTCGCACACGATAAGTCCAAATCGTGTGTGGCTAAGTGTGTCAATTGCGGAGAGCCGCGCCCTTCTTCTTCGAAGCAATGTGGTGCATATCTCCTTGAGAAGGAAATCCTAGCCGTTCAGGCCCAGGATCGACTTTCATTCCGCGAGGCTAAGGACTTGGTCCTGGCGCGCCCGGCTCTGCCTGGGACGTCATATGCCTCAATAGTTAGAAAGGCACCCTCTGCTCCTGGCGCATCCAGGCCAACGAGCACGGTTGTTTCCGCGCCCATTCGGAGCCCTTCTGGGGGCTCTACCCAACCCGGGTGCTCCCCTGGTAAAGCTGGCGGCAAAAAGGGTTCAAACCCAGCCCCGGCTAAAACCAAAGCTTTTCCCTCTTTTCCCGGCGTGACCATTTTCCGTAAGGCGAAATGGCCACGCGCCTCCACCGAGTCGTTAGACTCACAGGAGGCAACACCCCTGAAGATGGTCGCTAGGCCATCTTCGGGGGTTCCTAAAGCTGTTCCCCGAAAGGAGGACAGAAACAAAGGAGCTTCGGTTCCTTCGCCGATGGCTTGAGGTGGAGAGAGTGGCTCGGATACGGTGGTTCCTCGAAAAGAGGGCCCCCCCGCCTCCGAAGCCGCAACGCCCACTTAAGATTTCGAGGTGGAGGGAGGAAAAGACTCGCATGGCGAGCCCAACCTTTCCCAATAAGTCTTCGAAGGTGACAGCGGCTTCAGCGCTTTGTCCGGCCAACAGCGCCCGGGGTTCTGCCCCCGGGAAGCGTACGGCAATTCCCCTGAGGGTCTTCTGTGCGAGGAGGGCCCCCGCGTCTCCGAGCTAGGCCTGGAGGGCATATTCCTTCAATGGAATTGCCGTGGACTCCGGGCCAACTTGGAGGAGCTGCGGAGCATCGTCTCGTCCCGTTCACCGTTAGCTATCGTTTTGCAGGAGACCATGCTAGGCGCGTGCCCCCTGCCCGCCCTTCCGGGGTATAAGGGTCTCGCGACCCCACCACCACGGGATGGCCGGGCTGGGGGATGCGCGGTTTACACCCGGCATGATGTCTCCGTTTTTCCTTTCTCTTTAGATACCTCCTTTCAGGTAGTGGCTGTGCAGCTGCACCTGGATTGGAGGTAACAAGGAAAGAAAGTAACCTAGAAGACCTTACGGTTCATTCAAAGAGGGCACCTTTGGACTAACATTCGAGCGGATACATCTCTGCTCAAATGCTTTACGTCCTTAAACGGCAACTTTTCAAGACCCTGTCTAGTCTTGACTTGAACTGTTCAACAGATTCAATGTTGACAACTTCCATTGGAAGTGCGTTCCAACTACCGCAGATACTGTAGGTGAAAATTTTTCCACACAGATCGCGGTTGTAACGCTTCAGTTCAAGTTTAAAGCCTTGATTTCTAGTTCTGCTCTCAGCAAGTGTGAAAATATCCCTGTAGTCAACATTGTCGAACCCTCGAAGTATTTTGAAGACCTCGATGAGCTGACCACGCAGTCTACGGGTTTCCAGCGATAACAGATCTAACTCCCTTAATCTATCCTCATAACTTTTATGCCGGATAGAGGAAATCAGTTTGTTTGCCCTAGCTTGTACGCGTTCCAATCTCGCGATGTCCTTTCGCAATGAAGGACTCCAAAATTGTACGGCATACTCCAGGTGCGGTCGGACAAGTGAGTTGTACAGGCACAGTACAATCTCCTGGTTCCGATAACCAAACCGGCGCTTAATATAGCCTAGCATCCTTTGGGCCTTTTTCTCCGACTCAATGCACTGTTTCGAGAACTTGAGGTCACTAGTGATTCTTACACCCAAGTCCTTCTAGGTTTCACTTGATTCAAGAGCAGTCCCCTTAAGGATATACTGAGATTGGGGGTTTCTGTGGCCGATATGCATTACTTTGCATTTGTTCACGTTAAAGGGCATTTGCCGCGTGTCCGACCACTCCCCAATCTTCCCAAGATCTTCCTGCAGGCGGGCAGTATTTCCATCCTTTGCAACGTTCATACCAAGCTTGGTATCGTCGGCAAATTTGGAAATCTTGGCAACCATGTCACCGTCCATGTCGTTGACGTAGATGATGAATAGTAGTGGTCCCAGGACAGAACCTTGAGGCACCCCGCTAGTAACGGGCACCCACTCAGAAGCCTGTCCATTCACCACCACCCGTTGCCGTCTGCCACTTAGCCAGTTCTCGATCCAGCCGGCTACTTTTCTGTCTATGCCCAGCGCTCGAACTTTCCGGAGAAGGTGGCGGTGTGGTACCTTATCAAAGGCTTTCTGAAAGTCTAGGTAGACCACATCCACCGCCTTGTCCCGATCGTGCTCACTGAAGACGAAGTGGAAGAATTCCACAAGGTTCGTCAGGCATGACCGTTGCCTTCGGAAGACGTGCTGGGAACTCCTCAGTAGCAGGTTTGAGTCTAAATACGACGTCATTTTGTCCACCATCATGCTTTCCATGAGTTTACCGACTATCGAAGTCAGACTGATAGGTTGGTAGTTCGACGGTTGGTTATGGTCTCCTTTCTTGAAGATAGGAGTCACCTCCGCTTCACGTAGTCTCTAGGAACGCATTTGGTCCGGATTGACATGTTAAAGATAGCGCACAGATGTCGTGATACTTCATCGCACACTTCCTTCAACACTTTAGGTAGAAACCCGTCCGGTCCAGGGGACTTATTCGTCTTTAGGTCAGCGATCTTTTTCTTTATTTTTCCTTCGGTGAAGTCCATTGCCTCCAGCTTTTCCCCCGAATAGGAATCCGTGGGCTGGGGAATGGGGGACTTCCGCCGCGTCGTGGCACGGTTGCCAAGGCCATATCTCTTGCTTGGAGTTCTGAACGGCACGTATCCTCTCTGGGGAGATTACTCCATAAATCCCAGGGGACAAGTCCTTGCCGATCTGATCGAAGAGCTTGAGATAGGTGTCCTAAACGTGGATGAGTTTACGCATCACTGTCCGAGAACCGCTTCATTTTCTTGCCTTGACCTAACTTTGTACTCTTCGGATGCACAGCCTGATTTTGATTGAGAGGTGGTCGATGACCTCCATGGTAGTGATCACTTTCCCATTCAAATAACATTTTCAGGGAAACTGCCACCTGAGAGCCCACCTCGGTGGTGCTTGGCGCGGGCGCGGTGCCCTGCATTTCAGGAAATGACTGAATTCTCTATCTCAGTCGAGGAGTTTAGGTCGGTAGAAGAGGCCGTTTAGTTCTTCTCCGGCAACCTCATCGCCGTGGGCCTGACTACTATTCCTAGAACGTCTGGCCGTTTTGCACGCCGACCGCTCCCATGGTGGTTGGCCGAGTGTGAGACGGCCCTCAAACAGAAGCGTTATGCCTACATGCGCTATAAGCGCCGAACGAACGATTTCACTGTCGCCGAATTTCATCGGGCTATGGCTAGGTTCCGGTATATTTCGAAGCACGCCCGCTGCACTTCTTGGTGGGCATACGTGTCTTCACTTAACGGGAAGACCCCTTTAGTTGAGGTGTGGAAGCGAGTGAAAAGAATTCGGGGCAAGTTCTCGCAGGACCCCCCTCACGTTCTCCAGGAGAATGGGACCGCAATCTCGGACCCCGCGTCCGTGGCGGAATCCTTAGCGACCGCTTTTTCTGCATTCTCTAGCCGTGAAGCTGCTCCGCCAGCATTCAATGCACGTCGTGATGTCGTGGAAGGCCGCCGGCTGGACTTTACCCCCAGAGGCGGGGAACACTTCAACGACAAGTTTCATGTGAGTGAGTTGCGTTCCGCTCTCGCTTCGTGCGCGGAGACCTCCCATGGTCCGGACGATGTCCCGAAAGCCATGCTTCGACACCTGGGTGAGCCATGCATGACCTTTCTGTTAGATTTGTTCAACAGGATCTGGGTGGAAGGTCTTCTCCCAGACTCCTGGCGAATCGCTACTGTGCTCGCCTTTTGCAAACCAGGGAGAGATCACCCTACTCCGACCGGTTTCCGCCCAATCTCTCTAACCTCTTGCGTGTGCAAGTTAATGGAGAAATTGTTCAATGTTAGACTAGCCTTTTTACTGGACAGCGGAGGCCATCTGTCTTCCGCACAGTGCGGCTTCCGCAAGTTCCACTCCACGTCGGATGCTCTGCTCCGACTGGAAAATGCCGTCTGCGAGGCTTTCCTTCGTAGACAGCACTACGCCACTGTGTTTTTCGATCTGGAGAAGTCCTATGATACCGCATGGCTATACGGTATCATGGAGACTCCACACGATGGGGGCGAGGGGATGCCTCCCGATGTTTATATCTGAATTTTTGCGAGATCGTCGATTCCGCGTACGGGTGGGGAGAGCCCTCTCTGGCCCAAAGGAGCAGGAAGAGGGTGTCCCGCAGGGAAGTGTCCTCAGTGTCACACTCTTTGCCCTGACCATCAACTACATCACCTCGGTGCTGCCGGAAGATGTTCTTGCTACGCTCTACGTGGACGGCCTTTCGATCTCTTTTGGCGCGGCCCAGATGCTAACTCTGGAGCGTCGACTCGAACAGGCATTGAACCGCGTCTCTCGCTATGCCGAAACGCACAGGTTTCGGTTTTCTTTGGCCAAGACTAAGGTGGTGCACTTCTGCCGCCATCCACGGCTTCACCCCGACCCAGATTTGTTCCTTAATGGGGTGCGCCTGGATGTGATTGAGTCGCACCGTTTCCTTGGTCTTGTATTCGACCGACGCCTCATCTGGGAGGCTCATATTCGCAGCCTTAGGTTCTCCTGTACCCGCGCCATGGACATTCTCCGTTCTGTGACGTTCAGCGCTTAGGGCGCTGATAGGACTACTGCCTTACTTTTTTATCGATCCTTTGTTCGTTCGAAGCTCGCCTACGGATGAGGGTTTTGTGCATCTGCAGCCGAGCGTTTATTTTGGAAGGTGGATTCGATCCACCACACCGGCCTTCGCCGACGACCGGTGCCTTCCGCACTCTCCCCATTGAGAGCCTGTTGGTCGATGCTGGGAAGATGCCACTCGCTCTGCGACGCATGCAGTGCATCACTCGCCTGTACGCGCGAGCCCGGCGCCTCTCTCATTCGCCCACAGCTCTCACTGCTTCCGCAACTGATCTCGATGGTTCCTATGCCGCTGAGAGACGCCAGTCATACCCTAAGCCCTTTGGGTTCAGGTCCAGGAAACTCCTTCGAGAGGTAGATATAGCTCTGTGGCCGGTGGCGCACCTGGTTCTGCCCAGGAAGCCACCCTGGAGGGTACCACATTTGGCTATTTGTCGCCACGCCTCTGCTCCTAAAGCTTGTGCGGCGCCGGGAGTATTGCGTTCGACCTTTTTGGAGCACACTTCGTGTCACGCTGGAACCGTGCCAGTGTATACGGATGGCTCCAAGTCCCAAGAAGGGTTCGGATACCACGCTGTATCCCCTCTGTTTGAAGTCAGTAGGGCTCTACCAGGCGCTGCGTCTGGCTTCACGGCCGAGCTGGTGTCAATACACCACTCGGTACGGGAGATTACGCGATGTGCTCGGTTTGGAGACCGGATTGTGATCTATAGCGACTCACAAAGCGCCCTGAATGCTCTCCCGGCATTGGAATCTCCGCATCCCCTGGATTTCGATATCCGTGACGCTACGGTTTTGGCCAGCCGGGTGGATGTCGAGATTATCTTCTGGGTTCCTGGACATGTAGGAATTGCGGGGAATAAGGGCGCCAAAGAGTCCGCGAGGACTCTGCGACCGGACCAGCGTTTCGCTCTTCCTCACACCGACTACATGGCAGGAATAAGGACAGCTCTTCGGACTGCTTGGCAAAGAAGATGGGAGACGGTCGAAGGGAACTTAAAGTTGCGTGCCATTGCGCCATGACTGTTCCCATGGACCTATCCCCCAATTCCGCGGCGGCGTCAGGTTGATTTCTGTCGTCTCAAAATCGGACACACTCGTGTGACGCATCGCTATTTGATGGAGCGCTCGCCTGCGCCCTATTGCAACGACTGCGTAGTCCCCTAGACTGCTCAGCACATTCTTGTCGAATGTCCCAGTCTGGGTGATCTTCGCGCACGATGCCTGTCCCGGTACCGGGATGGGCGTGGTCGCTACCGCCTGTTCCTTGTACTCGAGACGAGTGCGTGCACATTGACTGGTGAACTTGTTGACTTTTGGGGGTAGGCCCTCCTTCTCCCTTTCATTTATTTAGGTTTACTTGTTGTTTTTGTTATTGTTTTGTTATTGTTATTTCTTTTTATTGTTGTTTCCTGTTCAATTTTTTAAGGTAGCCTAGAACTAGGCTGTTTGTTTACGGTGACTTATGCCTAAGTCCGCTGTCGCCAGATAGCCCCATAAATAAAAAAAAATCGACCAAATAACACACTATTCTTTCCAATTCGACTCTCGCCATTCTCCGTATAAAGGTCGATAATCATTCCTTCTACAATTAGTCATTTACCTCAAAACAAATCATACTGAGTTAATTCCACATCCTCACAATTCTCTGCAAATGACAATACGAGAGTAGGTCCTTATTCTATTTACTTCTCATATTGCAGCCCCAATTTAGTCCATCATATTCACCATATTATCGGTTTAGATATCGGAACAAGGAGATAGTACTGTGTTTGTACAACTCACTTGTCCGACCGCACCTGGAGTATGCCGTACAATTTTAGAGTCCTTCGTTTCGAAAGGATATTGCGAGATTTGAGCGTGTGCAAGCCAAGGCAACGAAACTGATTCCCTCTATCAGAAACAAAAGTTTCGATGATAGTTTAAGGGAGTTAGATCTGTTATCGTTGGAAACCCGGAGACTGCGTAGTCAGTTTATCGAAGTGTTTAAAATCCTTCGAGGCTTCGATAATGTAGACTACCCGGACATTTTCAACTTAGTGAGGGCAGAACGAGAAATAACGGCTACAAACTCGAACTGAAGCGTTACAACCGCAATCTGTGTGGAGTTTTCACATACAGCATCTGTGGTAGCTGGAACGCACTTCCAGTGGAAGTTGTCAACATCAATTCTGTTGACAACTTCAATCGTTAATTATTTTACTTAACTTTTGTAAATTAAATCATATTTTATTTACAACTTAATAATTAATTTTTGTTTTTTTACTCGTCAATTCATTTAACGTACTACTGTTTCAAACAACATCTCTTAAAATTTCACACACAAACAAACAAACACACGCTTTCGGCTCGTCCAAATGGCACACTATTCTTTCCCATTCGACTCTCGCCATTTTCCGCATAAAGGTCGGTAATCATTACTTCTACAATTAGTCATTTACCTCCAAACAAATCGTACTTAGTTAATTCCACATCCTCACAATTCTCTGCAAACGACCATGCGAGGGTAGGTCCTAATTCTATTTACTTCTCATATTGCAGCTTCAATTCAGTCCATCATAGTCACCATATTATTCCACCATATTATTTCATATTTATCTCACATTGTAGGGGAATTCCACGTGGAATTTCTTTTCCAGCACGGAAGTGACGTCCATGCGTTAAACAAAATTCTAGAATTTGGTTCGGCTTAAATTGGTATGCCTTTCCCCCACCCCCATCTACAAGCGATAGCCTCGAACCGCGTCAACCCCGGGCCACCTTTTCGCCGGTTAGAATCGCCTGGGCCGCTGGCCAAACACCCCATGTTTCCCCCACCCCTGCGGGGGGAGCCTCGGATACATAGGGCTCGTCTTCCAGGTGGGATATACAGAGTTGAGGAGTCCCGCCAGGATCCAAGAAGCATTCTCCCTAGTTCCAAGTCAGGTGCTTAACAACGAAGCAAAGTGACGTCTGAACTTTTCGTGTCGTTGGAATTAGCCAAGCCAGTGATGTATTTTCATTTGACGATCGCCACCGAGTGATTTTTCGGACTCCATTCATCAACTCCTGTAAAAGCCCTCCTTGCCTTCGGGTGGCCGAAATACCCTCCCATGGACCGGACGTTGCCGCCCCCACCCCATGGAGAACCGTCATTACGTCAACTCCCCGCTCAGAAGCTCGAGTGCCCTCGCCCTCACGTTTATTGCCTGCAGAAGACATCCGTGAAACCTTACCCTGAGGTCTCACATGGAATCCTCCGTAAGCCAACCCCTCTTCCCCTTCAGAAACCCATTTGAGTTAATTCTCCCCATTGGAATAGGCTCCTTCTGTAACGCATTAATTTCTAACTTCAGAGTCTGATGCATAACTCTGCAATTTTCCCCTCATTTACCAATTTAATTTTGCCCATTGATTCTCTTATTTTATGTAAATAAAATTATATTTGTGTACATGCCTCTTTAAATAACCTTGAGCTGTGTCATTGACCAAATTTTACCTGACCTCGTTTTGCACTCTATTCTCGCTGCTCTGCGCGTCGAAACTCGTGGTGTTCCGCCCCTTTGTCGGTTCACCTTTAAGTTATTAGTTCCTTCCCCATAGATATAATATAGTATTGATATAATATAATGTCACACCACGACACACATACTTCAATTCTCTTCGCATCTTGTTACTGTAAATCATATTTTACAATATCTTACATTGTATACCTAATCCAACTTATCTCATTGTACATTCGTTGATTCTATGAATATATTTATATTTGTTAAAATGTTTTTCTTAAAACTCAGTTCATTATTTCAAAAATTTATTTCGCTTTCGTCTTAGGCCTAAAAACTATCAGGTGACAACTTCGACCAAACAAATTTATGGTTATGGTTTTCGAAACGCTACTTAGGCTGATTTATTAACAGAAAATAAATCACATGAATAACCATATAGAATAAAGTGGTGCCCAAAGTTTAATAATCTCCCGTCAATCAAAAAATAAGTCTAAACGTTAAAATAATTCTTAATTCCACGCGTCAACTTTCCCAAAGCCTCGCTTGAGTATTTTCGATTCACGTGTTCATTTTTTTATATCACGTGTTATCTTTAATATCGTTCTTCCAATTATCATAATTCATGTCATTTTAATTTAATAGTATGCCCTATATCCAACGAGTGGACAATTTCCTTTATTTCTAAATTATTGTTCATTTCTTCAGATTCCTGTGCTCGTGAATAATTTCCACACACACACACACACACACTACACGCGCACATAGCTACAGCAACTTCACTTACATCCTTTAAACTAACATTTCAAGGAATTAACAATTGACAATAAACGGGTCAACATCTACCACCTGCACCTCACTTTACTTATTCAGGTAGGTCCTCACTTTTTCACTGACCCACACTCAATCCTCACTTTTGCATTTTGACCTACACTCAAACCTCACTTGATATCGCCATAAATTACATTCAGTACTTACATAGTGCTCTGACAACACGTCATCAATTATCTAGCACTCACATAGTGCTCTGGCAACACGCCATTAATTCACTCGCACTCACATAGTGCTCTGGCAACACGCCTAAAACCCCTATACCGAAAATATTCGTCTAGAACCCCAATCACCTCATTTTCCTCCTACTATACCCTTTTATGGCACAGTAATGTCCCAAAGCAACCTAATCCCAACCTTTTTAACTATTCCTCCCTCTCCAATTCCACCTTCCATTTTGCTGCCTCCTCCAAAATTGGTGCAGGAACCCTCGTCGGCAGAAGTGGTTAGTCAGGAGTAAATCTCTCCCCCTCCCCACCGGTCACTCCGTCAGCGGACAACGGGACTCAAGACTCCCACATTTCGCTTGACGACATCTCGGAAGGAACCAACAAGCGAATCACCTTCGTTTCATCAACCTTCTCTCGTGCCAGTGCCTCGTTTAACGTTAATGCCAATGCCACAGCAAATCTGTGTCCTCATACCCGCAGCCAAACCAATGGCACTGTCACACGCTCCGGTCGCGTCGTCAGGAGACCTCGTCGGTACTCGGACTTGTAATCTCAAAATAGTAAAAGGAAGGAGGTAACCTTATTAGGGGGGAGTGTTATAGAAATGCCTCTGGGCATTCCTATAATAAAATCCTCATGGGAAACTTAAATATATATATATATATATATATATATATATATATATATATATATATATATATATATATATGAATGCAATGTCCTGCATTCATTTGCCACCCTCACGTGATACTTTGTGAGTTTTTCATATCATATATATATATATATATATATATATATATATATATATATATATATATATATATATATATCAATTATTATGTAAAATTCATATCATGCAATCCTTTAACTTTGTCAATTTAATCATTCAATTATTTTACTTAACTTTTGTAAATTAAATCATATTTTATGTACAACCTTATAATTTATTAATTCATTTATTTTACTTGACAATTCATTTCAACGTACTACTGTTTCAAACAACATCTCTTAAAATTTCACACACAAACAAACAAACATACGCTTTCAGCTCGACCAAATGGCACACTATTCTTTCCTATTCGACTCTCGCCATTTTCTGCATAAAGGTCGGTAATCATTCCTTCTACAATTAGTCATTTACCTACAAACAAATCATACTTAGTTAATTCCACATCCTCACAATTCTCTGCAAACGACCATACGATAGCAGGTTCTAATTCTATTTAATTCTCATATTGCAGGCTCAATTCAGTCCATCATAGTCACCATATTATTCCACCATATCATTTCATATTTATTTCACATACTTCAATTCTCTTCGCATCTTGTTACTGTAAATCATATTTTACAATATCTTACATTGTATACCTAATCCAACTTATCTCATTGTACATTCGTTGATTCTATGAATATATTTATGTTTGTTAAAATGTTTTCTTAAAAACAGTTCATTATTTCAAAAATTTATTTCGCTTTCGTCTTGGCCTAAAAACTATCAGGCGACAACTTCGACCAAACAAATTTATGGTTATGGTTTTCGAAACACTATTTAGCCTGATTTATTAACAGAAAATAAATCACATGACAGCTATAGCAATGAGCTCTAGCATTCCTATAAAATATTACATGTATCAATATTTATATTTGTTAAAATGTTTTTCTTAAAACCCAGTTCATTATTTCAAAAATTTATTTCGCTTTCGTCTTAGGCCTAAAAACTATCAGGCGATAACTTCGACCAAACAAATTTATGGTTATGTTTTCGAAAAGCTATTTAGCTTGATTTAGTAACAGAAAATAAATCACATTACAGCTATAGCAAGGAGCTTTAGCATTCCTATAAAATATTACATGTATCAATATTCCATTGCATCACTTTAAATATTACCATTACCTAATATCATTTTAACGTAATGTACCTTTGTGCATAAATATTAGCTTACTTTCCTATTTAAATTCAATGTAAATTATCTATTTATTTTCCCATTTAATTTCTACAATTTCTCTTAAATCTTATGTAAAATCTCAACTTAGTTATGTATAAATAACACTGGGGAATTGACAAAAGTACATTTTCCTACATAATTCAAGCTTACTGAATTCAAATCTGAAATCAGATTCTCTCTAAATGCTACAGACTTTTCGTAATATCAATAACTAATATTATACAATAATTTTCATGTTATCACGCCTATCATCATGCCCTGAAATAATTTTGATCCTTTTGCGTTATTTATAGTAAAGCAAGTTTTTTTGCACAAACATTTTATTGCATATGAGAAGAAACTTGAATTACATATTAGGATTACAAATACTGTAAGCAAATAGATGCTAATTTATTAATGACCTTACATCAGGCTGGAGGACCTCTTCTTAATTCCAATCGGGCAAAATTTGCGTTTGTAACTCCTTCTCTTGTAAGTCCGCCATCATGTGTCTATCCCAGTGACTTTGGTAGCGCTCTTCCATCATCAAATCCTGATGGAAGAGTTCCCCTTGTTCGTCGCTCACGGCTCCCATATTCTCTGGGAATCAGTCGAGGTGACTATTTAGGAAATGTAGCTTCCCACTCATGTTGCCTCCCAGATCACAATATGCTAAAAGCATATTAGTAACCAGATCCTCGTAGTTATGGGTTTTTTTTTGTTTCACAAGAAGTTACGAACAACGGCAGAAAATGAGAGCCAAGCTGCCTTTTCTTTTTCATTCATGGTGTTCACGAATCTAGAATCACTCAGAAGTCTTCGGATCTGGGGACCATCAAATACTCCTGCCGATTTTTCTTGCCAATCCTTTTAGTATTCACCAGAGAGAAATAACAGTACGATAGATGATCCTTTGGCTCTCGTCACACCATGGGGATTCCAAAAGGAAGACCATTTTTCTTTCCTTTCGTCCACTCACGAAGATGTTCCACAAAACTATGGCAAACAGCATGTGGGGCCCACTTCTTATCTTCATCGCCCAGAGGAACATCAAAATATGCCTTATAAGTGCGGATCACAAAGTTTGATATATTGCGCCTTTGACGAACTAGCATGTAACAGCCACATATGTAGCAGAAGGTATCTGGATCATTAACGCAATTTTCTCTTGATGAAGCCATCACTCTAACATGGGACCTCAAAAAAGAAACAATAATGTCAATATTTTGCACAGTAACACTTATTACTATCCTACTACTATGCACTGTGAAGTATTTACTTTCTACAAGCACCCTTTCTGTTCGCCCGGAGGGCAGTTTTCGGGGAAACGAGAAAATAGAAATTACAGAATAACTATAGGTAAAAATGGATTATATATTTGAAATCAGCATGAAAAAAAACGAATTAAAATTGGCAGATAAATCTAAGTCACCAGAAAATGTGATTAAAATTGTTCCCCTGTGTAACATTCCTTCTCCATTTAATCATTTAACTACAAACAAATCATACTTAGTTTAATTCATCGTCCTCTCACTCATTTTCTCTGCAAACCTTCATACGAGAGTAGGTCCTAATTCTGGTTACTTCTCTCATTGCAGATCCCAATTAACAGTCCATCATAGTTACCATAGTTACCTTAGTTACTTTACCATATCTTAACTCACTTCACCTTATATTTCACTCTAATTTTCATTACTTTCATGCATCGCATTACCTTATATTCCTTCACAATTCTCAATTTAATCATATCATCCATTCGTATAATTGTAATAACCGCTCACTAGTTATTTTCTAATTCAATTCTCTCATTGTGCGTTCGTTGATTTTATAAATATATTTATTTTGTTTATCGTCCGTTTTCTTATAAACCTAGCACCCGAAGTTTTCTAAATTCAGTTCACGTCAGTCGTTAAGCCTAAATACTGGCAGACGACTATTCCATCCATTTCAACAAATTTCTGGTAATGGTTTTCAAATAGCTATCTAGGCTGATTTCTTAACTAAAATCAATCCCACTAATAACCAAATACCATAAAATGTGCCCAGACCAGGGAATTATTAATTAATTTGGCGGTTTAAATAAGAGGAGTAAGATTACTAAATCTTTTAGTTATACGATTGTGCAGTTTTCTTAGTCCTTGAGAGAATGAAGTGACTTATGAGGGTTGGAATCTAGATTACCTCGGATGATTGACGGGAGTGGAAAACCAGTGACCAGGTCTTTGTAGAAAGAACTCGGGGTAAAAGATTTAAGGGGAATCCAACGGTTTTGCGATTACTCCGACTTCCAAGGAGGGGGGGAGGCAACCTTCTTCACATCTCCTTTCTTTCTCCTTTCAATCTATCGATTTTTACGCCGTGCCTAAGGTGGAGCCACCATTCCCATGGGTTGCCAGGTCATTGGGCGGAAGGAATGGCCTCAAATAGTGGCAGACGGTAACCGGCCCCATGATGTGCATTTGCGTCCGGTGGGAAGTATAGGGTCACCATGCACGGCGATGAAAATAAAAAAAACCTATCTCCTTCCTCTTTTCCAGCGTCGCAGGTGCCCTCAGGTAGCTCCACCGAAAACATGGAAGTCCCTCGAATGGGATCAGTGATATCTTGGGGAGAGGGGGCACATGGAAGAACTCCCCTGAGATCGAAATGGTCCCTGAAGTGACCCAGCCCAACAGCCCAACATACATAGGCTAGGTACCAAGCACAGTACCCGAGCCCGCCCCTGTGAAATCTTCTACTCAGAGGGCACGGGCGCCCGGGGGCTTACAAGGATAGAAGGGATCTTCTTCCCTGGCTGGTGCACCTGTGACATTTCGAAGAGAAATCTTACTAAGGCCGGCCCATCTGGCCTAGGGGGTCCTGCCGGTGGAGAGGAGAAGCGGGCTCATTCCCCGCCTTCTTCTCCTAAAGAGAAAAGAAATAGACTACGGGCTCCTCTCCCTCCGCATGAGCCACGGAGAAGGACGGGGCAGCTACCGTTTCGGTATGTGACCAAGCCAAGATTGGCAAGTCCGAATCCAGTGCCCCACCAGGTGGAGATTCCCTGACAAAGACCAAAATTCCACAGAGTGGAGCCTCGATTATGTCCGGGCCCCTCATTCAGAGCTTGCCTGGCGTTTTCGAGCCCGCTGGCTTCCAACGCTTCCTCGTTCTTTGCTCCACTGATGGCAGTATGTTGGCTAAGGGCAACATGATTCATCAGAGGAGAGCTTTAGCTAGCGTGATTGTTAGAGAGTTGAAGGTGACCCGTTACTCGGACGGTAACCTACTGGCTAATGCATCGAATGTCTCCGAGGCGGCCATCATTAGTATCCTTTGAACACTTCAAGGCACGCTGGGAAGTGTGGCGCTGCACTCTACCATGAACTTCGTGAAAGGAGTCGTTTTTGCGAGGAAACTCGTGGACTACTCCATAGAAGATATAACCTTAGACCTGGTCGACCATGGAGCTTGGAAACTCGAATGTGTGATAAGAAAACATGGAGGGGCTTCGAGACCCACCCCTACAGTTTTGGTCACGTTCGACTGTGACAAACTCCTTGAGTCATTCCGTTTCGGCTGGTATCACTACCGCGTGAAGGCACTCGCGCTACTACCGCGGAGGTGCAACTACTGCTACCACTTCGTCCATACGAATCGTTCATGTAGATGCTAAAAGTCGAGGTTACCTAAAGTCTATGTAAGTTAGGCCAAAGCCGCAGCCGATAATTCGGAGTCGTGTAGGGCCAAGGGTGTCAATTACGGCCTCTGGGAAGCGTACGGTCATTTAAGTGAGGGTCTTCTTTTCGAAGAGGGCACCTGCATCTCCACCGAACTAAACCTGGAGGGCATATTCCTTCAATGAAATTGCCGCGGAATCTGGACCGGCTGTGAGTTGCTAGGGAGGATCGGCTCTTCTCGTTCCCTGTTAGCTACCTTTTTGCAGGAGAACATGCTGGGCGCGTGCCCCTGGCCACACTCCTGGGGTATAAGGGTTTTGCGACCCCACCACCACGGGGTGGGTGCCGGGCAGGAGGATGCAGTATTTAGACCCGCAATGATGTATCCGTTCTTCTCTTTGTTGTAGATACCTCCTTTCTGGCAATAGTTGTGCAACTGCACCTGGATAGGAGGTATACTGTTATTTTCGCGTACATTCCACCGTCAGCCGACGTCAACACGAGAAATTTCTGCCGCGTGGTAGCATAGTTGCCAAGGCTTTTTATCTTGCTCGGGGATCTGAACAGTAGACAGCCCCTCTGGGGAGACTACTCGATTCATTCCAGGGTTGGGGTCCTTGCCGACCTGATTGACGAGCTGGAAATGAGTGACCTAAATGTAGATGATTTTACGCATCACTGCCCGAGAACCACCACTTCATTTTCCTGCCTCGATCAATCTTGGTGTTCCAGGATGTAGAGCCTGATTTGTGTGTGTGTGTGGGGGGGGGGGGGTTCACTGACCTCCATGGTAGTGATCACTTTCCCATTCAAATTCCAATTTTCGGGCCGCTGCCACCCGAGAAGCCGCCCCTTGGTGCTTGGTGCGTGCGTGGTAGTCCGCATTTCCGGTAATGACTGATTTCTCTGTCTCAGTCTGGGAGTTTAGGTTGGTAGATGAGGCCGTTGAGTTTTTCTCTGGCAACATATTCGCCGTGGGCCTAGCTACTATTCCCAGAATGTCTGGCCGTTCACGCCGACCTCTTCCGTGGTGGTCAGTCGAGTGTGAAACGGCCCTCAAACAGAAGCGTTATGCCTACATGCGCTATATCGCCACCCGAACGACTTTATTGTCGATGAATTTCGTCGAGCTAGGGCTAGGTTCCGATATATTTCGAAGCACGCCCGCATATCTTTTTGGCGAGCATACGTGTCTTCTCTTAATGGGACGACAACTCTAGCAGATGTGTAGAAGCGAGTCAAAAGGATTCGGAGAAAGTTCTCGCAGAACCCAATTCCAGTTCTCCAAGAAAATGGGACTGCAATCTAGGACTCCGCGTCCGTGGCAGAATCTTTCACGACCGCTTTCTCTCCATTCTTTAGCCAAGATGTTACTCCACCAGAATTCAATGCGCGTCTTGATGTCGCGGAAGGCCGCCGCCTGGAATTACCTTCAGAAGTGGAGAACCCTTCAACGACAGGATTACCTTGAGTGAGTTTCGCTCTGCTCTCTCTCTCTCTCTCTCTCGCTCTCTCTCCCTCTCTCTCTCTCTCTCTCTCTCTCTTCGTGCGCGGACGCCGCCCCTAGTGTTCAGGCGATTTCTCGTGCGCCATGCTTGGACACCTGAGTGAGCGAGGGTTGGACTTTCTGTTAGATTTGTCCAAAAAGATCTGGGTAGAGGGTATCCTCCACACTCCTGGTGACTCGCTACTTTTCTCTCTTTTCGCAAACTGGGGAGAGATCACTCTTCTCCGGCCGGTTTACACCCAATATCTCTAACCTCCTGCATGTTCACATTGATGGAAAAAATACGCTACGGTGTTTTTCAATCTGGAGAAGGCCCATGATATCGTATGGCGATACAGTATCATGAAGACTATCCACTCATTCAGGGCGAGAGGACGCATCCCAATCATTATATCTGAATTTGTGCGAGATCGTACATTCCGCGTACGGGTGGAGGAGAGCACTCTCTGGCCCAATGGAGCAGGGAAGTGTCCTCAGTGTCACACTCTTTGCCCTGGGCATCAACGGCATCACCTCGGTGCTGCCGGAAGATGTTCTCGCTACGCTCTACGTGGACGACCTTTCGATCTCTTTTGGCGCGGCCCAGATGCCAACTCTGGAGCGTCGACTCGAACAGGCATTGAACCGCGTCTCTCGCTATGCCGAAGCGCACAGGTTTCGGTTTTCTTTGGCCAAGACTAAGGTGGTGCACTTCTGCCGCCATCCACGGCTTCACCCCGACCCAGATTTGTTGCTTAATTGGGTGCGCCTGGATGTGGTTGAGTCGCACCGTTTCCTTGGTCTTTTATTCGACCGACGCCTCATCTGGAAGGCTCATATTCGCAGCCTTAGGGTCTCTTGTACCCGTGCCATGGACATTCTCCGTTCCTTGACGTTCAGCGCTTGGGGCGCTGATAGGGCTACTGCCTTACTTTTTTATCGATCCTTTGTTCGCTCGAAGCTCGACTACGGATAAAAGTTTTATTCATTTGCAGCCAACCGTGTATTGCGGATAGTGGACTCAATGCACCACACTGGCGTTCGCCTGGCGACCGGTGCCTTCTGCATGATCCCTATTAGAAGCCTAGGTATCGATGCTGGGGAGATTCCACTATCCTTCCGCCGTGCACAGTGCATTATTCGCCTTTACGCGCGAGCCCGGCGCCTCTCTCAGTCGCCAACAGATCTCGCTGTATCCGCAGCCGATCTCAAGAATGCCTAGGCTGCCGATAGAGGCCATTCATAGCCTATGCCCTTTTGGTTTAGGGCTAGGAAACTCTTTCGAAAGCTCGGTTTAGATCTCGGGCAGGACGCGACCCTGAATGGTACGACCTTTGACTATTTGTCGCCACGCCTCCAATCCCAAAGCTTCTACAGAGCTGGTAGTAATGCGTTCGGCCTCTTTGGAGCACACTTCATGTCACGTTGGAACTTTGCTAGTTCATACGGATAGCTACAAGTCCCAAGAGAGGATTGGTTTTCATGCCGTGTCCCCTCTGTTTGAAGTTAGAAGGCTCTGCCAGGCGCTGCGTCTGTCTTCACGTCCGAGCTGGTTACAATACACCGCTCAGTACTGGAGATAACGCGACGTGCCCGGTTCGGAGGCCTGATTGTGATTTATAGCGACTCACAAAGCGCCCTGAGTGCTCTAGGGGCATTTGAATCTCCGCATCCCCTGGTTTGCGATATCCGTTAGGCCATCGTTTTGGCGAGCCGGCCGGATATCGAAATTTTTCTTCTGCTGAGAATGAGCACACGCCGATGAGGGTGCCAAAGAGTTCGCCAGGACTGGGCAACCAGACCAACGTTTCGCTCTTCCTATCATTGATTACATGGCAGCAATACGGGCTGCCCTAAGGGCTACTTTGTAAAGAAGATGGGAGACGTTCGATGAGAACTTAAAGCTACGTGCCATAGCGCCGCGACTGTTACAATAGACCTACCCCCAAATGCCGTGACAGCTTCAGGTTGCTTTTGGTCGTCTCCGAATTGATCACACTCGCGGGACGCAGCACCATTTGATTGAGCGTTCCCCTGCACCTTATTGCGACGACTGTGTTGTCCCCGAGACTGGTTGGCACATTCTTGTTGATTGTCCCAGTATGGATGATCTTCGCGCACGTTACCTGTCTTGGTGGTACCCGGACGAGCGGGGTTGCTCCCGCTTGTCCCTTGTATTCGGGACGAGTTCATGCACACAGACTTGTGTCCTATACAACTTTTGGGAAGACGCTGGCCTCTTTCCCTTTATATGACTGTTGTTGTTTTGTTTTGTTTTTTGTAGGTCGCATGTTCCTGCGGCGGGGGCAGGTGGCTCACCCCTGACGCCGGAGCTCGCTTGCTTCTTGCCTTTCTGCTTTGTTTTCTTGTTGTTATTTCCTTAGCCTTTGACCTTTTTATCGTTATTTGTTATTTACATATTGTTATTTGTTTTTTTCTCAAAATAGCCTAGTACTAGGCCTTGTTGATTACGGCGACTTATGCCCAACTAGGCACTCACAAGATGGACTCCCGAAATGATAAAAAAAAACTCGCGCAACTCTGCCATGCTCTCTTCGTTCACGCCCACCCCCCGGTGGACATTGACTTTGTCAAATATTTGCATGACTCTCTTTGACATGCAGAATTCTCTGGTTGACCCACGTGTGTCACCTGCTATGTTCAATGAACATGCGACATCTCACACTTCATCATATCACCTCTTCACAGAGGGGTAAAAAAATGGAAGATGGTTGTGTGCTATTGTGGTTTTAACGGGGTCTATAGTCTCCGAGTCTTTGCCAGAGGCAGCTTCCGTTTTACCCCTGAGCTTTATGCAGTTTTATTAGCCTTTTATCTATTCTGCAGTTTAATACGTTCCTAGGTTTTTATTGATTCAAGAAGCGTATTATACACTCTTTGCTCTTCAACTTCTGACCATCCCCTTGTCTCCAAAATACATTGCTGGTTGGTGAAGAACTCTTTCAGATACAAAGTAGAGTTTTGTTGGGTTACTAGTCATGTCGGACTCCAGGGTAACGAGGGGGCCGATGAAGCAGTTCGAATTAAATCCACCTGTACACCGACTTGTTGCAGTTTGCCTTATCGTGACTTTTATCATTTTATTAGGGACTAAATTCAGTCACTCTGGCAGTCAGAATAGGATAACTGCATCGGTAACAAGTTGCATTCCGTTAAGCCCTCGGTTATACTGTGGGTTAGCTGTTATCAACCTCCTTGGAGCTCTTGGGTCGTTCCTTGTCGCTTTCGAATCGACCGCACATACCTCACACATAGGCATTTAATAAGTAGCGATGTGCCCCACATCGCCTCCCTATTTCCCCTATCTTCGTCTCCCATAACAATACTTCATCTTATGGTCGAGTGCCAGCACCTCTCTACCATACGTTTGAAATGCTTCTCAACTATTTTACACGTCCCATGTAACGATAGTGTAATAATTTATTAAGTTATAATTAATTAAGTTCATAACTAACCTGTGTTTCTTTCTTTAGGTTTAAATATTAAATAAAAGTAAATATATAATGTATGAGAATGTACGATAATGTATGAAGATGAAAATCTTGCAGTTCCTCTACTAACTGGACTCCTAGGTATGTAAAACCAACATTATGACTCTTATAGATATTATAATTTTTTTTTGTGAAATGTACATGGGACTATATTTATGTGTGCTTATGTGCGAGTGTGTTCATTAAATCTATTATTTTCTTTGCATACTTATGTTCTGTAATTGTTTATTTCAGTGGAATAAAGCCGAACTTTAGAACTTTCCTTAACCTTTGGGCTACTTCAATTTATTTCACTAAGAAGAATGTAACGCGGTATTCGTCCCTATCGTTTGGATGTTCTTCCAACTGCACCAGAAGCTGCACGTGTATTTAAACATTGGTTGTTTGTCTTCTCGAGTTACAAAGCGTCAATTGAAGGTACAAACGATTCGTATTTAGGCCTCCTAGCCAATTCAGTTTCTCCTAAAAATTTAGAGATAATTTTCGAATGTACAACTTTCGACGATGCTCTTGCGACTCTCAAAAGCGCCTTCATTCAACTTGCGAATGAGGGCGTAGCGTGACACAAGTTTGCAAAGCGAAACATGATAAAAACCTAACTAAGTTTCTCGAAACTGCTGAGAAAAATAAAATGACCTTAAATAAAAACAAATGCACCTTTTCAACTAATATTATATGTATTCTAGGTTAACAGGTTCGCCAGAATGAACTTCGCCCAGATCTTTCACGCCTTGCTGCTATCAAAAATATGCTCGTACCAACCAGCCAAGAATCATTATCTCGATTAGTCGGATTGCTTGCATACTACTCCCGGTGGGTTCCAAGATTCTCTCAACGAATTCGTCACCGGATTAATTGCCAGTTTCCACTTTCTGAAGAAGCTTCAAATGCAATTGAGGAATTAAAATCAGCTATTATTACCGCTGGTACGGCAAGATATTTATAATCTTAATTCAGATCTAAATTCCCAATTTCGTTTCTTGATGCTCCTATAAATGTTGAAAATGAACGAGATCCTAATCCATCATGCCATTATGCTCATCGTCCAGTTGCTCTGCCCAAAGCCTTTTCTGAAAATATCCCTCGTCGATCTATTCGATATAGAAAACTTGACTGTCTTATCGAAAATGATACATCTCATGATGTTCCTCCTCGAGCTGTTCTACCTGACGCTTCCCCTGAAATTATTCTTCGTCTCTCTACTCCACATAGAAAGCCTGTTCAACGTTACATTGAAAACTGCTAGATCCTGTAAATACTCGCATTAGACGCTTGATCTAGTATTTCAGTGTATTTTAGCCTTTTTCTTTTTGTAGAGAGGAAGATTGTTATAATTTACAAGTTATCATTAATTAAGTTCATAACCTACCTGTATTTATTTATTTAGGTTTAAATTTTCAATAAAAGTAAATATATAATGTATGAAGATGAAGATCTTGCAGTTCCTCTATTAACTTCACTCCTCGGTTTGTGAAACCAACATTATGCCACTTATCCATATATTAATTCTTTCTTTGTGAAATGTACATGTGCCTATATTTGTGTGCTTATGTGAGAGTGTGTTCATTGTATGTATTATTTTCTTTGTATGCTTATGTTCTGTAATTGTTTATTTCAGTGAAATAAAGCCGAACTTTGGAACCTTAACATAACATAACATAACATAATTTCACGGATGACAAAAGCCACAAGGGCCTATCAAAGGTCATCCGTATCCATCAAATCCCACCGACATAATGCATCCATAGGATTTTGTCAGATCATGCATCTACAATATACAATTTAACAATCCATAGGAATGTCCAACCATGCATCTACAATATATATAATTTAAAGCCTCCATAGGAGTCTGTCAAAAACAAAATCAAAGTCCCCCAAAATATAAAATAAAAAGAAACTGCATCCACAGAAATGAGTCAAGAAACATATCCATATACCAAAAAGTAAGAAATTAACCCTCCATCCCCATATACTCATCCAATCTGCGCTTGAAAACATTCAAGTTTGGGCTGTCTCAGGTGGCAAACTATTCCAATAATCCACCACTCTGTTAGTGAAAAAATATTTTCTAACATCCAGTCTGCACCTCTGTTTTTTAATCTTTAAGTGGTGGCCTCTAGTTCTATTACTACCTTCTAACTCAAATAACTTGCTGAAATCCAATTTATCCATCCCAGAAAAGATTTTAAAAAGCTCAATCATATCTCCCCTCACACACCTTCTTTCAAATGAAAACATATTTAATACCCTCAGTCTATCTTCATATTCAAGGTGCTTCAGGGATGGTATTATTTTTGTTGCCTTCCTTTGTACTGACTCTAATAAGTTTATATCATGTCTAAAATGTGGTGACCATGACCTCCTTACTCTTGTAGCTAACATTTCTTTTAATGTAACCTAGCACCCTATTTGCTCTATTTTTTGCCTCAATACACTGCTTTGAAAATTTCAGTGACCAATCTACTACTACTCCTAACATAACATAATTTCACGGATGACAAAAGCCACAAGGGCCTATCTCATCTTCAACTGAATTAAGCCAATACCCATCCATCTCATAGCTAAATTCCCTATTATCTCTCCCCATGTTAATAACTTTGAATTTATTAAGGTTAAATGTCATCTGCCACTTCTGAGCCCAAGCTAACAACTTATTTAAGTCACCCTGCACTTTAAAGCCACCCTCAACCTCTTTGACTACAGCTGCCAATTTAGTGTCATCAGCAAAAATTTACACTTTGCTATTTACACCTTGCCCAAGATCATTTACATAGATTATAAATAATAAAGGGCCTAAAACTGATCCCTGAGGTACGCCACTAATAACATTCATCCATTCTGACCTCACTCCATTAAGTATAACTCTCTATATCCTATTTTTCAGCCATTCAGTTATCCAATTTAAAACCTTCCCACATATCCCATGCAGCTTTAATTTATGAACTAGTCTTCTATGTGGAACCTTATCAAAAGCTTTGCTGAAATCTAAGTAGATCACATCAACTTTCTCACCCCTATCTAATTCTTTAGTTACATAATCCATAAAATCCAGTAAATTAGTTAAACACGATCTACCTTTTTTAAAACCATGCTGAGCATCATTAATTAACCTGCTACTCTCTAGATGATCAGAAATTCCCTTCTTAACCATCTTCTCAAGAATTTTACAGACTATAGAAGTTAAGCTTACCGGTCTAAAGTTATTTGGGTCCTCTTTGCTTCCCTTTTTAAAAATTGGCACTACATTTGCCAATTTCCAATCATTTGGTATTTCTCCAGACTCTAGTGATCTAATAAATATCTTCTCAAGAGCTACTGCAATACTTTCTACACCTTCTTTGAGTATCCTAGAATGAATGTTGTCAGGGCCAGATGCCTTACTAGTATTTAACTGCATCATAAGCCCTTTAATTTCTTCTCTGTCTATATTAATAGAACTTATCACTACTTCCCTTGACCTAGAATTATCATCAATTAATCTAACTGGTTTCTCTTCTGTGAATACTGAAGCAAAATGATCATTAAGGACCTCTACTATTTCCTCATCAGATTCCTTCAAAACCCCTTTATATTTAATAGGCCCTATTTTATCACTGTTAGATTTATTATTGATTCTATAATAGCTAAAGAATTTTTTAGGATCTTTATTATTATTTTTAGCTAAATTAATTTCTGCTGTCCTTTTTGTCTTCTTAATAATCTTATTTAGTTCATTTCTGGTTGACCTATAATAGTTTAAATTATCTAAACTACTCTCACTTTGTAATCCCTGGTATGCCCTTTTTTTTCTCTGAAACTTTATTAGCTATTTCTTGATTCCACCATAATGGTTTCCTACATTTCTTCCTAATAGACTTCATTGGAATACACTGCTCCTGAACCATGTTTAATATAGTCTTAAAAATATCCCACATCTCATAAGTATTCTTTCCATGGAATTCTATATCCCATCTAATCTGATTTAGCATGCTGCGTAATTTATCATAATCTCCCCTATAAAAATTTGGAATTTTTGTGGAGTTTGTCATTGTTCTACCCTTAACTATTTGCAAATTAAACCGAACCATCTGATGATCACCGTTTCCCAATGATTCCCCTACACTCAATCCTTGAACTAAGTGATCATCATTTGGCTTATTAACAAATTGGGTCAAAAAGTTATCCTCAAAACACTCCATAAACTTACAACTTGCTCTATCTCTACCTATCATATTTTCCCAGTCTACAGAAGTTAAATTAAAGTCACTAAGAATAACTGTATCTTCTTTGTATCCTTTACTTATTTCCCTAATCATTAACTCATCGATATAATCAGTCTGTCCTGGTGGTCTATAAAAAGCTCCCAAGTGTATTTTCCTATTTTTACCAACCTTAATATCTATGCATAATGATTCGCCTTCTTCTTGCTTTATAGTTATTTAGATTTGAAGAAATGCTATTTCTGATATAAATAATCAACCCACCACCAGTCCTATATCTCCTTTGACTAATGTACATAGTATAACCTTCTAGTTCAAATTCAGACATTATCATTAAATATATTTTCATTAACCCATGATTCAACTATACATATTATATCTATATCTTCATGAATGATATAACTAAATAATTCATCCCTCTTATTTCTAAGACTACGAGCATTTGTGTAAAGACAACTCAGCCCACCTATCCCTGAAGCACCTTGTGGTGGGGCGAATGTGAGTGTGTGTAAAAGGGCCATTCTCCCACCCCTTTTCTCAGTACCCTCTCCCTCCCTCTGTAAGAATGTGTGTGAATGGGAATGGGTTTGTTTTATTTTTGTTTAATTCATGTATAAAATGATTACCATGTTTTTCTTTCTTTCCAGGCGTTATTCTGGAAAGATAATAGCTAATAATAAGATATTATTTTGTATTAAGAAAATTTAACGAAGCGTTATTCTGGAAAGAGGTAAGCTAGTCAATGTATTTTCGGGTAATGCCCACTTATTAGTTTCGCCATCCATGTAAAAATAAATGGGTCACTGAAGGAGGATATATCTCTTCTTCAGAGAGAGTGGAAGTGTGGACTGGAAGCAAGAGGGGTTCTGTAGAAGAGTGCTCCACCCAGCCCTGAGAGGAGGGCTTTCGTGTCTCTATCCACCTGAACCGCCATACCTGCCTTCTGTGACAATACTGCCTCCTTCTAGTTAACCACCTACCACCCACCTCCAGCAAGACATAGCGCGTGTCCCCTTTTCGTTCGGTTGTGGTTGTGTTTTTTTGTTTTGTCTAGAATTTACGTAAATTGTTGTATCCGCCCGTTATAGGATTCTCGTTTGGTATCATTATTTTTATTTGGGAATTTAGCCTCATTTTGAAGTGTGCACACTTCCCTAGTAAAATATAAAATTTTTGTGAATATAAACTGTAGCTATCATTGTATTTTTTTTGTAAGTAAAGGGACTGTATATACAATCCGTTTTATTCTCCCTCGATTTCTCACGTCCGGACAGTGTAGGAAGCGGGTTGGATCGATTATCGATTGGGATTAGAGATCTATTTTCGGCCCGCTACATTTGGCGCCCGAATAGTGTAGATGATTTAAGGAAGGAGGTAATGAATGAAGTGTGTAGTAAGCCTGAAAGCATTGGTATGGCAAAGGTGCGGAACTTCATGAAAGAATTGAGAGCGATGTGTATGCAAGGGGTCCCGCCATTTCAGGAAGTGTTGATTGTAGTGAGTCGTTTGTATGGAGTGATTGTTTATGTGCACTTTGGTGGTGAGAGGCCGATTGTGTACAAGGATGAGAAGATGAAGGGTTTGAATCCTAATGTGGTACATCTGCAATGTTTGAGCGGTGTGCACTACAATTGGGTAATTGAAAAGTGTTCATATATAAGAGAGAAGAATGATTGTCTGGATGAAGATGAGTGTGTGTTGAGTGATGATATGGGAGTTAATGACAGTGTGGATATCAGTGCTGATGTTGGTGTGCTTGTTCCTTCTGTGTATTGCGAACATGGTGGACCTGATATGATGGAAGCGAGAGTGAAAGTTAGTGAAAGGTTGTTCTGTGGTTTGATTGATACTGGAGCGCAAGTGTCTTTAGTGAATGAGAATATTCTGAGTAAGTATGAAGAGTTTAGATGTTGCGAGCATAAACCTGTGAAGTTACGGATAAGTGGATTAGGGAATGGCATGATAGTGGCATGGGAACAGGTTAGTCTGAAAGTGAGTTTGGGTAATGGTGTGGATGTGAAGCATGACTTTGTGATTCTGAAAGGTGAGCAAATGCCTTGTTGTTTCTTGCTTGGTGTAGACTTTATGAGATTAAATGATTTGTCTTTGGATGCTGATAAGGATTGTCTTATGAAAGGTGAATGTGAGGTGATGAAGTTGAATGAGTGTGCAAAGAATGTTGTCAAGTTTTGCGGTATGATTGAGTTGGTCATGGATGATGAGAATGAGATTTTAAGTGATGATGATATTGTAGAGATGCAAGAGATGTGTCCTTTTGTTAGTGAGTTGAAGAGGTGTGTAATGATGCGTGTTGATTTGAATGAATGGCCAGAGTGTTTAAGTGATTTTAAAAGGTATGCTAAGGATTTTGTTGTTTGTATGGATGTTGTATATTTTGTGAGGCATGTGAAGGGTGGTGATGATATGTATGTACCTGTGATGTCCTTAGTTGGTATGATTGGTCTGGTGAAGGTTGTGCATGATAATTATGGGCATATGGGTAAGTTTAAGCTGTGGGAGTGTATGAAGGAGCATGTGTTCCACCCGTTTCTGAGAACTGTTGTGAATGATGTTGCAACTACGTGTGAAAGGTGCAAGGTGTGCAAGTGAAACCACCGATGTTGAAAGTTGATGCGAAAGAACCGTTTGAATTGGTAGTGATTGATTGTGTGTCTTTGCCGAGTACGAGTGCTGGGAATGTTGGTATGGTTGTGATGGTTGACCATAAAAGTAAGTTTGTGTATGCAGCGCCTGTGAGAGATAAAAGGAGTGTGACTGTTGCGCGTGTGGTTGAGCAGTTGTTTTTTCCTATGTGTGTATGGAAGCCTAGAAGATGTCTGAGTGATAATGGGCCTGAATTTGTAGGGGAAGTGTTTGAGCAAATGTTGAGAGAGAATGGTGTGGAGCATGTGAGAACAACTCCGTATGTACCGTCTTCAAATGGATTGGCTGAACGGACTATAAGAACCTTGTGTGAGATGTTGAGAATGATGAGTACGACAGTGAATGACTGGGATGTGTGTCTGGGGAGAGTGTTGTGGGCGTATAATTCAACTGTGCATAGTGCAACTGGAATGTCCCCATGTCAGTTTGTGATGAATTTTGAAAGGCGAGTGAAAGATAGGTTTCGTTTGAGTGAAAGTGAGCAGTGTATGGCGTGAGGCGCATGAAAGGTTCCGTTCATTTGAATTAGGTACAAAAGTATTGAAGGTGAAAGAAGTGAAGGGTAGGTTGAATGTGTCAAAGATGAGTGAGAAGTTTGATGGACCTTATAGAGTTGTGAGGGTTTGGGAAAATGGAGTGACATATGTTTTGGAGAGTTTGAATGACGGCATGACTGAGAGAGTGCGGGCTCATCAGAGTCAGTTAAGGAGATGGAGAGAACCTCCTGACTACCTGGTGAGCCATCCAGTGTATGGACTGTGTAGAGAGAGAGGTAAAGTGCATGCTGATGAGATTGAATGTGAGAGTATGGATCTGTCTGGGAAAGAGCTAGTCTTAGTCTCGAGGAGTAGAAAGCGTACAAAGAAGAGTGAAAGGAAGAATGCAAGTACGAATGAAAGTAAGTCTGAGCAGAGTGTTTCTGGTATGGGGGATCTTGAAAGGGAGATTGAGTTTTTGCATAGACAGGTGAGTGATTTGGCTGGTATAAGTAGACGAGTGAGTGAGCTGCCTGTGCCAAATTTTTCTGGTTTTGGGAACAGTATGAATGATAGTGTGTTTGGGCAGAATGAACCTAGTGTGGCTGATTTTTCGGGTTTTACGAATGGTAATAGTAGGGATGAGTTTGATGTAGTGAATGATGAAGTGGCTGATTTTTCAGGTTTCTGGTGGGAACCAGTCGAAGGGGTTTCTGGTATGCCTGTTGAGAATACAGGGGATGTGAGTGACCTGTCTGTTTCGCAAGAATGTACCTTGAGTTGGATGAGAGCTGTGAGTGAGGAGCTGATGAATGGGGGTATGAAGAGTGAGGGTTCTGAATGGAAGAGTATGAAAGAATTCTGTCGTGAGATGGGAGAACTGGTAATGAGGGCTAAGAGTATGGTTGATGAGATGATAAATAGTGACGATGAGACTGACAGGACGACTGACGAACAACCCCGACTAATTGCTACGCGTAGCCAGGGACCAGTAGACGAGTGTGAATGGGTGCAGAAGGGTGCGATTGAGCACAAGTGGTACCGTGAAGAGTGATTGAAAGGGTTTAGTGAGTGGCTGGTCGAATGGCTTAAGGAAGGAGGGGTGTGGTGGGGCGAATGTGAGTGTGTGTAAAAGGGCCATTCTCCTACCCCTTTTCTCAGTACCCTCTCCCTCCCTCTGTAAGAATGTGTGTGAATGGGAATGGGTTTGTTTTATTTTTGTTTAATTCATGTATAAAATGATTACCATGTTTTTCTTTCTTTCCAGGCGTTATTCTGGAAAGATAATAGCTAATAATAAGATATTATTTTGTATTAAGAAAATTTAACGAAGCGTTATTCTGGAAAGAGGTAAGCTAGTCAATGTATTTTCGGGTAATGCCCACTTATTAGTTTCGCCATCCATGTAAAAATAAATGGGTCACTGAAGGAGGATATATCTCTTCTTCAGAGAGAGTGGAAGTGTAGACTGGAAGCAAGAGGGGTTCTGTAGAAGAGTGCTCCACCCAGCCCTGAGAGGAGGGCTTTCTTGTCTCTATCCACCTGAACCGCCATACCTGCCTTCTGTGACAATACTGCCTCCTTCTAGTTAACCAACTACCACCCACCTCCAGCAAGACATAGCGCGTGTCCCCTTTTCGTTCGGTTGTGGTTGTGTTTTTTTGTTTTGTCTAGAATTTACGTAAATTGTTGTATCCGCCCGTTATAGGATTCTCGTTTGGTATCATTATTTTTATTTGGGAATTTAGCCTCATTTTGAAGTGTGCACACTTCCCTAGTAAAATATAAAATTTTTGTGAATATAAACTGTAGCTATCATTGTATTTTTTTTGTAAGTAAAGGGACTGTATATACAATCCGTTTTATTCTCCCTCGATTTCTCACGTCCGGACAGTGTAGGAAGCGGGTTGGATCGATTATCGATTGGGATTAGAGATCTATTTTCGGCCCGCTACAACCTGAGGGCCTATCCCCTCTGCATCTCCTTTCTCTCCTTCCCAGACCCTGTACTCTTGTATTTTCCTGACCACTATCACTACTCAAGTAATTTTCCCTAAACCACTTCCATTAGCCTGCCTACCTTCTACAAATCTGTGTTTGCTTCCTTTCCCTGCCTCACTTTGAGCCATTAAATTTCCCTGACCACTATGAAAACCTAGTTTCCCACCTCTAAAGACCTAATAACACTATCTAATTCCCGCCACAAAACCTCAACCCCATCTCGGCTCAGATGGAGTCCATCCATCGCATACAAACCCTTATTCTCATAAAACCCACTCCAAACATCTACAAACACCAATCCTGACAAACCTTTCACATATTCATTCAACCCCATTGCACGAGACAACCATTCCATCCCCACATCCATTCCCGGAAGCACACCTGAAACAACGCCTTTTACTCTACTTTCACATATCCTTTCAATCAGCCTTTTATACCGACATGTGTAATCACAACTGCTTCCCTCTCACACTCAGACACCAACCTATCATACCTCTCACACACATCATTTACACCAGCACCCAGCAGACAAACTCTCACTCCCTTCCATTTACTTTCACTCAACTTCCTATCTAAATATCTAATCTGAGAGTCACCCATCACAATCACTTCAGTCATTCTCCTATTCTCTCTAGGCCTAGTATTACCCTCCCTCCTGCTCTCACTCACTCGAACTCCTATTCTACTTTCAGGCACGGCCACACCAGACAAATCTCTTTCAAATTCTTCCTCCCTCAGGGTTTCAAATCTGTTAGTTAGCCTAACAGGTTCCATGTCCCTCTCATTCACATACCTAACCTGTCCTAACTTATCTATTCTGTTCACTTTCACCCACCACTCATCATCACTTACTGCTTTCTCTCCAGTACCTGGACTAGGCCTAACTTCCTCCTTCCTGGTCCCAATCTGACTCTTCAAACTTACACTTGCATCTCTTCTCACTTCAGACACTAAATCGTTCAGTCTCAAGCATTCCGCACGTAATCGACTCACCTCCTCAGTCAAAGCACATACACGGCACTCAGACACATACACTCTCCTCTCTACACCACAGACATTGCACACTATATACACACTACTTTCAAAAGGCATACTCTCTACATCCAAACAGTCAGCCATACTTAAACAAGAACAATAATAGAAACAAAAACTTACGAACAACAAGAATTTGACCCAAATTTGTGTGTGCAAGTTTAAAACCCAAGTTTATGCTTTCCCATGTAGGGTGATAAATAACTGGAATCAGTTGCCTGAGTGGGTGATTGCAGCAGCATCAGTCAACCAGTTTGAGGTCAGGCTTTCACCAGACCAATCGTACCAACCAAGGACATCACAGGTACAAACATATCATCCCCATCCTTCATATGCCTCACAAAATATACAACATCCATACAAATAACAAAATCTTTAGCACACCTTTTAAAATCACTTAAACACTCTGGCCATTCATTCAAATCAACACGCATCATTACACACCTCTTCAACTCACTAACAAAAGGACACATCTCTTGCATCTCTACAATATCATCATCACTTAAAATCTCATTCTCATCATCCATGACCAACTCAATCATACCGCAAAACTTGACAACATTCTTTGCACACTCATTCAACTTCATCACCTCACATTCACCTTTCATAAGACAATCCTTATCAGCATCCAAAGACAAATCATTTAATCTCATAAAGTCTACACCAAGCAAGAAACAACAAGGCATTTGCTCACCTTTCAGAATCACAAAGTCATGCTTCACATTCACACCATTACCCAAACTCACTTTCAGACTAACCTGTTCCCATGCCACTATCATGCCATTCCCTAATCCACTTATCCGTAACTTCACAGGTTTATGCTCGCAACATCTAAACTCTTCATACTTACTCAGAATATTCTCATTCACTAAAGACACTTGCGCTCCAGTATCAATCAAACCACAGAACAACCTTTCACTAACTTTCACTCTCGCTTCCATCATATCAGGTCCACCATGTTCGCAATACACAGAAGGAACAAGCACACCAACATCAGCACTGATATCCACACTGTCATTAACTCCCATATCATCACTCAACACACACTCATCTTCATCCAGACAATCATTCTTCTCTCTTATATATGAACACTTTTCAATTACCCAATTGTAGTGCACACCGCTCAAACATTGCAGATGTACCACATTAGGATTCAAACCCTTCATCTTCTCATCCTTGTACACAATCGGCCTCTCACCACCAAAGTGCACATAAACAATCACTCCATACAAACGACTCACTACAATCAACACTTCCTGAAATGGCGGGACCCCTTGCATACACATCGCTCTCAATTCTTTCATGAAGTTCCGCACCTTTGCCATACCAATGCTTTCAGGCTTACTACACACTTCATTCATTACCTCCTTCCTTAAATCATCTACACTATTCGGGCGCCAAATGTAGCGGGCCGAAAATAGATCTCTAATCCCAATCGATAATCGATCCAACCCGCTTCCTACACTGTCCGGACGTGAGAAATCGAGGGAGAATAAAACGGATTGTATATACAGTCCCTTTACTTACAAAAAAAATACAATGATAGCTACAGTTTATATTCACAAAAATTTTATATTTTACTAGGGAAGTGTGCACACTTCAAAATGAGGCTAAATTCCCAAATAAAAATAATGATACCAAACGAGAATCCTATAACGGGCGGATACAACAATTTACGTAAATTCTAGACAAAACAAAAAAACACAACCACAACCGAACGAAAAGGGGACACGCGCTATGTCTTGCTGGAGGTGGGTGGTAGTTGGTTAACTAGAAGGAGGCAGTATTGTCACAGAAGGCAGGTATGGCGGTTCAGGTGGATAGAGACACGAAAGCCCTCCTCTCAGGGCTGGGTGGAGCACTCTTCTACAGAACCCCTCTTGCTTCCAGTCCACACTTCCACTCTCTCTGAAGAAGAGATATATCCTCCTTCAGTGACCCATTTATTTTTACATGGATGGCGAAACTAATAAGTGGGCATTACCCGAAAATACATTGACTAGCTTACCTCTTTCCAGAATAACGCTTCGTTAAATTTTCTTAATACAAAATAATATCTTATTATTAGCTATTATCTTTCCAGAATAACGCCTGGAAAGAAAGAAAAACATGGTAATCATTTTATACATGAATTAAACAAAAATAAAACAAACCCATTCCCATTCACACACATTCTTACAGAGGGAGGGAGAGGGTACTGAGAAAAGGGGTGGGAGAATGGCCCTTTTACACACACTCACATTCGCCCCACCACAAGGTGCTTCAGGGATAGGTGGGCTGAGTTGTCTTTACACAAATGCTCGTAGTCTTAGAAATAAGAGGGATGAATTATTTAGTTATATCATTCATGAAGATATAGATATAATATGTATAGTTGAATCATGGGTTAATGAAAATATATTTAATGATAATGTCTGAATTTGAACTAGAAGGTTATACTATGTACATTAGTCAAAGGAGAGATAGGACTGGTGGTGGGTTGATTATTTATATCAGAAATAGCATTTCTTCAAATCTAAATAACTATAAAGCAAGAAGAAGGCGAATCATTATGCATAGATATTAAGGTTGGTAAAAATAGGAAAATACACTTGGGAGCTTTTTATAGACCACCAGGACAGACTGATTATATCGATGAGTTAATGATTAGGGAAATAAGTAAAGGATACAAAGAAGATACAGTTATTCTTAGTGACTTTAATTTAACTTCTGTAGACTGGGAAAATATGATAGGTAGAGATAGAGCAAGTTGTAAGTTTATGGAGTGTTTTGAGGATAACTTTTTGACCCAATTTGTTAATAAGCCAAATGATGATCACTTAGTTCAAGGATTGAGTGTAGGGGAATCATTGGGAAACGGTGATCATCAGATGGTTCGGTTTAATTTGCAAATAGTTAAGGGTAGAACAATGACAAACTCCACAAAAATTCCAAATTTTTATAGGGGAGATTATGATAAATTACGCAGCATGCTAAATCAGATTAGATGGGATATAGAATTCCATGGAAAGAATACTTATGAGATGTGGGATATTTTTAAGACTATATTAAACATGGTTCAGGAGCAGTGTATTCCAATGAAGTCTATTAGGAAGAAATGTAGGAAACCATTATGGTGGAATCAAGAAATAGCTAATAAAGTTTCAGAGAAAAAAAAGGGCATACCAGGGATTACAAAGTGAGAGTAGTTTAGATAATTTAAACTATTATAGGTCAACCAGAAATGAACTAAATAAGATTATTAAGAAGACAAAAAGGACAGCAGAAATTAATTTAGCTAAAAATAATAATAAAGATCCTAAAAAATTCTTTAGCTATTATAGAATCAATAATAAATCTAACAGTGATAAAATAGGGCCTATTAAATATAAAGGGGTTTTGAAGGAATCTGATGAGGAAATAGTAGAGGTCCTTAATGATCATTTTGCTTCAGTATTCACAGAAGAGAAACCAGTTAGATTAATTGATGATAATTCTAGGTCAAGGGAAGTAGTGATAAGTTCTATTAATATAGACAGAGAAGAAATTAAAGGGCTTATGATGCAGTTAAATACTAGTAAGGCATCTGGCCCTGACAACATTCATTCTAGGATACTCAAAGAAGGTGTAGAAAGTATTGCAGTAGCTCTTGAGAAGATATTTATTAGATCACTAGAGTCTGGAGAAATACCAAATGATTGGAAATTGGCAAATGTAGTGCCAATTTTTAAAAAGGGAAGCAAAGAGGACCCAAATAACTTTAGACCGGTAAGCTTAACTTCTATAGTCTGTAAAATTCTTGAGAAGATGGTTAAGAAGGGAATTTCTGATCATCTAGAGAGTAGCAGGTTAATTAATGATGCTCAACATGGTTTTAAAAAAGGTAGATCGTGTTTAACTAATTTACTGGATTTTATGGATTATGTAACTAAAGAATTAGATAGGGGTGAGAAAGTTGATGTGATCTACTTAGATTTCAGCAAAGCTTTTGATAAGGTTCCACATAGAAGACTAGTTCATAAATTAAAGCTGCATGGGATATGTGGGAAGGTTTTAAATTGGATAACTGAATGGCTGAAAAATAGGATATAGAGAGTTATACTTAATGGAGTGAGGTCAGAATGGATGAATGTTATTAGTGGCGTACCTCAGGGATCAGTTTTAGGCCCTTTATTATTTATAATCTATGTAAATGATCTTGGGCAAGGTGTAAATAGCAAAGTGTAAATTTTTGCTGATGACACTAAATTGGCAGCTGTAGTCAAAGAGGTTGAGGGTGGCTTTAAAGTGCAGGGTGACTTAAATAAGTTGTTAGCTTGGGCTCAGAAGTGGCAGATGACATTTAACCTTAATAAATTCAAAGTTATTAACATGGGGAGAGATAATAGGGAATTTAGCTATGAGATGGATGGGTATTGG